>VXBX01009576.1:52566-69003 GCA_013400415.1 Scytalopus superciliaris
CAACAAAAAACAAACAAACAAACCACAACCCCCCTCCCAACAGTGTGATGCCAAAACTGAAAACACTTTGAACGTCATGTTATTTGAAATGGACCTCTGAAGTAGAATTAGCTGTTTAGTCTCATTTTCAAACTTGATTTATTAATATAGATGAAGTCAGGCAAAAATGACAGATATGGTCAAAGTCAGGCATATTATAAATGGTCTTGGTGTAAAATCAGCAGTTTTAGCAGTTAAGCTTTCATCATTTGAGAACAAAGCACTATGAAAGACCACAGAGTATGGCATATATGGTAAAATGAACAAAAGATAACAATTTAAATCAGAGACACCTGGATTTGTTCTGTACTCTGTCATTACTTTGCATGTGGCCTTAAGAAACTAGTGCCACTCTCCCTCCTCCATTTTTTGTGTGTAAATAGGAAGAGAAGAGTAATACTTTCTTGATAGTATATTCTGTCATCTCCTAAGGTCCTGCTTCCATAGAAATAAAATAACTTTAGCTATGCTGACAGAGTTAAAACAGTAAAATATCTCTAATACGGATGGAGTTTACTGTTAAATCAGTGTTTTATGCCGTTATAATCTGCTTCTGTTCAAGAAGGATAGTGTACTATGCAGATGTAAAATAAAGCTTCTTGCAAAGTTAACTTCATATATCCCTAAGGTGTTTATCAGTGTTTTTCTACATCCTTTTGTGAAGGGTGGCTTCAAGGGTGCTTCAAAGCCCATCAAGCTGGCTGTTGCATGCCAGCAAGTCATTCTCAGGACTGGTTCTATCTAATGATATACCAGAGAGGAATGGTAGGACAATAATCCAACAGCGCTCATCACTTTCCAGTGTTGGTGTCTTTTGAAATTTGTTAATATGCTGTTTCCAGCTCTTATCACCTTTCTTTGTTACATGAATTCAAGACAAAATACTACTTATAGTTTCTCCCTTCTATGATTTCTGGGATTTTTCTATCTAAGCTTTGATATTACCTGCCTTGGAGGAGGAAGGGATTTGTACGCAGCTTAAGTCTAATATGGCAGTGACAGATATCAGATCCCTGGAGACTGCAGTTCAGCACACTTCCATAAAACCTCTAATAATCCAGTCTACTGAAGGACAATATGACCATTTTTGTAAAAAAGTGCCCCATATCTACCAAATGAAAACAGTACATATGTTACACACATATTGAAATAGCTTGGCTTTGAAATGTCAGGAGCTTCTAGAGCTAAAGAAATGTACAGCTCCTAGTAATTCTCATGAATGTGATCTGAATTTTCTCTTTAACCCTCCTTTCCACATTTCTTTTTACTTTTTTTTACTTCTTTTTTTTGTTAAATTGAGAACCATTACTTTGTTTTAGGTATAAATTACAGAATAATTCTTTTTGTTTATCGGAATTACCATGCATAGAATAATAGAAGGTAAGAAATATTAGAAATTACTTATCTTGGTCAAAGTGGATGGAAGAATGATAATATTCAGGACTTAGTATAGCATATGTTGCCAGAAATTAAGCATAATTCCTAGACCAATTCTTTGGACTAAATATAAGTGCTAGAATGAACAATACCTGTCTATCCATTGCAATATATTATATTTGATAGTAAGGTAATAAAAGCAGAGAAAAGAGAACAACTTAAAATGTAGATTATACTAATACCTTATCAAAGAGTAATTATTCTAATAATTATTATATTTTTCTATGACATTGGCTTAGTCAGGCAGACATGATTTAATTTCTGAGTTATCTTTTTTTCCATTTTCTCTCCACATGTGTGTATACATAAAAAAAAGCAGGAATATAAGAAGGGAGAACAATGAAACAACCATTCTACAGTGCAATATCATAATTATTAATGAGTAAATTTATAGTCTGTGTGGAAACCCCATGAGGTCTCCTTTCTTTTTTCTTTTTCTTTCTTTCTTTTTCTTTCTTTTCTTTCTTTCTTTCTTTCTTTCTTTCTTTCTTCCTTTCTTCCTTTCTTTCTTATTTGTTTTTAAATACCTTTGGGATTTTTTCCAATAAATTTTTAATAATTCTTACCTAGGGTTCAGGCTGAGATTGTATCATCAGTGTTTTCTGCCAGCATCCTTTCAGTAAGCCATGTCTGGTTTGACATAATATACTTCACCATTTCCGGAGGGTTCTCTTGGTGCACTTAATGACAGCATTTTAGTTTGGAACAGGAATGAGTATTTGACATACAGCCAAAACAGAGCTACTCTGAAGCAAACCCACTGAACTGCCTTCGAGTTTAATCATGAAGTCTTCAGCACTAATTTTTACTCTACGAAATTGTTTTTGTTTTGCCATGCTACTTGCTTACAATTAAGATCTCTGTAATGCAAACCCCACATAAACTTAATCCTTCTTCTATATGTAAGAATAATTGTAACCCTCTTTCTCTTTTTATCATCTGTTGACTGCAGTCAGGTTTTGGCTAGATCCTGCACATCTCCCCTGCAAGTGGCCCCTCTTCTTTTACCTAGCTTTGTCAGTTTAAAGGCAAGGGTCACCCCTACAGAAACGTTTGTCTTCTCTTTGGGCTCTGTATTTCATGACCCCTGTTTCTTTTCTATTTCCTCTCCCTACAAATGCCTAAAAGGCTTTTTTTCTTTATGTTCCATGAGTCTAGATCTGGCAGCACTGCACCTTAGCTCTCAGCTACATCTTTCCACCCAGGTCATGTCCCAGATCCCTTTAGAAATGTGCAGCTTAGTGCTCTGTATCAAGGCCTCTGCTGACACTAACACAGAAAGAGTTACAAAAGAAAAGAAAATTGCAATAAAAAAGAGAATGCAAATTGAACACAGAAGACAGTTTATTTAAAAAAATAGGAAGATATGATAGTCAGCTAAAGTCACTGAATTTATTTATATATCCTTTTCATGTAAGTCCAAAGTATTATGTATTAGTATACTACAGGAGAAATACTTTTCTGAGTAATTACACCATTATATACAACTTTTTCTTCTTTTATTAATTTTCCCACACTGGGTGCTACCCACAGTATTAACATGACTGGTTTATATGTATCCTTAAGAAGTGCAGTATTTTTATACTTGAGTTGTATATATAGACACACAAGTGTTTTTGTCAGGTTATTTTGTGCATTGCCTTTAGAGAAATACTGTATTTTTAACTGATGCTATGTGTTCAAAACTTTTTTATTTATTCATCATTGTAGTCACATTTTTTATGAAATATGAAAAGGTAATTTTAGATATTTAGAGTTCTTTTCCAAGAAGGAGGTAGTTATAGGTACTTGTTATCATAAAATATTGCCAATCCTAACCCATGATTTTAAAAAGCTCATGCAGAATAGATAACCTATTTTCTACCAGAGTTTTCTCTTAAACAGCATAGACAGGAAGCAAAACAGGTTAATTTTACAAACATAGAGTTTCTCAAAAATAAACAATGCTAGATGAATGATGGCTTCATATACAATAGAACTATAGCATGGTTTGTGTTGGAAGGGACCTTAAAGATCATCTAGTTCAATTTAGGCATACCTTTCACTAGACCATGTTGGTCAGAGCTCCATCCAACCTGACCTTGAACACTCCCAGTGATGGTATGTCCAGAACTTTTTTGGGCAACTTCTTTGCCCTAACACTCTCACAGTAAAGATTTTCTTCCTAATATCTAGTCTAAACCTACTGCTTTCCATTCAAAGCTATTGCACCTTGTCCTGTCACTACATGCCCTTGTAAAAAGTCTCTCTACATCTTTCTTGTAGGCTCCCTTTGGATACTGAAAGGCTGCAATTAGGTCACCGCTGATCCTTCTCTTTTCCAGGTTGAACGAACCCAATTTCCTCAGCCTTTCCTCACAGGAGAGGTGCTCCATCCCTCTAAATATCTTGCTGGCCCTCCTCTGGACTCACTCTGAGTCCATATCCTTCCTGTGCTGGGGACCCCAGAGCTGGATACAGTACTCCAGGTGGGATCTCAACAGAGCAGAACACAGAGGGCACAGAATCTCCTCCCTCCACCTGCTAGCCACTCTGCTTTTAATGCAGCCCAGGACATGACTTGCTTTCTGGGCTATGAGTGCACATTGCTGGCTCATGTCCAGCCTCTCATCTACCAGCACCCTGAAGTCCTTCTCAGCAGAGCTGCTCTCATCTGTTCATCCCCCAGCCTGTATTAACACTGGGTGTTGTCCTGATGCAGGTGCAGCACCTTGCACTTGGTTTTACTATAATTGCATGAGATTCTTATGGGCCCACTTCTTGACCTGGTTCAGGTCCCTCTGGATGGCATCCCACCCTTCAGGCGTGTCATCTGTGCCATTTATCTGCAAATTTGCTGAGAGTGCACTCGATCCCTTTGTCTATGTCATTAATGAAGATATTAAATCTCAGAGACATTGACCACTACATATCAAATAATGTAACTGGCAATATGATGAAATTTAGAAAAAACTCCCTGTTAACATAGTAATGTGTATGGTTTTGGGACAGTGAAAATGTTCTTTAAATTAAAAGTTTTTTTAAATAATGAGAATTAAAGACTTTTAAAAATATTTTCTTTTTAATCTGAAGTGAAATGTATAGAGGTATTTTCAGTTTTTCTTACTGGTAGGTTAAAGATTCTGCCTTTTTATTATCAAGCAAGTCCTGTGAAAGTGTCTTTTATTTTTTCCACACTTTGTGAGCCGGTAGTATGCAATCATCATTTGGCTAGACTCATTAACAAATTATTAAAGTTTGGTATAAACCACTGTCAAAGTTCAACACTCCTATGTTTCTGTTTTTACTGCCAAGTCATTGTATTATTGACTTCAACTAAACTTCAAGTCTACTGCCTGTGCAACTGACATATGTGCCTTTTGACACATATCAGATGATAGCTATAGAGAGAAGTATCAAAACAGGACTTCCATGTACTTGTGTGGAATGGACTTGAAAATTGTGCTGGTTTAAACGTAAACCGGCAGGAGAAATGAACTCAACTCACAAAAAATTGTAAGTCAGAACTACAATTTAATAAAAAGATCACAATAAGTACAAGGGTACAGAGGGAAAAGCCTGTTTGACCCACAGAAACAGGTGTGTAACCCAGCACCCTGGGGCACAAACAGAATGGAGCTCGACCAGCCCCTGTGTTGAGCACCACCTGCCCCCCTGAGTAAACAGTAAAAGGAAAAAAGAAAACCTGTTTGTGAGGATGATGGTCCTGGTCTGGTCAAGAGTGGCAGTCGCAGTCCTGTTGAGGGTCTGGTCCTCCTCTGGATCTGGCGAGAGAGTCCAGTCCCAAAACCCCCAGTATATATATGCATAGGCTCAGGTGGGAGTGCCCAGTACCTCCCCCAGGGTGGGGAGTTTCACAATGGGTGGGTTACTGTGTAGGGTGAGTCATGGCATATTTTTGGAAACCCTGATGGCCCATTAGCAGACATGACCCCTCAGGCTGGGTGTGGAGGTGCTAACAGCTCTCCAGAGGGGCTTTACCACACCCGAGTCACTGGTGTGAAGACAGGAAACCATTCTTATCTCACAGAAGTTCCCGAGCACCCACACTGTAGCCTGAGGGGGCAGGTGTGCCCCAGGAAGCTGCTGCAAATGATCCACTGTTAGCAGTTCATGAGAAATTACATAGAGGGTGTAGAATACACAGCCTTAGCCACACCTACACAGTGACAAACTGGTCCTGGTCACTATAACCAGGACAAAAGAATACATGATTCTCAGCTTGATGAATGAATTTAACTTTTACTCTACCTTGAATGAAGTCCATGACTAATGTCCATTCTTAGGCCAAACTGCCATGAAGTCGGTGAACTTAATTTTATGTCAGCAGTGAACTAAGATCTGTGTGTTCTGCTAGAGAAAACTGATATTATAATGCTTGCCTATGGTGGTTTGATATTGTATGTCATACCAAAATAAGCTGTACTGTCACTTCTATGTGATTTATTACTTACAGATTTATGAGACAGTGTTTTAAGACTCTTTATTAGGAAACCATATTAAGGATTTCATATTGCAACCCAAGTGCAAGGATGCTTAGACTAAAAAATTTAATTAGTCAATATAAGCCTGGATCTGACTAATGTAATTGTATTATTAATTTGAAATTATTAAATATTTATATGATTACCAAACAAGACCAACTCAAAGACCTAGTTGACTCATTTTAAATAACATAATTTGCTTAATTTAATGGGCAATTGTTTTTACTCCCTATACCTGAGCATACTTCTTTACATTTATTTTAAAATGTTTAAAAATTGCATCTTATCTTTGAAAATGTATCTTGTGAAGTATACATTTAACTTGTATTCTATGCTTTCAGTAAAACAACAACAATGACAACAACAAAAATCTTACTAATATCCTGTTTAGGTAATTCAGCACCAAATATAGACAACAACAGAATTATATAAATGTCACCCATCCCCTTCAAGCACTGATGAAAATATGTAATAAACATATGGTGTTTTTATCTATCTATTATGGTGCTATTATAAATCATCACTAAGGCTTTTTTTTCAGGTGTACCATTTACCATTCCATGAAAAACATCTTGGGTTCAGTTTGATTTTGTTAAAAACAGAACAGAAATTCACAGGGATCCTTCCTGGCTTTCTCTTGAGGTTGCCCTGTTGTTAAAATCTCAGGAAGCAGAGGAATTCTCCCAGATGCTCAGTCATCCCCTGGAGAACTGTGCAGCTCTTCAGGGTGCAGAACGCTCACCTTAGAGCTTCTTCTAGTCTTACTATTGACACCTCCTAAGGCAACATCTCTGTGATCCACTTTAGACTCACCTCTGGATTCTTCTAAGTGCTCCCATGCCATCTTAATCATGCAACCTCCTCATCCCTGTCCAAGCACTGTGACTTTTTCATAGAAAGAGATCAGGTGTGCACACTGGATAGCACCTATGGCATACCAGAAAATTTTGTAAGCTGGGCAATTTGGATTCTTGACTCAGACACTCTTGTGACTCTAGACAGACAAAATGTTTTCAAAGTATTTTGTGAAAATTTGGTAGGATTGATACATACCTGGAAAATCTGAATACCATATTACTCTGTAGTACAATGGGACAAACCTTTTAAGTGCTGCCCATCTGTGGTGTATAGGAAAACAGTGACACACTGTCATGGTTTGTCCCCAGATGACAATAAACAACACTCAGTCTCTTGAACAGTTTCCCTTCTGTGACATGTGGGAGGACTCAGAAGGGTAAAAGTGAGAAAACTCATTATTTGAGATAGAGTAATTTAAAAAGGTAAAGCAAAAGCCGTGCACACAAGCAAAGCAAAACAAGGAATTCATTCAATATTTCCCATCAAAGCAGAGCCCCAACATGCATTAATGATTACTTTGGAAGACAAATGTCATCACTCCAAATGTTTCCCCCCTTCCTTCTTCTCCCCCCCGCTTTATAGGCTGAACATGATGCTGTATAATATGGGATATCCATCTGGCCAGTTGGGGCTAGCTGTCCCAGCAGTGACCCCTCCCAACTCCTTGTGCACTTCTAGGATGGGGTGTGAGACAGAAAAGGCTTTGACTCTGTGAAAGTGCTACTCAGCAATAGTAAAATCATCCCTGTCTTATCAACACTAAAAGTTTGCAGGTGAGAGAATTAGAACAATGAAAAGCCTACCAGTTACAGTACTGCAACCTGAATCAAGGAAAGATGAGCAAGTAGTTCAAATCAAGTCTTAAACACAAACTGAAAGTGTTGCAAATATCCAAATTCCTTACATATTGATTTATGAGCTATTAATATTATCAATCTACTCAGTCTTGCTAGGAGTAGTGCAGTTCTAGGAAAGGCACAGCTTGGAAACTATTGCGTCAAACACAACTTTTCTGTCTACACGTATTTTTTCAAAAAATTTTTTGGACAGCTACACAATAATTTATTTTTAGGTAATTAATGAAATGGCCTCTGGTTGGCATCACTCAGAACATCATTCAAAAAAAAAACCAAAAAAACACCTACAACATTCTAAATTAATTTTACACTGTTAAGTAACTTCATTTCTGTGAAGAAGAGGCAAATTAAAAGAAAGGCTGGAAAAATTACAGACCTCATATAGTTATTAGTTGCACAGTTAGCTTGAACAGTTTCCAGCAGGCCTAATGAAAACTCTTTATGTTGTAATCCTGTGTTTTGTATAAAAACTCCTAAGAACAAACTTCACTTTCAGGACTCATGTAGATCATACCAGAAGTGCCTTAAGGGAGCTTTTAGCACATGAATAAGATGATCTTTCCCAGTACACAGGACCATTTTCCCTACCTTATTCAAATCACATGCACAGGGAGAAATAAATTCATAACTTTACATAATATTGTGGCAAAAAATGTTCTTTAAATGCACCCGCAAGTACAACTCTGATTATGATTAAAGTTTATCTTATTATACTCTAGCTAAGAGGATCATTATATTATATACTATGCCATGATTAAACTGCTTTTTCTTAAAGTAGGTTGAATTTATGTTCAGAGAGCTTTTATATTCATAAGCTCACAACACTACTCCATACATCCCCAGAGAGCAACCCAGGAAAGACTATTCAAAGTACGGGCACTTATTCTACTGTAACATGCATTACTCTCAGTACTGTAGTAACTCTAAGTCAAATACACATAAACCCCTCTATATAGCATGCTCAGTTTCAGATGTGATCTGGATTAACCTTTAAAATAGAAAGAAAAGGTCTGCTTCAGAACTGTCTTAAGCTTTCAGCAATTTGAGTCATATATTGGTCTCAGTCCTGTCATCTGAAGGCAACAGAGATTTTGGTTGATCTGTAAGACTGTCACTGTGGTGACCAAAAAAAAAGAATAAAAAATAAAAAAGAATATCTTCAGCCTCTGCTGTTCTCAAATTTTAATCAGAGGGGGGTTTGGGGTTGTTTTTTTTGTTTGTTTTGGGGTTTTTTTTGTACGAAGAACAAAACTATGTCTATAGTCAACCTCTTAGCTTCAGATATAATAATATTCTGTTGGGTGTTACAAAGCAGGAATAGACTTGTACTATGTGTAGTCATACACTATGTGTAGGCATGTAGTCAAACATATGTTTGACTAGCTGGAACTAATGGAATAGGTTTTCAAAGCAAACCCTCCATCTCAGCATTTAAAATAAGCTTCTAACAGGAAAGGCTTTTTATGACATCAGGTAAAACCTTGGAAGGTTCAGTAGTGACTTGAGGCATGTTTAAACTTTCTAATGGAGCACAGGGAGAGAGAGCTGACATGAGTTGGTAGTTCCACTAGATGCAGAACAAATTGGCATGAAAGGTAGTTGTTTACTCCCAAAAAGGAGCATAGTTGCATAAGAATAGCTCCATCTCAGCACTAAGAAACCTTGCCTCACAGATGTTTTCTGGACAGTGCTTTTACAGATGTAGATATTATGCCTCATATAATATCATAACAAATACAAAGAACTTTTTCTAGTCCTACAGTGAATATAGCAACTCTTGCATAGCCCTCAAACAAAAGCAATCAAGTTATTTTCGGTCTTGATCAATTATTTTTTAACCTTCAGCCACTTGCTTTATTTCTGATGAGGCTTAATCCTATGTAGGTAAACAATGCTTTTCAGAAGTTCAGAAGCTTGTCCTATTTGTTGACACACATTTATTGTAGATATGTTTGTTTTGTCCTTTCATATCCCTCATCTTGGGTGCTGGTGTCATTTCTTTAAGCATTCACATATTTCAAAAAGTCTTCCAAAACATATGATACTTGAGATAGAGTAGTTGCACTTTGAGTCATAAGAATAAATACAATCAAGGCTTATAGGTTGAGGCAAGCCTTTGAACAGAATTATGACTCATTTCTGGAGGGCAATTATGCCAGATGAAATTAATAATCTCATCTCTGTGAATGTCACAGTTTACAGGACATACATTACTAACATCATGTAAGATAAAAAATTACTGTGTGAAGGACTGAACTGGGAAGAAGACGTATTTTTACCCAGGCAGTGACATATGTTTCTCCCCAGTTCATTCAACAAAAAAATGTGTTTCTGGGGTTTTTTTTTCCCATATATTGATTTGAATAAAGACAGAAATGTCTGAAGTACTGATGTCGTCTTTGCCTTAGTCTTTACCAGTAGTATGAGTCTCCAGGAATCCCAGGCCCCTGAGTTCAGGAAGAAAGTCTGGAAAAAGGAAGACACACTCCCAGTGGAGGAGATCCATGCTGGGAACTGCTTAAACAAAACAGACATATTTAAGTCCACAGGATATGATGGGGGATATCCACAACTATTGAGGCAATTGGTTGATGTCTTTGTGAGAGCAGTATCTTTGAAAGATCATGATGGCCAAGCTATTAAACAGACTGCTTCCCTGGGAACCAGGGTAAAGATGTGACAAGAAGGCTTCCTACCCTGGTATGGTTCTTGAATGGAGATCCATGCAGCAGGAAAGATACAGGGGTTATTGATGTCTTAGAAGCCATGGAAATGTCTGAGAATGGTCACATAGAAATTAGGGCTTCTCTCCACAGAAAGGTGGTGGCATCTGTAGCCCAGCTGAAGGGCATCTACACCAATGCACACTGTCTGGGCAACAAACAGAAGGAGCTGGAGGCCACTGTGCAGTAGGAAACTATTACATAGTTATGATCATGGAAATCTGGTGCAAAGATGCACACAACTGGACTGCAGCAACGGATGGCTGTAAAATCTGCAGAAGGGATAAGCAAGGAAAGAGAGGCAGTACAGTGGCCCTGTGAGTTAGGGAGTAGTTTGACTATCTAGAGCTTCATGATAGTTGTGATAGGTCTGAGTGTTTGTGGTTAAGAGTCAGAGGGAAGTCATCAAGGCAGACATTCTGGTGGGAGTCTGTTATAGACCACCTAATCATGATGAAGAGGCAGACAAAATATTCTATAACCATCTGAGAGAAGTCTTATAATCACTGCCCCTTTTTCTCATGGGGGACTTCAACTTACCAGATGACTGCTGGAAATACAACACAGCAGAAATGAAACAGTCTAGAAGGTTCATGGAGCATGTGGAAAACAACTTCCTAATACAGCTGTTGAGTCAGCTGGGGAATGAGCCCCACTGGACCAACTGTTTTTGAACAGAGAAGAACTGGTGAGTGATTTGGTGTTTGGAGGCTGTCACAATCACAATCACAATCACAAAATGATAGACTACTCAATTCTCAGAACAATAAGGAGGAGGGATCAGTGAAACTGACACCTTAGACTTCCAGAGAGCAGACCTAGTCTGTTTAGGAAGGTGATTGACACAGTCCCCTGGGAAGCAGTTCTGAAGGACAAAGGAATCCAGGAAGAAAGGACATTCTTCAAGAAGGAAGTTTTAAATGCACAGGAACGGGGCGTTCTCATGTCTCGAAAGATAACTGACATGGAAGAACACTAGATTGTCTGAACAGAGAGCCTTGGCTTGAATTTGGGCGGGGGGGGGAAAGAGAGAGTTTATGACTTTTTGTAAGAAATGTCAGGAAACTCAGGAGGACTACAAGGATGTGTGAGGTTAGTCAGGGGCTAATTAGAAGGGCCAAAGCCCAACTAGAATTTAATCTGACTATTGCTATAAAAGACAATAAAAATATTCCATAAATACATTAGCAAAAAAAGGAAAATCTCCATCCTTTGTTGGATGCTGGGGAAACAGAGTGACAGACTTGGGGTCAGGTTTGTTTAATATCTTTATCAACATATGGGCCAAGGACAGTTGTATGAGGTTCAACAAGGTGAAGTACCAGCTCCTGCACTTGGACAACAACAACCACAACACAACACTACAGGCTCAGAGAACAGTGACTGGAAACCTGTCCAGAAATAGTGTGGCCAGCAGGACTAGGGCAGTTGTCTTCCCCCTGTACTCAGCACTGGTGAGGCTACATCTTGAATACTGTGTTTAGTTTTGGATCCCTCATTGCAAGAAAGACATTGAGGTGCTGCAGCATGTCTAGAGATGACAGAAAAGCTGATGAAGGGTCTGGAGCACAAGTCTTATGACTGTGACTGATGGAACTGGAACTGTTTAGCCTGGAGAAAAGGAGGTTGAGGGTAGATCCTATTGCTCCCCACAACTACCTGAAATGAAGTTGTAGCCAGGACTCTTCTCCCAAGTAACAAGATGAAATGGCCTCAAGTTGCACCAGGAGAGGTTTAGATTAGATATTAGGGAAAACTTCACGGAAGAGGTTGTCAAATATTGTCATAGGCTGCCCAGGGAAGTAGCTGAGTTACCATCTCTGCAGGTATTTTAAAGGTGTGTGGATGTGGCACCTAGGACCATGGTTTAGTGGTAGACTTGACAGCACTAGTTTAATGGTAGGACTTAGTGATCTTGGAGGTCTTTTTCAACCTAAATGATTATGTAATTATCCTATTATCACCTCAAAATATCTGTTTGTCTCTTCTTCATCAGTGCTTCAGTTCTGCATTTTTAGTGTGTGCTAGAGATGTATTAAAAACACCAGCTGAAGTCAATTCTTACCAGGGATCTACAGGTGAGGAAAATTGCCTAGATAATTTATAACACATAGCTTCTGCAGAGTAATGAGAGTAAATTATGACTTCAAGCACATATTTCACTTATCATCACAACAGAGATACTATTGGGTAAATTAACAATAAACTCAATACAAATTAACAACTCTGTGACAACTGCACATATCTTCCTAGATTCAAAAACCTGTTTTTTCATAGGTCTCATGTTTACAGTATTTGGTTTAGGTTATCATTAAACTCTGTTTGGACTATTCATATGTCAACAGCATTGCAAATATAGCTACAACATCTGACTCATTTAGTAGATGGATTAGAAGTAGTGAATACTAAGTTCTCGTTCTTTTGAAATCTAAAAATGAAATGACTGTCATTTATAATAATGCCTGTTTTTTAATGACAACATTCACATACCAGACTAAAAATTTTGCAGTAGAACCAGTACATGAAATTTGCCACCAGTTTCCTCATCTATATGACAAGAGAAATAGCCAATATCAAAGAAGAAGATACTAAGTCTCAATCTCATGAATTTATTAAAAGTTTCTTTTCTTGTTAGATAAAGAGAGTGACCCCCAATTATTAGTACAGTTTTAGGACTGCAGTGTGAAAATTTTGTTCCTCAAAACAACAAAACCTACTATTACTAGTTGGACTTCACCACGGCTACTATATGACTGTAGAGTCAAAATGAATAGACCTGAACTGGATACTGCATTTAATCACATCATGATTACATATATGGAAATTAAAAATTCTATTAACAGTAGAGTATCAATTTTCAAAGTAAAGTATAGGAATTTAATGGTGTGAATTCTAGTAATGTCAAAGTGAGTCACAAACTTGTAAATCTGCATTTGAAAATGTAATGTTCTGTGTTAGAAGGAAAATTCAGTGTTCAATGCAAAATGATCTAAAAATAAAAGGAGACACATTTGAAAGTAAAATTTTAACAGAATAATTTCACTGACACAAACAATTTTTGAAACTGGTCTGGAACGATTTCTGGGAATATATGGTATAAAAATGAAAGCTTTAGACAGTTTCAAGTGTTATTTTCAAATTAATTGCTAATATGAAATGTGCTATACATTTTTTCTTTCTTTCTTGAATATTGTTTATTATAGCTTTGTTGGTTTTTATAAAGTAATAAGAAAGAAAGAGCAGTTATACTTTGCACAGCTTTTTATTTTTACAGATTGTGTGCCATCTTTACTAAATAAGGGTGGTAAACAATTAAATATTCTGGACTGCAAATATGATGCATTAATGAGGAAGTAAGAGAATTCCAATCTGTGTGTCTAATTATTAGAGGCCAATATAGCCACTCTTTGTATCAATTATTATTAAAATTTTAAATTCATTTAAACATATATCAATTAACTCTTCTTTTTAAAAACAAATTACTTTCTTACTCTAAGACAGGCTATGTAGGCATCATTTATAGCTGGAAATTAGCTGGAAATGAGAAATGTAAGCTGTTTATAAAGTATAAATGCTATTTAAATAAGCTTCTTTCCCATCTTTTATATCACAGGTTAGTTTAGAATGAAGTATAGAAGTTTGGATGTCATGAGCTAAAAGCATCTGTGTCATGCTTTTGATTGCAGGCAGGATTTAAAATATAAGTTTGTTAGACTAGAATTAAGTTTTTTGAAATCATGATGAGTAATATTAAAAACCACACAAAGCTGGTCTTGGGGATGAAAGTAGTAGTAAAGCGGATAAGTAACATTTGTTCTGTGTTAAAGTGATTCATGCATTGCTAGGACAAAGGAATGTGAAATACTTTCAGAAGTGGACAAAGAGGCATATTGGTAGTGTTCCCGTAGATAATAAAAATTGCATAGCTAACATGGCATCTCAAAATAAAAACATTCTCAGAAGTGGATTTACAAACTAAAGGTGCTCATCCACACACCAATATCCAGATGAAATTAAACTCCAATGATACACAACTAAATTCCAAATAACTTTATATTTGCATCATGAAAAAGATGATGTCAATTTAATGTCTATCTCATTTTAAAGATTACTGGCCTTGCTTCTGGGACCTAGGTCTTGAGACCGGAATAGTACACATAGATGGAAAGTTCCCAGAGTCATGTGAATGATATTTTCAGGAATAGATTTGGCTAAAATATCATTGAGGCAATCCTACTTTCTATTGGCAGACCTCAGTGGTTGTGACCAGACGTGGTGAAAAACTCAGCTGAAACTGTAATGGGTCCAATACTAAAGGTGTATAAAAAAAATCTGCATATGGCAACTAGCCTGATGTGTCTTTGGTACCTCTAATCCATGTTCACGTGCAGACAAATTCACAGACATCCAACACAGACCACCTCTGATGGTTTTTTTGAGCCTGTTTATACAAAGGCATTTATAGATTTTCTGCCTTGTTTTTTACCTTCAGACAAGTTTGTAACTGGAAAATGTAGTTTATGGGTGTACTGAATCTTTACACTGAACTTTCAGTTCCCAGTGATATTAATAGAAGCTGCATATGCACAGATTGAAGTATGATTTGAACTTCAAAAAGCAAAAGCATGAAAAATTTGGCTATGATGAAAAATTTAACTATTCCCGTGGTTGCTCTGCAAAGTCAAATTTCCATTAATTTTTTAAACTAGAACTTGGGAAACCATTCTTCACATGAAGAGGCACCAGCTCATCCTTCTTCCATTTACAAAATATATGCCAGGTATCGTCAGTAGCGGAAACTTGAGAATCTTTTTCCTGATGTGTTTAACTATGCCACAGGCAGAGAGCATAACTAAAGGCAAAAAAGATATAACCACTTGCTCAGTTTTAAAGGAACTGCTCTTTAATGTTTTTATAAATTATCCAGACACAAAATCAAATACATATTAAATATGTTACTGATGATATTATACTAGGAGGGGCTGTGGACTTCTTTTGAGGGTAGAGAGGGAAGTCTACAACTTCTGCAAAGTGGGGTAGCAGAATGGGAGGTACGGCTCTTCTCTGTCTAATGACCAGCCATAGGAAATGAGGAAATGGAATGAAGGTATGTCAGCGGAGGTTCAGACTGGACATGAGGAAAAGGTTCCTTACTGAAAGGGTGGTTAGTCATTGGCATAGGTCCCCCAGGGAAGTAGTCATAGAACCAAGCTGTCAGAGTTGAAGGAGTATTATGGTTCTATGGTTTAGTTTTAGGTAGTCCTGCGAGGAGTAGGCAGTTGAACTCAGCAATCCTTTTGTGTCCCTTTCAAATCTAGACATTTTATGATGCTATACTGTGATAAAAAAAGACTAGGAAAATTCTGCTACTGTCAGTGTTATCCTCTATATTACCAGTGCTGACAAAACATATAAAATGATTGTATGTGATGTGTTATTTTCCAATCACAGAGATAGGGACATATCTTGTTGGAGGTGTGCAACCTAAGGAACCAGAAAAGAGACAAGAAAATTAAAGAATGATGTAGAGCCAGCAGTGCTGTAGAGACATGTTTAGTAGTCATCTTCAGAAGGCAAGTCTCCACTTATGAAGAAGCTAAGAAGATCAAAGCTAGCTGACTTTATTTTTTAAATATCTGAATGCAAATGATTGATTCTGAGCTCTCAAACTATTTAAATTCGGCATCAAATAAGCAAGGAAGGGCTCATCTTGTGCCACCATGAGCCAGCAATGTGGCCTTGTGGCAAAAAAGGCTAATGGCATCCAGTGCTGCATTAGGAGGATTATTGCCAGGAGGGACTGAAGCATCTCTTGTATGAGGAAAAACTGAGAGAGTGGTGACTTTTCAGTTTGGAGAAGAGAAGGCTGAGGGGTTATCTTATCCATAGATGTAAATACCTGAAGGGAGGGTGCATGGAGGCTGAAGTCAAGTTTTTTTCCAGTGGTGCCAAGTGACAGAGGCAAGGGGAACAAAATTAAAACACAGGAGGCTCCATCTGAACATCAGAAAACACTTTTTTTTTTTTTTTTTTTTTTTC
>VXBX01009576.1:69022-80095 GCA_013400415.1 Scytalopus superciliaris
CTTTTTTTTTTTTTTTTTTTTTTTTTTGTGAGGGTGACTGTCAGGGTACAAATTGCTCAGAGAGGTTGTGGAGTCTCCCTACATAATCTAGATCTCTTTCTGGATGCACTTCCAATTAAGGATGTCACTATCTAATAAGAGTGAAATTTTGGTACTCTTTTAATTAGTGGAAACTTGGCCACTGATTTCAATAAAACTGTTTTTTGGTTTTGTTACTGTTCATAGTCAAATGTTGCTTTAAGCAATAACTATTACCTTTACACTGATATTTTATATTGCTTTCTTTTGTAGTTCTTTGTAGAAAAAACCCACAACTCTCCCTGTTTCTAGTATTGTTCTCTCTTCCTGTATATTTAAAGAAAATATTGTCTAGGTTTTCTTGAAATTAAAATCTCGACTAAACTTATGAATTTTACTCAAGCTTAAACATTGCTCCTTGAAGTTCATCTTTTATTTCCAAAAAACTTGGGATTTTCTTATGCTAAAGAAAAATAACTAAAAAAAAATAGATTTATCTGAAGTCCAGGAGGAATAAAAGTAATTGTGTACAGTTCCTTAAACTGTATTTCCTACATCCTATTATTTTTTCTCATATTTATTCCTCAAGTGCATAAAATACATGAAGGTATTTTTTTCTTTCTTGTTTTGAAAAAGAAAATAGGGAGAGCTAAACTAAACCACTTATGAAATCTAAATCATTTATAAGCGAAAATGGTTGCAGTCTATCCAAACATAGAAAATAGTTTCTGAAGAGTACAGACCACTTATAAGATTTTTTTCCTGTTTACATTCAGGAGAAGAAAGTGTTACTGTAGAGAGTTTTTCATCTGCTCAATGGAACATTAAATAAATATCTCTCTGCAGGCTATCATTATGCCAGCAGGGAGCTGAGATGTATGTGTGTGCATTTGTTCTCAGCATATAACAAAGAAGAAAACTATATGTTTGAATATACAATTAAACAGGCAATACAAAAGACTACAGGAAAAGCATATTTCTGCTTAGTGCAATATACTTGTATGTCATATACTATATAACCCAATCTATGTGGCAGACTTAGATTTTCATTTATACAAAATCTGGTTAAAGACACAGAGAAAGCACTCATGCTGGGATGTCTGAGCATGTCAAGTTTCCATCAAAACCAGTCAACACATGCATCTGGTGTGACTGAAGAATCTGTTTTAATTCAGAATTATATTTATTTGTCAGTCACAACTTTTTTTCTTTTAAGATTTTTTTTTTATCATTTTCATAAGAATATTTGATTTTTAGTACTGCATGACTAAATAAAGTGAGAAACTTTGTATGGAACATTATAACTCATTCCTGTGTGAATTATGAACTTATGGTTCTTATGTTTCCTCACTAAACTCTTCTAGTGTCCCAGTTTGAGGTGAGGAAGCAAAACAACATTTAAGTGATTGGACGCATGAAGAAGATTAGAGATTAAGCAGAGGATAGAGCTAAATATGGATAATTCAAAATGTCTATAAGATAAATTCTTAGAACATAGGTTGGGAAACAGAGTAATGCAGGGAAGGTTTGCCTCTAAACCTCCTGTAAATCTCCATATTTTTCAGTTCAGCCTCTTTACAGTAGAAATGGAGATTTGATGTGCCTAAAAGAATACAAGGCTAGATCGAAATCAAGAACTTATTCTAAGGGTGTCTGTGTTGAGCTATATGGCTCAAAACCTTCCTGCTTACAGTTTAGTTCCTTAAAGATCCTGAGTTTTCCCGATCAAGACTCTTCACTTGCCTTCAGCCCTGTACCTCATCATGGCTGGGCTTCGCGAACGAAGATTTGGGAAGGGCTCTACCCATGCTTGCTTGCTGGTGGCTAAAAAGGCCAATGCGCGATAGGCAAGTCCGGTCGCAAAAGGCACAGTGGAAAGTCTCCTCAGGCTGTATTGGTAAGACACGGTTCTTTCTGCGCTTTTTTCTTCCAGACTGATCCTGCGTGCACTCTCAAAGGAAGCAGCAGCATTATAGATGGTGTGCCTCCATGCCTCCCGATTGGAGGCCAGAGTGGACCATTGATGGTGGTCAATACGGCCAAGGCTGAGGTGTTGTTTGAGGGAGTCCTTGTATCTCCTCTTCGGGGCTCCTCTCTTGCGACAGCTGGTGGCAAGCTCACCATAGAGCACAATCTTAGGGAGGCGGTGATCCTCCATCCTGGAGATGTGCCCTGCCCAGCACAGCTGCATTCTCAGCAGCATGGCCTGAATGCTGGTGACCTCTGCCTGCTCAAGAACAGACACATTAGTCACGTAGTCTGTCCAGTGGATGTTTAGTATTGTACGGAGGCAGCGCTAATGGAAGCGCTCAAGGAGTTGCAGGAGGTGGCGATAGATGACCCAGGATTCAGAGCCATAAAGAAGAGTGGACAGTACAATGGCTCTGTAGACCTTGATCTTTGTACTTTTCTTCAGGTGTTTATTGTGCCAGACTCTTCTATGGAGTTTTCCAAAAGCTCTGTATGCCTTTGCTAACCTGTTATCTCTTTGTCAATCTTACCATGTGAGGAAATGATGCTTCCCAGATGCCCTGTACGTATACCCCATATAAATGACAGTATCTCAGGGGGGATGAGTGTTTCCATATTTGTGTCATACGTATGGCTGTCTTTGACTCTGGTGACACTGAACAAAAAAATGTCTAAATCTGAAATCACATGAAAACTGAATTCTTGCATGTCTGCTGAGAACATGTAGCATAGCAGAAATTGTTGCAGACACTTCTACTTAAAATGTGTTGAAGAAGGAAACATTGCCACCTGTCACTAAATAGCTTTGTGATTAAAGTTCTTACTCACAAAACTGTGTGATGATGCTTTTCCATGAAAGTGTTAGGAGACACTCTAGGGTGAAGTTGTGGGTCAGTAAGGCTTAGCTTGGTACTGGATTTATGTCTCTTTATTCCTCACAATTGTTCTATTAAACACGTTCTAAAAAGTGAAGTTTAGCATACTCCTTTTTGAAAGAAAAGTATGAGATAATACAACATGATGATTTATATTTCTGTGTTTCAAAAGGAATTTCAGGCTCAGGTATACAATAAGGATATTTCTGGATCAGTTGTATTTTCTGTTCCCACTTTAAGAATGCAAAAGAGCTGTGGCTCTTAATATTGTGATCTATAAATTCCATATTTGGAGCCATGTGCATCTTCACTGTACATTAGTCATTTTAGGTAATTTCTTTCCTTAACATAAAAGCTTAATATACTGTAATTTGCAATATGTACATCTACAATGTAAAGATATGATCTAGAAGCTGTTTCAGAGGATAAATATTTGTTAAATAGCTTCACATGCCTACGGATACTAATAAATTATTTTAATTAAAAAAGAGAAGAAGGAACAGATCCCAATCTGGAAGAAAATACCAAATAAGAAAAAGAAAAAAACCCATATGAAATAAATTTCAAATAACATCTAAAATGAGGACTAAAAAAGACTAGATTCTGAAACAAGAGGAAATGATAAAAGACAAAGTGTCTGAGCAGTTCTGTGGATTTTTTTTTTTTTTTTTTTTTTTTTTTTTTTTTTTTTTTTTTTGGTTCCAAGAAAATTTAATTAAAAGAATGGACTTCAGAATGATGAAGACAAAGCTGTTACTCTGTTCCTGTAATTAATTTTTCATAAAACACATTTTATCAACATGGAAAAAAAAAACCTATTCAATACAAAAAACTAGTGAGGCAGGTATCTGGAACATTATATTTTCACTTTTTGCATCAAATTTTCAGCAAATGTTCCGAGTTGGTCTCAGTTGGATGAGGGTCCTTCAGAATCCATACTTTCAAGCTGGAGGGGACCAGTGGGTGTTGGTGTATCCTCAGTCTTCCAAGTGTTCAGTAGCTTGTTGTAGTTTAGGAATGATATTCTCCAATATAGTACTCCTGCTAAAACCATGAGCTGATTCCCCTCCCCTTCTCCAGCTGGAGACACAAAACTCAAAGATAACAAGGTGAAAGAGGAACAATTTACTGGAAACAGCAATGAGATAAGAAAAGAAACAGTGACAGTAACAATATTAATAACAAAATGTAAAAATAAAAAAAAAATCAAAAAATATAAATAACATGTAAAAGATATAAAAGAAAGAAATTATTTACATGGAAAACCTGCAATAATAAACAACACTGGATCGCTCTTCCTGCCACATTTTCTTGACTGGAAGGAATGCTCTTCTCCTTGGAAGCAAGAGTGTCTTTCCTCCCTGCCCTCAGCAATGACATGAGGTGGTATAACATAACCTCGGTGTCTTAGCCAAGACCCCTCCTGGCTACTGAAAAAATTTACCCTGGCCTGGCTGGAACCAGGACACTTGTATTCAGCTACAACATGCCTTTGAAATTATTCAGTCCTGAAATGAGAATTTCAGGAGATAAGGAATCCATCTTTGCTGATGGAACTTTATTACACAACTTGAAAATTCAGTTATTCTGCATTTTCTATCATCTATATTTTCTGCTGACATATGCACTCAGATACTAATGAAATCACCTTTCTGTCTATATTTTGATAAGTTAAATGGATTAAGTTTATTAAGTCTTTGACTGAAAGACATTTTCCTCCTCTTAGGAATAATTAATCCTAAATTTTGGAGGGTTTTTTTCACTCCTGTAAGGCTTCAATATCCTTTTAAGAATATGCTTATGATACTGACTTTAATATCTTGATATCTATTTCAGCAGTGTTTACTTCTTCTTACTTCCACAGCAAAAGATCAGAACAGACTTTTTTTGTCACAGAAGTTGTCATGGGAGCTCAACTTGTTCTTCTGTGTGCTGGATAGGTCTCAGAAATTTTTTCCAAAAGTCATTGCTGATTCCTTAAAAATGTAACTTAAGCCCTTGGCCGTTCTAAAGCCATTTGTTTGAATAGGTCAGAGTTATGAAGCACTTTCTGAAACTCTGTATGATTGCTTTGTCTTGCTCATCAATTTACCATGTTGCCAGTATTTGTGTCATCAGCGAATTTTATGAAGAGTGTGGTTCTTTTTTTACTTCCAGAGGGCTGAATGGTGACTATCATTGGCTGGTACCAATCCTTAGGAAATCCTATCAGCACAATGTTCAGACTTTCTTAAATATTGCCAATATCATCAGTGACAGTGCTGTGGTTTCTTTCTGACTCCCTGACCTTACATATTGGATGTAGGGTGCTGGAGACACAATACTCTGCAGCAGGTAGGAAGTATATGCCCCTTTCTGATTCAAGTGTCATAAGCTGCTTTCCTAAGAAAGCACAGCCCTACTTAATAGGGAATACAATAAAATTATTTCTTTCGTAATGATTTGTATTACCTCTTCTTCATGTAGCTGAATTTACACATGATTTTACACATTTTATACATGGGTTTATTCAAGATTAGACTGAATATTGACAGTTTAAATATTACTAAGTTTTTGAAAACTAAATTATAGTTTTGTTTGTAAGTTAATTACACTTGCATTTTTTTTATTTTTTTTTTTAAAGAGGGAATGACAGATCATATTTTTTTAAAAACACAGAGGACAAAATAAGAATATCCATTGCTGAACACCTGAGACTGAGCACTTCTGAGTTTATAAACCCTGTGTTGGGAAGAGCAAGGTTGAAATGCTGAGCATTGTATCAGTAACCGTGATTCACCAAACATCCACACAGTGAGTATTTTTTAGTAGATCAGTCACACCTAGGGGTTACACTATAATTAAATGAGTTTTTACATTTACATGGAAGTTGCACACTTTACACTCTCAATATATTAGTAGCAGAACTTTTGTGGTTACCAACAATAACTAATACATGGGACTACTGTACAGAAAATAGTGATCATAGAATGGTTTTGGTTGGAACTGACCTTGAAGACCAACCCTCTGCCATGGGCAGGGACAGACACCTTCCAGTAGACTAGATTGCTCAAAGCCCCATCCAGCCTGGCCTTAAACACTTTCACGGATAGTGCAGCTACAGCTTCTCTGGGCAATTTTTTCCAGTGCCTCACCACACTCACATTAGAGAATTTCTTCCTAATGACTAATCTAAACCTACTCTCTTTCAGTTTAAAGTCATTCCCCCTTACCCAATCACTACAAGTCCTTGTAAAAAGTCCCTCTCTAGCTCTCTTGTTGGCCCCCTTTGGGTACTGGAAGGGTCCCATAAGGTCTTCCTGGAGCTTTCTCTCTTCCAGGTTGAACAACCTGAACTGTCCCAGCATGCCTCCATAGCAGAGGTGCTTCAACCCTCTAATCATCTTCATGGCCCACCTCTGGACTTGCATCAAGAGTTTCATGGCCTTCTCATGGGGGCCCCAGAATTGGACACAGTGCTCTAAGTGGGGTCTCACCAGAAGGGGAGAGTCACCTTCTTCAACCTGCTGGTCACACTTCTGCAGCCTAGGATACAACTGGCTTTCTGGGCTACAAGCATACTCTGATGGGTCATGTTGAGCTTCTTGTCCACCTCCTCCCCAGCGCTGTTCTCAATCCCTTCTCCGTTCAGCCTGTGTTTGTGCTTGGAGTTGCCCTGACCCACGTGTCAAACCTTGCACTTGGCCTTGGTAGACTCAGGTTTGCACAGGCCCACCTCTCAAGCCTGTGACGGTCCCTCTGGATGACATCCTTTCCCCCCCAGCATGTCCCTAGAGAGTGTACCACAGAGCTTAGGGCCATCAGAAAATTTGCCAAGCGTGCACTCCATTCCACTGTCCGTGTCACCAACAAATATGTTAAAAAGTGCCAGGAATAATATTTTCCACTACAATGAGTGCAACTACTCTCATGCTTTTTAAGAAGGAATTATAAAAATCAGGTCAGATCTTCAGATTATAAATCATCATAGGTGTATAACCTTGAAAGAGCTACATGCATTTAAATTAGCTAGTAGTTCAGCACAAATGAAATGTGAGCACATCAATGCTTGTATTCATGGTTCTGTAACAGTTACTCTACCCATAAAAACATATTCATGGAGAATATGAGGTGATATGCAACTGCATTCAGGAAACAGTTCTTGATTGGGTTTTATCCTCAAGACTGGGATTTTACTTTGTATTCATTATGAACAGCTTTGCAAAGTGTGATCACCTGCAACATGAAAAGTTTCCTTCTGTTTCCCAAATTGTGCTATGACTCAAACCTTGCTCTTTTCTCAAGAAATAAAATTATAAATGGAGGATTTAATTTCTTCTATTTATGCTTCATATATCAGCTACCTTAAATTTTTTTTAAAGATATTGTACACATATTTCTCTTGCTATCAGTTGGTAAGCTGCTCTCATGATAGGTTACATTATGCTACATTGATGTGATTACAAGTCATTAAAAACCAAAAAAATTTGGTTTCTTACCAAGGATTTTCTCTAGAAATTACTTCCTGAATGATCCTTTGAAATCAATATCAACTAAACAGTTGAAATACATGTAAGTATTTAACCAAAATCCAAGTACCAAATGCTAAAGCTAATTGAAATAATTTTATATTAATTGAATTTTTTTTAGCACAAATAATTAATAATGAACTAAAAAAAAAAATAAAAAGATCCACTAATATTTGTAGAGGAAGGAATTGGGGAGAAGTAAATGAGAGATCAGTAGAATGAGAATATAAAACTATAGGCAGGCAACTGTGACTGTATTTTTGACTTCTGGTAAGATTCCTTGATATATGAAATCCCCTGTGTGAGGTAAAGAAAGTTCCTCTTTTTTTTTTTTTTTTTTAAATTTCCTCCTCTGAACAATAGAAATAATTTCAACTAGTAGAAATGCTTTGGCAAAGAAATTTCTGTCTTAACAAGGATGATAAATGAGTACTAAATCTTTGCAAGAACATGAGTATTTGGAGGAGTGAAAATTTGAATATACGATTAATGAAAAAAAAGACAAGAAAGAAAAAAAAAAAAAGAAAGAAAAGACATCAAGCCAGCTATGGCAATTTTTAAGAGGAAAAATTCTTGCACTGGCTTAAAGCTGACTGTTTCCATATAGAGTATATAGTCACAAGTCTGTTGAAGGTGAAGTGATTGTGCCAATACAGAAAGGGTTTTTTCATAACTGAAGGAAAAAGGAACTGAGATTCTTTTTCTCAGACAAAATGCATTGTGCTAATTATAAATTGTTGCACTAATTACCATTTCTGAGAGTAAATTCTTTGTGCTTTTTCAGATATTCTTCTTTGAATAATAACGGCTAAAATTATTTGAAGTAGTATTGAATATCCTAAGAAAAAACAAACAAATCATTGCACAGGGCTTGATTTTTTTTTCCTTTTAATTACTGCATGAATGTTGTGCCATTTCTCTTGTGTAATTTTTGTTTCATCTTTATGTTGGAAGTAAAAAGAAATGAGAAAAACAGGAAATAATTCAAATCGGATACCTAGAACCTGAGGAATGGAAGTCTCAAAGTTAAGAGAGGTGTCATAAAGAAGCACACCAGAAGCAGAGAAGAAAGGCAAAAGCTGAGGAAGGGGTTATTTCAAAGAATGATGACATTAAATGAAAAAAAAATGAGGTAGTTAATAAAATAGTAAAAGCTTTGTTTTTCATAAGGAAACAAAATATAATACCTGAAAGAGTGAATGGATACCAGTTGACATAGATTAGGAGAGACTATTGATTTGTATTGTTAGTTTCTCAGATTATGAGAAATTAAAAAGGTAATCTTATGAACCACTGAAAGCTGTGAAAAGCAGGAAAGAGAAGTCTCTCATTTTCCTGTTACAATTAAATCAATTTTTTTTCCTGTCTGTTTCTTTACTAAGAAATTTGCTAGGAAAAATTGCTAAGTGAATTGAAAATATTGTCTGTAAGGGGGAAAAAAAAAGAAAAAACACATTCATAAAGCTGAGGAAAATGTATTAGATTCACAAACTAGACTCTGGTAGTAATTTCCTCTTATTCAATAGTATCACCACCAGAGTATACATCAAACACAGTGGCCCTCTAGTAAATATCCTTTAATGTCTAGTATCACCCACAAGATATTAAGATTGCATTGTATGTTCTCCATCACACTGTATTCTGATCTAAAAGTATATGGATAAACCTGACAAGTAAAGAGCTATTTTCTCCTTATTTTGTTGTTGTTGATTGTTGGTAGTCTGTCTCAGTATAGGTAAGTAAGCATTTCAGCAGATGCTGGAACACAAATGTCACACCACTGGAACACAAATGTCACACCACGTCTCTGCAGCCACAGATTACAAACTCCTTTGTTTCGTCTTGTTTACTTACTGACTGCATGGCTATGTATTTAAAAAGTAGTTCCAAGAGTAAAAAAATGAGTGTCAGCCAGAGCAGACTAGAAGTAGGTAGTAGTGAATGTGTTATCTATGAAAATGTGAAAAGTAAATGAGAAGAGACTTCTTAGATACAGAAAAAACTCCAATACTTCTAAAGGAAGATATGCCAGAACGAAAAAGTAATCCATAGTCTTTCTAAATCTAGGCTTTTATATATTTTCATTCAGCTTCTATTTATGAATGAGAGAAAAGCAGTGTTTTATTTTGGCTAATGAAAATATTTATCTTTTTAATGAAGGAAACAAAAATAAACAACTTTGTATAGTTCAAGAAGTACTCAAAAATATTTTTTATTCATTAGCCAAGATAGGGGGTCACCCAAAATAGTGACATGAAGCAAGAAGAGACAAACAGTTCAACAGAGATGCATTTGCTTGAATATCACTAAAGACTAAGACTAAGAAACTGTCACTGTGTCCAGTTAGAACTCTCAGAAAGAACTCTCAGAAATCTCAAAAAAAATGGATCACTGTCAAATTCTGTCATCTGGATGTAGCTGGTACATCTCTGAGTCTTCAAATCAGGTTCAGGACTTCACTCTTAAAGCAAGTTCTTTGTTCTCGCTCAAAGGTTAAGATATTCCTGATTAACTCAATTGTTTTCATTGCTGTTGTTCTGATTTGGGACAACTTAGTTCTGCAGCATGAGTTCTGTTACCCCCGGATCTGCTGTGGTATCAAGCACAACAAGAAAAAGATATGTGTGGTAATGTTTTTTCTAGCTGTTTTCTAAGTCAATGAAAGTTCAAGTCCTTCCTCATGTTACTTGAATTTTCCCAACAATTCATTCCAACTGAGACAGCTTTTCATTTTTGCTCCTATTGCAGGACCTGGGTTTGACCCAGGGACAGCAGAACTATATCTGAAGCTCTGTTTCTTTGATGCATACCTCTTATTCAAATCAAAGTTTATATTTGACACCCTCCAGTGCAAAGCTCAAGACCTCTTTGTTTATACTTTTTTCATGTTAGTATTTTTCCTATCTTGCTTGGTTCCATTTTCTCTCTCTCTCTCTTTCCCTCTCACTTTTAGAATCCAAATTTTTTGGTGCTTATTTTTTGAAAATAGTGAGCTAAACACATACATATGTATTTCAGCTGATTTGCACTTCTATAACATTGAAAAAGCAACAAAACCTCACCTTCATGTGTTTACAATTATTGTGTTGTTGAAGAGACCTTAAGTTTCCAGAGCAAACAAAAAAAAATTGAACTCACTGTTTTTAGATGTTGGTGTGAAAACACTTAAACAGTGGAATACATCTGTATTTTAATGTTTCTTTCCCTTGTCTTTTATTCCTATCTATTTCTATGCCTATTCCTAATCACATTGCAGTTTATGCTGTCTGAATCTTGTAAAGACTCTAAATATTTATAAAACTAATTATAATTAAGTAAGACCCTAAAGGGGAAACAAACACAAATTGATTCTGAAGCCAATATCATAATAAGAGAAGGCTCATGTCTGCTTTAGTTCTAAACATTTCTGAGATTTATATTTTGGGTGAAGAAAAGTTTTATTTCCAATAACTTGGAGAATTTAGAGAACAGGAATTACATTAGTAGGAACTAAGAAGTACTTGACTTTGTAACTGAAACTTTCAACTCCAATAGTTATCACAGAATGATACATTTTTGTGGGTTGAAAGGAACCTTTCAAGATCATCTAGTCCAATGCTTTGTCATGGACAGAGACACCTTCCACTGGACCAGGCTGCTCAATGCCCCATCCAAGCGGGCCTTGAACACTTCTGTGGATGGGGCATCCCTGTGGCAAAAAA
>VXBX01009576.1:93006-111033 GCA_013400415.1 Scytalopus superciliaris
AAAAAAAGACAAAGAAAAAGAAGTGAGCTTGCAAAAGTTATTTTTGCTGACATCTTTAAAGAAGAATAACAGTCCTTTTGACCTTGACAATTATCAGTTCCCTATCTGACTTTTATTTTTGTGTATGTGTTTTGCCAGGTTTTACAAAGTTTTGACACTAAAGAAGATAAATGACAGTGAATAGTATCAGGTGTCCTGCAGTATTTTCTGCAGTGCCCAGGGGTTCCACTTGTTTTTAGTATACTCAGCACAGAGATGGGCTGTGCTAAGCATTTTATCGTATTTGTAGTCAAGGTGCTGGTGCAATAATAATCTTCTGTGTAATTTGCCTTCTGGGACAGATTTTGTTAGCCAAATATCCTCTCTTCATTCTTTTTTAGTAAAGCTGAGTAGCTTTGAATGAAACTGAAAACTTGAGCAAAATTATTCCTGAAATTCTACTGTTCTCATTTCAATGAAAAGCTATTTTACAGTAGTTTTCAACAAAAACAATTAAAAGAAATTTCTTTTTCAATATTTCTGTCTGAGAAAAAACTAGAAATTTTAAAACTAAAAATGTATCAGCTTCAATGAGAGGTGACAGAAATGTGTACCTTGGCCAATAACTCACTCAAGAAGTTTTGGTTTTGCTGATGTCTTAAACTGTGAAAATAGGATTGAAAGTATAAACCAGATAAATAAATAAGTAAGGGTCTATTGAGGATCTCAAAGATCTTTAATCTTATGGGCACAAAGCGTCCCATGGATGTTGTGTCTCCATATTTCATGACATATGAGCTTTTTTAGATTATTTTCAGCACTGTGCTTTCTCTGATAACTAGCCCAAAAAGCTCTGACTTCCTATTTTGTCCATGGACCACCTTCTGCCATACTTCAGTATATGAAATATATAGGCAATGTTTTTATGGTGTACTAATATCACTCTGGCTAGCTGCATTACAGGTTTCAAACAGACAATTTGGACTGAAAAAATGAACACAAAAAATCTAGCTATGATTATAAAATTATTTGAATGCCACACATATAAATTAGAGAAAGAGGCAAATCCAAATGCTATATCGTATGGACACAGATGATGCTTCTTACAGGGAGCTAGCACAGTGGATGCAAACTAATCTAAATAATTTGCCAGGGATCACTGTCTCAAACAGATGAATTTAGCAGTGTTGATGTAAATTCTTCTCTTTTAAACTGATTTCTTTTGTATATAAGAATTTTATCTGGTGTTTACCTCAGTTTATCTGCTGAGAATAACTCAGAATCCTTTCCTGTGAGTAAGAATTTCATCCATTGTTTCAGAAAAAATAAAAAGGTATACTCTTTTCTATCAAAACATAAATTGTGCTTATGTTTTATATGTCTATTTAATTCAGAAGTCAATGACCAGGATTAACTACTGTCCTAAAACTGCTGGAGATCTCCCACAGAGCTGTGCAGGAGCCGTTGACCGAAAGAGGCGGACTCACCAAGAACCACACGCACACACAAGTGGTGGGCTCAAAGTGAGCTAACGTTTATTCAAAATGGGGGGTTTTATAGGGTAGAATCAGGATCATTATGGGATGCTGGGTAGTAACAGGGTTGGGATTGGACAGGGCTGGGGGTGGAGTTTATAACCACGGTAATGGGACAGCGAATCAGGGAATGGTCCCGCAAGTAACCAATAGGAATCCAGGGTTTGGGAAAATCGGTGGGAAAGTCTGAGGGTGAGGCGGGAAAACCGTGAGGGGGAAGAACAAAATGGAGACCTGAGGGGAAAACAACAACCGGGTCCGCTATACTTATACAATGACTCAAATGACAACAAACACAAAACATAATAAAACTAACACAACCTTTCCTGTTTATTTCACAACGTATTCCTTTGTCCGTGTAAAAGTCCCATACCACCCCAGAGGGTGGTAAACTTTAAAGCCTTCACTGTAAGTCCAATACTATCTTCTTCAAGAGAAGGTAGTAAAGCTTGTAAATTCGGTTTCTTTCGCGGGTTCAATCGGGTCCTCCTCATAGGTCCAGCGGGCGAAATGCCTTTTCCACTCCTCATACGAGTTGCCTTCCCCAACAGAGCTGCTTTATCAAATCAGTTTGATAGATCTGAAGGTAGAATGACTTCTGTTCCTTCTATATTGTGGGTTAAAAAAATTATAGAATTGGTTGATCAGAAAACCAGTACAAGGGCTGTCTGAAGGAACAGAGAATATGAAGAAACCTTTTACTTCCAGCTGAAAGTGCAGAAATTAGTAGACAAATATGCACTGACTTCCTGAGGGGAGAAAATATTTGTTCCGCTCACCATGATCTAAAAATGTTGCCATTCACACACTTTGAGATGGCAAAACTTGTCAGTATGAGTCCCAGGGCAGACTGGGCTTTGAAAGAAAGCTGGGTCTACTGTCTGGATAGGTAGGAACTAATCATCAAGTTTCTTGAATGAGGGAGTTCTTACAGACATAAAAACGGAAGGCAGCTAGGAAATTCTGAAGGTAATATGGAGATGATAGCTGTAGTTGTGAGTGCCTTAGCTCTGTTTATGTGTTAGTATGTGGTATTTATTTGATTTCAAGAAGCTAAAACCACAGTTGGTTTCATCTTCCACAGTATAAAATTCACATTCCATCTTTCACAGACATGAGCTAGGCCCACTCCTCACTTGAGCTCATGAATATGTGAGCTCTGACTCACATTATGTAGCAAAACTACTGTTCAAGTCAGTAGAGCTGGGATTCATCTCACCTAACTTCTGGAATGTGATGGTTTGGATGCCAGCTTTAGGATGAAATGAATCACCTTGTAATAGTGCCTGTTTTTCTCCACTGATTGCAAAAGAACTCTAGGCAACTGTGCCAGGTGCAGATTTATGCTCTGTGGATGATTAAAGTTAGGTGAGATAAATCTCAGTTGATTTTCAGTAAAAGCTATGATCAAACGAAGCACATGCAGCAGAGGGTACACAGCCTATATTTTTGCTTGCTCATTTCTTGACAAAATCAAAGGCTTCATCAATAGGTCTTCTAGCTAGATTTTTTTTAAAGCAGTACTGGAAAAAAAGGTAAAATTTAATAATAATAGTATACAATCCTTTGTGTGCAATAATGGCTGGTTTCTCTTTTCCAGGAAGTTGTCAGCCTTAAGTAACTGTCAGGAAGGACTTAGAGTTCTGAAGGAGGATCAAAGAGAGTTGACATATTGCTTAAATTGTATATGTTTCTAATACATCACAAGCATTCAAATTGCAGTGACTACAACACATGTAGTGCCCTACCATGGTATGTAATAGGCATTAAGTTAGACCATTTGGTTTCACTTGGGGGTTTTGATTTAGAACATTCCAATTTAGGCATCACCATGTTCAACATTGGTTTCTAATCTAGTTGAATTGCTTTATTCATTACACTGTAATTCTGTTTTTCCCACTGTATTCTGACCTATAGTGAGACCTTACAGGAAGAATAAAAGTTGAAGGGATTGAAGGATTCTCAATCAATTGACAGATTGCCATCACCTTCACAGTAATTTTCAATTCTTATGCATGAATCTCATGTCAGAGCATAAATATATTTATCACAAAAAATGTAATATAAATTCATTGCTAGCAGAATGCATGCATAATGGGTTTGAAATTTTGTAATGTATAGAAGTTGTTGCCTAGAGAAAAATTCTTTGTATATGGTGTGTGTAGATATGCATATGTACACATATGCACACAAAAACACACACACATTCAGATGATTATATGACTGAATGATGGAGGGAAACAGACATTTTTGATGAATTACAAATGAATGTTTAATCTTGACAAGGTTTTACTTGTTTTAGAATCAAATCCCTCCTCTGGTTCCTCAAAAAGTCAATTATCAGAAAGATTTTCTTTCACTACTGTTATTAAGAGATAGACATTGATGACAGTTTAACTTGGTTTCAGCATAGCTCTTGGGCCACAGCTGCTTACCAGGCAATCTAAGTACCACTTGAACGCTCAGTTGCAGATTGACCTTGTGGTAATTGAGGTTATGAAAAGGCTCTTGTTCTCTAAAATCTCAAATGAACACCTATCCCTCTGGGAGACAGCAGGATATTCAGCAATAGCAGCCCTGCTGAACCTGCGATACTCTTTCTGCCACTCTGGTCAGTGCTGAGGTCAGGATGAGAAACAAATGTCTATGATGGGATATAAGGAATGTAGTGGAGTAGCAAGTTAAGATGAAATTATTTGGACTGCAATTATTTTCCCCTAATCGTGCCCCATTCTGCCACCCCAAAAAGACCTGCTAAGTATTTGAAAACATACTTTTAACACTTTCCTCACTGGTATCAAAAGGAGCACTTTGTGTTCTTATTCTTGATTTCTTTTAAAAAGAAAAAGAAAAGAAAAGAAAAGAAAAGAAAAGAAAAGAAAAGAAAAGAAAAGAAAAGAAAAGAAAAGAAAAGAAAAGAAAAGAAAAGAAAAGAAAAGAAAAGAAAAGAAAAGAAAAGAAAAGAAAAAGAGCAGTAATGACAGGTTAAGATCCCATTTCTTTAAAGCACAGAACCGTTTGGTGAAGTTATCAATGACTTCACTTCTTCACTTTGCAGGATGAGCCAGCATTTGAACATCTCTGCCCCTGCCAGTAATTAACATTACAGTCATTGGGAATTAACATTGAGGCTTTCAGAGGAAATGGGAGTAATTAAACTAATCACAAGAAGTACACAACCATTATTGTTATAATTTTAAATCTCAAGCCAATTACCTATGCTAGCCACTTTCTTTGGCAGAAGTTCATGGTTTTGGGTAGTCAAATATAAGATTAAAATTAGTGATGGCAGAACATCTTTTATGTACTCAACTTAGGCCAGGACTCTTTGTTTTGATTTTAATTCTATATACAAAAGTAGAAGAAGGCTCTCCAGTGGCAGAATCCTTTTTAACAAACTATTAGTAGTCCTCGGGCCTGAATACCCTCCTGGAGATTGAAAAAGGGGTTAGCTACAAAGAAGCCAAAGCCAAGCACAGATGTTCAACATGAAAATCTGAACAATGAACAACAGGAATTTAACAGGCTGTCTTGTCTGAAGATTTTGATCCCTGTAACAAGTGTATTAATACATATTAACCATTCTCAGACAGGTCAAGTATTCCCTGTAGAGGACGAGAACTAAGCACATTTTGTCTCAAAAATTCAGAGTATTGCTCCAGGAAAGGAGTGATTGAAGCAGAGTATCCTGTGGAGGTGGGGCAGTGCTGTTCTGAGACAATTTCCTGCTCTACCTTGAGACTCATGCTGAGTCCCCCATCCCCAGCTCATTTCCCAGAGAAGGGCTGGCTGTGTATGCGTGAACTAAACAACATGGAAAATCTAGTTTACATAAGAGGTGTGCACGAGGTGTGCACCAGGTTAACCATAAAAGAGAGCAGAACATGCCCCCTTGACTCTTTTTCGTTTCTTTCTCTTTGTCTCTTTGTTTGCCTTGGCTTGAGACCATCCACAAGGTCTAAGGACTGATGATACTCATTGTTCTCTCTTTTTTCCTGTTCTGTTTTCATCTTTTGCTTTGCATGGGCAAAGCAGGGCTACCATATGCTGTCTCATACTCTCTTACTGAACTTTGTTGTCAGAGTGTGGAGTTTGTGGAGGTGTTGTGGTTTACAAGCCAGCATCTGTGAAGGTTGGTGTGTTGTGGCTTGTGAGCCAGCACCTGTGAGCAGTTTGTTGTGGGAACTGGGAACTTATTGAAGTGTACTATACTAAATTAAGAGCTTGTTAGCCAGCACTCTTGAGGAAGTGTTTTGTAAGAATTTAAGGGCTTGTTAGCCAACATATTTTCAGTCTAAACAGGGGGCTGGCTGCTGGAGTTAAGAGCTCCCTGACATGTGATCTGCTGTCTTTGTTCAGCCTGATGAGGATTTATAATGAAAATCATGCCCCCTACCATGATAGTCATTATCCTGTATAACTAAGAGTTTATTTGAAGTCAATTATTTTAAATGATTGTGTGACAAAATTTTGTTGTGAATGGTTAATTTAATTAATCAGTCTTGTCCTCTAGATTATATTTTAAGGAAGTCCTATGTCATAGCTTTAACAAAGATTTGCTTGGAAGTATGTCTTCTCGTTCAATTTAAAGCAAAAATAACAACAAAAAAAAATCATTAGGAAAACAAGAATGTAAGGATCAGAACAGCTGGATATCATGGTGCCTAGGATACAAAAAAGTAGTTGTCTTTCCATCCATTATAGCTGGCTCCATATAGGCAAGATATTTGTTTTAGTTTCTTTGTTTGTTTGTTTTTTCCTGTTAAGTGTTACCTCAGTAACTTTGAATTCAGATCACAATAAGAAATGACACCATGAACTCCTGCATCAGACCTTGGTGGATGCCGCTTCTTTTGCATTCTGAACTCAGCAGAAAACAGATGCCACAAACACCTTCTTCTCTCATTCCTCTGCCTGCCTCCCCTCATATTTTTCAGTTAAGGTTTTGTGAAAGGTTGCTCTGGGCATAAGTTCATCTAAATGGAGAGTATTTTGTTGGTACACTTCTGTGCATGTGTTCACACATGACTCACCACTGAAATACTTCAAGAGAACAGACTCTTTTATTCAGTCTTCTTGCAGAACCTGAAGATTTTTTACTCTTACATGGTACTCCATATGCTGATATTGACAAAACTGATATTAAAATCCATTCCAACTCGACTGAAAGAAGACAGATGTCCCTTGTTTTGCCAGAGATGGCCTGGGATACTTCAGCAGAAGTATGAGTAGGCTGATTGTTTCTTAATGTCAAATATAAATATAACAAAGCTAGTTTAGTCCAGAATATTAATAATTCTTTTTTTTTTCCCTAAGTGAAAGGGCATGTTACCCAAATTAGAATTTTCTAGCCAAAATATTAATTTGGGCTGGTTTTTTTTACAATATTTCTTTATAAAGTTAATCTTTTTCCTCTTCCTTTTTTACTGACTTATGTTTTCAAAAGACTTTTATACATTTCCTGTTTAAATCAACACATTATGACATCTTTCATATGTTAGTTTTTACTTTCCTTCCTGCACTACTACTTACTTCTCTAAATCTTAGAGAAGTTGTGATGGGTTGTTTTTTGTAGGCCTTCCTTGGTAACCAGAGTCATCCCATCCCCTTACGTAACCAGGTGTATATAAGGTGAAGGGGGAGGCGNCTCTAACATTGCTTCTCCAAAACATTACATGTTAATTTTTCCAAGATTTTCCATGTAAAAATTTTGTTATCTCTATGTCAAATTTTGATGAAATACAGCAAGCAGAATACATACTCTAGTTCTGTTCTAAATTATAGTCAGACATCTATTATCTATGAAGTGCAAAAATTACAGTTTATTGTGCTGATAAGGATCCAGCCTTTATTTCTTACATTTACAATCCCTCTTCTCCCTCTCTAAACAACATGTATTATCCCAGTTCACAGAATAAACACCTTCCAAGATAAATATTCTCTTGTCTCTTTTTGCTTACTTCTGCTATGTTCTATGTCAGTCTATGAAAGGGTCAACAACATTTAGTTCTCAAGTGAAGAAAAAAAATAGTCCTGTTCATTATTATAAAAAAAAGTAAAAGGTTCCCCCACCACATGGTCTTGTTATCAGTTTACACACTGAAGCATGTGGCAGGAAATTATGAATGAAAAGATAATAAAATGGCTTTCAACTGTCTCAGTAAAACATGCTTGCTGCCAACATTTTTGTCATCAATAATTCTCTCATAAACATGGGTCTCTTCTTTCATTATGCAGGCTGTTATGCTTTATTGAACCACATAATTTCACCTAATTAAAATAAGCAGTGTGTGGTTTCCTCCCCCTTCTGTTTTTCTTAGCTGGACAAGTGCCAGTAATGATGTTTAGAGTATACTAAGTGGACATCCCATTAAATATTCGTTCCTATGCTCCTCTTTGCAGTCAAAGCTACAGTAACTTCGGCTTATTTCCCTTCTGAATAATGAAGATGCACTCTATTTATCTGATGATTTGATGTATAGTAAACAGTCTAGGACTTGCAGTTAAGGAGGTTGAAAAGGTGTAAGTTTGTTAAAATGGGCAAAAGGGTAGGAGACTATGCAAAAGAGTTTACTGATATCAAGCCAGCAACATAAACCACTCAGTCTCTTATAGGCAATTATGCTGCAAATCACTACATAATTACTCATCTGCTACTGCAGTAGTTTGTGTTTGGGCAACTCATCCCAGACAAATGTTTGGGTTTTCCTTTAAAAACAAAACAAACCAAAAACCAAAACCAAAACAAACAAACAAAAAAAAAAGGCTCCATAACTTCATGCATATAAAGAATCCAAACTGGAATCATATTCTAGCTACCATATACCATTGAGAGCAGAAACAAATCTGATCCAGCAATGGTGGCAGTCATGAGTCTACACTTGGCAATGTAGACATCAGTGGGTGCTTGCAACAATACATGCTTTTTCTTTTGAGAAGTGAAATTTTTAGTTCATTTTGTTATATTAAAGTGTCCTTAGGCATAAATGCAGGACAGTGATGGTTTCATGAAAAGACTACGAGAATTGGAGAATTGATTAATGAAAGGATTGTTGAACTAGTGAACAATAGGAAAAACAATTATAGTGTATATTTTCAAAAGGGCTGACTGTCACAACTAGAATTTTTATCATAAAACTCTGCTTTGCTTTACACACACAGCCATGGAAAATAGATGGCAATAATGTATGCTGATACTTTGTCAGATTCAGCTATGAGTCACCTTTCTGAAGTTGGCTTTATAAATAATGTCAAAAACGTGCCACATGACATTCATTAGAGTCATAAGTTTTCTTCATGTTTAAGTAAGATACTATTGTTCAGGAATGAAAGGGATCTCAGACTTACCATATTGTCACATTTTTTCCCCATTTGTTCACATCCATTAACAGGTTTTAGCTTGTAACTGAATTTCATTTTCAGAAAGATTAAGACACAGATGGATAATCAGAAACGGAAAGCTCAGGAATATCAGAGGAATCACTCCATAGAATGTCAGCTATGACATGATTATCACAGGTTGTAAAGTATAGGAATTTAGGGGATTTCGAATCCAAAAGAGAGTATAGCTTTCATTTAGGTTCATAAAAAAAATCCATTTACAGCTTCTGTTTATACCAGGGGTTTCTGTTGAGGTTTGGTCCTGTAGGAATTAAATTACTGCAAACATTCACTTGCCTTCCCATAGCAGTGACAAATTCATGTAGATGCTTAGAATTCAGCATCTGCTTAGAGGATTTGGAAGACTGTATGTGAAATGGGATAGCAATACTTCCTTTGCATGGCCCTTAAGATGATTAAAACTTTTCTTCTCAACAGAATTCTGTGACAGACACCAGTGCTTTCACTGCCATTTTACTGTACAGATGAAAAGCAGATGTAAGTTGCCCAAAGTGACAGAAGAACTCTCCAAAAGCCTCAGTCCTCAGTCTACCTATTATGCTATACATTTACAAGAATTTTTTGTTGAATTCTGTTTGATTTCTCCAGCTACCTAAGATACTAAATAAGAACATTTACATATGGTGTGTTCTCATAGTACCTATAAACCCAGTTCAACCAAGATATAACTAAAAATAGCAAAAACTATTATAATTTATCTATTAATGACTGGGTGAAACTCTATTTGAGTTTTGGCTCTTTCTACATTTAAAAACTGCACAAAGACTATGATAATTTGCAAATGAGCAAATATTTGTGAAAATTGATGGTTGTCATTGGAAACATAGTCATTTCATATATCTGTAAACTATCTTTTATTATGGAATAATAACACATTAGTTATTCCTGTATCAAAGAAGGAATAAAGTACAAATTAATTCTGAAGTATCTCTCAGTATTATCTATTGACAGATTTTTCCTGTTTGTGATGAAAATTCTCGCAGTAGTTAAAGATTATAGAATAGATATATATAGTGCTCTCCATATGTTTATGTACATAGCCATTATACAAGTAAATAACAGTGTACTATATACTTATAATTTCATTAGCAATAATTATTCCATGCTCTCATAACTCAGTAAAATATACAACTATTACCTTATTTTTCTAAGTTGTTTCCTTAACAATGTTTAGTAACTTCTTTATAGTTTTTAGATTTAGTTATGTAACAGAAAACTGATGGCACAACTATATTTCAAACATTTTAAGTTATGCTACCATTTTCAAGCAGTACTAATTATATTTAATGGACAGAAAATTAAAATTTAATCTCTCCATAGTACAATGCAGAGAGATTCCTTTAAACACTGAAGTAATTTAGACACCCCACATAGTCTTGAAAGTATTATAAGGGTATCATTAAACATATGAATCAAAGTCCAAAAGTGAAAAGAATCTTTGGATCATGCCTTGCATTAAGAAAGTTCCTTTACCAGAGCTCATAGACTATCAGGGGCTTGCTTGCTTATTTATTTTTGTCTACGTATATAATTTCTTATTTTGACCTTTGGGGTTGTGGGTTTTTTATTATTATGAGAAAGAAATTATTTAAATTACAAAATCATGAAAAAAACTTCCAGAAAAATGTGTCTATTTGTGCTTGTACATGCAATTTTCATTGCCTCCTATTAATATATATAAAAATATCTAGTTAACTTTTTATTTTAGTTACATTAAAATATAAAGCTCTGGAAAAAATGGCACAATAAAACTCAATAGAACCTTCTATACTAAAGGAAATATTCAGAAATTAATGCAAAATCAAGAATAGTAATAATAACAGTGAAAATCCAATATTATTCTTACTTTTGACCAAGAATGATAACATCACAAAAGCAGTAAGAGGAAACGGACAGAGAAAAATTGAGTCCTTAACCAACTTCTCTCTGCTTTTGAACTCAACAAATTAATCCTGGTCAAGCAATATCTATGATTCAATTACTATTTTCTTGATCCTCTGCACCCTACTGAAAGGGGGGTTTTATGTCATTCAGCTTCCTCTTAAGCCTCCTCCATTTTCTATCAGCACTTGATTTAACAATTACTCTTCAACAGCATTTTTGCAAAGCTCACTCTAGGGGTTTTAACCTTGCCTCTTGGGTGAAATGTTGGAATAAGAGTAATGATGTCTTATTAAAGCTAGTCTTAATAAGAACAGCTCATCCTCACCCTGTGGTGCCCTTCAAATCACAATGCTAATGTAAGAGAGAGGCTCTTCCTAGTGTGTGATGCTAAATTGAGTGTTCTCAGTCTCCTGTTTATATTCCCGTTATGAAATGTTCACTTACATTTATACGGTTCTTTTCCTCCTTCTTAAATATTTGCTTCTCCATTTCTTTTCCTTTGGATAAAAGGACATAAGTGACTCAGTTGTTGTCAGAGATGAAAAATAAAGATGACAGTATATTGTACAAGGATGCATTTGGATTATAAAAGGTAGCACCAAATGTAGTAAGGAAGGAGTTTACTTTCCTTTATGTGTGCAAAGTGACAATGTGGATTAGATTATTTGTTTTGTCACACTGTAATGCATGCAATTTATTAATATTCACAACAATAAAAAGCACAGCACAAGGCATTTTTGATATTTTTCTTTTGGAGCTTCACAAACATATATGTGAAAAAAAGTTTGTCTAACTGCTAGATGTGTTGATAACATTGATTAACGCTCATAAATGCAGCTCTTTTATCAAAGAAGGTTTTGAGGTTGGCCAGGCATGATGAACACCTTCAGAAATCAATGATTACTGCCCTTAGTCACTTTCTTGTTGAAGCTTGAAAATGGTTTCCAGGATTATTTGCTCTACCACTTTTAAAGGGATTGAGGGGATGGTGACCAGTAGGATTGATGATAAAACCACTGGATCCTCCATGAGCTTGACCCTTGTCCTCAGGGCCATGCTGGCACAAGTAATCCATCCCTCGTCTCCTGTCACTGTACTGTTGGTGCCCATACAGAAGAGTGGCAGGGGGTAGTGGAATCACAGAATGATCTGTGTTGGAAGAGACCATCTAATTCCAACTCCCCTCCATGTGCAGAGATATCTTTTACTAGATGAAACTACTCACAGGCATAAGGCAAACTTCTGTGGGTAACCTGTTCCAATGTCTCACTAGTCTCATAAAAAGTTTCTTCCTTATGTCTAATCTAAGTCTAATCTCTTTAATTTAAAACTATTACCTTTTCACTATAGGCTCAATATCTTTCTTATATCCTACCTTATACATTGAAGTTTAGCACAGGAAAGTGCCAGATTCTGCACTTGGCATGGGGCAATCCCAGATGTATGTACAAACTGTGAAATGAGATGCTGGAAAGCAGTGCCTGGGGGTCCTGGGCAACGGCAAGTTGAATACGAGCCAGGAGGGCCAACCATGTCCAGGAAGGCATCAGGCAAAGCATCACCAGCCAGTCAAGGGAGGGGATTGTTCTGCTCTCCTCTGCACTGGAGCAGCTTCACCTTGAATACTGTGTGTAGTTTTGGGTACCACAATATAAGAAAGATATTAAACTCTTAGAGAGTGTCCAAAGGAGGGCAATGAAGATGAAGGGCCTTAAGGAAAAGCTGTATCAGGAGCACTGAGGTCAACCTGGAGAAGAGGAGACTGAGGGGAGACCTCACTGCAGTCTACAACTTCCACATGATGGGAAAAAGAGGGGCAGGCACTGATCTCTTCTCTGTAGTGACCAGTGATAGGACCTGAGGGAATGGCCTGAAGTTGTTTCAGGGGAGGTTTAGGTTGGATATTGGAAAAACGTTTTTCGCCCACAGGGTGGTTGGGCACTGGAAGAGGCTCCCCAGGGCAGTGGTCACAGCACCAAGCCTGACAGAGTTCAAGAAGTGTTTGGACAATACTCTTGGGCACGTGGTGTGACTCTTGGGTACGGTCCTGTTCAGGGCCAGGGCTTGGACTCAATGATCCTTGTGGGTCCCTTCCAACTCAGCATATTCTGTATTTCTGTGGTTCTGTGATTGAAAGGCTGCAACAAGGTCTGTGTTTCCTTCTCTTCTCCAGGGTGACCAAACACAGCTCTCTCAGCCTTTCTGCATAGAAGTGTTCCAGCCCTCTGATCATTTTTTGTGGACCTTTCTGGACCCACTAACAGATCCATGTTTTTCATTCACTGGGGACCCCAGAGATGGATGCAAGACTCAAGGCAGACTGTAGCCTCTATGCCTCCACTCAGCACAACAGACTTATCCACTGACTTATCCTTTCATCTTTCCTCTGGAGCTGCTACGTGAGTTATACTCAGTCCACTCTGGTTCTTTACTGGATGCTGCTCCCATCACATAATCTGCCACCAGGGCACTGACCAGGCATTTCTTTCCTGTGCTCTGAGACTCTACCTAGCATCTACTGAAGAGATGCTTGACTCTGCTTAATCAAGTGTCAGATGGGAAAAATACTCAAAGCACTTTTTGATCAAGAGCAGTTGTCAGCTTTTTAAGAGCAACTAGAATTTTCTAGAAGTCTCAGCCTCCTGTGGCTATATCTTTTTCTGAGATTCCTCCAGGAGTCTGATGATCCTAAAAGATATTCTCAAAAGATCCCTCAGCTACATTCAGAAACTGCTGTGCAAGCTATTGCACCTGCTGGTTGCCTGTGTTAACTATCATCTCTGATGTGGAAGTGAAATGATACAAGATGTGATGCAAATTGACACTGGTGGATGCTGAGAAAATCTGAAGGAAATATGGATGAAAAAACTAGATCCCTGTTTCATTGTTTTCCTCCTCTATTTATGAAGGAGTAACTGCCATGAAAATTTCTTGAGTTTTAATTTAATTAGAACATTGACACTAATGCTTTGGGCCTCCAGTTTATTATATATTGATCATTACGACAGTTAAAAAAAAAAAAAAAAAAAGAAAAAGTTATATCATCTTATGGCAGTGATATATAGTTGATTTTAAGCAATAGTTTTAATATAATATCTCATGAATCAAGTATATATTATGGTCCTGTCACTGGTGTTAGGTAGTTGGACACTGAAGTTTGGTCTAAAGAGACTTCAAATACTCGTTGAAACCTAACATCTGGAAACACTTTTGCATTTTTACTGAAAAAAAATTAGAGAAAAAAAAGAAAAAAGGGCTTCAGTACAACAACCCTATTTTATTTCCTTGTTATATTCAGAATAAACATATATTCAGAATTAAGAGTCCTGTTTAGCTAATTTGATATCATTCTATGACAGGGTCCCTTACCTAGTGGATGAAGGGAAGGCTGTGGATGTAGTTTTTCTGGATTTTAGTCAGGCTTTTGATACTGTCCCTCACAACATCCTTCTGGTAAAGTTGTCTAGCTGTGAGATGAATGAGTTCATGTTGAATTGAGAGAAGAACTACCTAAAGGACAGAGTTCAAAATGTTGTGATGACTAAGGCTACATCTTGCTCATGACTGGCCACCAGGGGTGTTCCTTAGGGCTCAGTTCTATTATGTTCAATATGTTTGTCAACAATCCTGATGCAGGACTTGAACACACCATTAGCAATTTTGCTGATGATACCAAACTGGCTCTTGTTGACTCTCTTGTGGGACAGGAGGCCTTGCAGAGGGATCTAGATAGAATGGAGCATTGGAATATGATTAATAAAATGAAATTTAACAAGCTGAAATGTCATATCCTGCATCTAGGATGGAATAAGGTGGGGCAAAAGTATAAGCTGGGAGAGAAGTGGATGGAGACAAGCCTTGCAGAAAGGGATATGGGATTGCTGTTCAGAAGCAACTTTATAGGAGTAAAGCATTGTGCCCAAGAGGAAAAACCCCATCATGGAGTGCATCAAAGAGTGTATCAAACATGGCATGACTAGCCAGTCAAAAGAGGTGATGATCCTTGTTTTTTGGCTTTGGAGTAACCTTTCCAGGAATGCTGTGAAGGAGGAATATGAAGGCCCTTAAATGTGCCCAAAAAAATGCAAAGAAGTTGTTGAAAGGGCTGGAAGCAATGTTTATTAGGAATGGCTGAGGACTTTGGGTTTGGTTAGTTTGGAGAAAAGAGAGTGGAGGGGTGACCTTGCTTCTCTCTACAGCTACCTGAGGAGAGGATGTGGAGAAGGAGGTGCTCATCTCTTCACTCTGGTACCCAATGATAGGACACATGAGAATGGTCCAGAGCTGTGCCATGGAAGTTTAAACAGGACATTAGGAAGCATTTCCTTACCAAAAGGGTTGTCAAACACTGGAACAGGCTTCCTAGAAAGGTGATAGATGACTCAAGCCTGACAATGTTTAATAGGAATTCGGTCAGTGTCCTTAACAATGTGCTTCAACTTTTAGTCAGATTTTGGGGATTTTTGTAGATTTTTTTTTCATTGCTATCAAATTAGGAATATAGAAGGGATTACTAATGCTATAACATATCCTCCATTTCAGTGTTCATGAATAGGGTTTAATTTAAACATCTATTATCTGTTTACTGCACTATTTTATTTTGCTGAATTATCTTAGTGCCTTTTTTGGACTATTTTAAACCCAAGATTTGGGTTTATTCCTTATTTGTGTTTCTTACTCTTCATTTGTCTCCTTTTAAAAGCACTTTATGTAATGGGCAGACAATCTGAGCTAAATGTTTGTTACTTCATACATTTTAGAGTATACAGCTTTACTTAATAGTTTTCCTAGCCATTCTTCCCTTCCTCCTGTTTTTGAAAAGATAAGTCCACAGGAGTTTCAAAAAGACTATTTTCATATTTAAATTTAAAATTAATTTCTGTATATGTTCCCAGTGTGCGACAAACTTGTCTTTTTTAAGCTCCCTAGGTGAGTGAATGTGTTTCCTTGCTTTTCATGTGCCACATTAGGTTTAAGATTCTATAGAATACCAGCAGACGGAGTTAACACGTTTTGACACTTCTGTTATGGGAATTTATGGACTATTTATACCTAAAATTGTGTCAAATTATGTTAATTACATAGAAATGTTCTATTACCCCAGGTATTTCCTGGTATGTTTGAAATAAATATTGTATATGGCATATTGGAGTTTTGAGCACATAGTAAATCTTATGTATATTTGAGCAGCAGTCTAGTACATTAGAAACACAGAGACTAGAAAAACCAGTTACATTTTTTAGTTTCTATATCTCAGGAGGGGGAAAAAAAAGCCAAACAGTCAGGTTAATTGGTGACAATTTCATTTGAGTTCAGCATGATAGTTTTTTTGAAGGAGACAGAAGTTGAATGGGAGTAGTGGACCCATGACTCGTGTTTATAAAAATTTCATGTACTTCTCAATGTGACTAATTTGTCTCACTTAGTCATTGTCACTTGCCACTCTTCAGGGAGAAACTTGTCGATAAAGTTGCAGTGTAGAGAGCCATAAAAGTTTGTCAAATGCTCTCATGAAAAGGAAAAATAATTTCTTCCAGNTCTTGAAACAAAATGGGCTTCAGGTAGAATGCCATAGTCAGTATGATTTGTGACAAAATGCAACTAGGTGTCTAGATATCAAAAATACAAATGAACTTATTCCAAAACATAGGGAGATATTCTCAAACTGTTTTGAAATTTCTTTCTATGATGTACATTGTGCATTCTGAAATCATAGAATCATAGAATCATTTAGGTTGAAGAAGTCATCTAAGATCATTGACTCCAACCATTGACCCAGCACTGTCACTGAACCATATCACCGAGGGACACAATTTGCATGTTTTTTAATACCTTCATGAACAGTGATTCCATAACTTCACTGGGCAGCCTGTTCCGAAGCCTTACCACACTTTCAATGAACAAAATTTTAATAATATCCAGTTTAAACCTTCTTTGGCGCAACTTGAGACCCTTTCCTCTTGTCTTGTTGCTTTTTACTCAGGAGAAGACATCAACACCCACCTCACTATAACCTCCTTTCAAGTAGTTGTAGAGAGCAATAAGGCACCCCTATGTCTCCTTTTCTCCAAACTAAACACTTACACCTGTGCTCCAGATCTTTTACCAGCTGCATTGCCCTTCTGTTGACATGCTGCTGCACTTTGATATCTTTCTTGAAGTGAAGGCTCAAAACTGAACACAGGATTTGAGGTGCAACCTTGCCAATGCTGAGTGCAGGGGAATCATATGATCATGGTGGGGAGTCCTGATGGGCACACTATTTCTGATACAGTCCAGGTTGCCACCGGTCTTCTTGGCCAGTTGGGCACACTTCTGGCACATGTTCAGCTGACTGCTGACATAGATCCCCACATCCTTTTCTACTGCAAAGTCTTCTTAGTCTTCACTGAACATTTTATCCTTCACATTAAACAACTGCTTAAAATCATGCTCTTTCTCAAGAAATTGCTGTGGTCCCCAGCAAATAACTGTGGGTAAAGAAAATGAGCCTGATTTGTAGTTTTAATATAAGCAGCTATCTCACAGTTTGAAATGCAGGTAATATTATTATGAGCCACTTTGGATTACAGTATTTGATCCGTAAGTCTTTTAAAGTAATTATGACTTGAAAGATACACAACTTAGGGACTTTCCTTGAGGGTGTTCACATATCACAATACACCTTTGAACACAAAGGCGTAATGTATATTATATCAAAGAGTTTTATCTATCTTGAGTAAAGCCTCCATTATGAAAGACTGAGTTAAGTAATCATGAGTAATTTAAAAAAAAGAATTTCTCTCTCAGTATTGGCGAATTTTCAAGGATTAAAAAATGTAGACCAACAGTAATAAACTAGTATACATTTGGGTTTGTTTTTTTTTTTTTCCCCACATAAAACCTTAAAACATAAAGAAGTTTAAAAAAACTCCCAAAATCAACTTTTGTAATTGCTCTTAACATTTTTCCACCATGTATCTTATTTTTCTTGTACTTCTTTCAGTAGAAATCAGACATCAAAGTGAACTGGTCAAATAGTCTTAATAAACCTGCTCACAAACAGCTGGAGGTATATTAATAACAAAAAACATTGATTTTTTTTTTTTTTAAAGAAATTGAATGTGCATGAATATTGCAGTACAATCTTATCAGTCCTTGTAAAGCTTATAAATAGAAGTTATGAGCTTTGTATTGCCCGGATGTTATATGGCCTGTTTATGGATTTGGGTCTTCTCCATGGACACCC
>VXBX01009577.1:23209-49680 GCA_013400415.1 Scytalopus superciliaris
GACAAAGTATAAAAAACAATATGAAATGATAGACAAGCCAATATATTTGAATTCCAGGGAGGGGGTGTGTGTGTGTGTATGTATTATATAACAGGTTTTCATTATTATCTTATCCCAGGGAATGGAAATCTCTTTTAGACCTTGAATATATTCCCAGCACTATAATTTCTATGTCTTCAGACCTCAAAGACACCTTTTCTGTTCTTGGCATAAAATCCTACCTGCACAGAAATCTTCAAGAAAATTGTCATTGTCTTAAACTGTTTGAATATGTGTGCATTACACAATGGAGGAAAGGTAATCTGGAAATACCATGAGGATCTCAGAAAAAATGAAATTCCTAATTATATTGGACCCTTGAGATAAGTGGTAGTTCTTTTTGGTGTTTTGGTTGCTTGTATACAATTAAGCCTGAAGAACTGTTTTTATATATCTAGAATCCATTTCAATGAGCACCTTATGTGACAGACTGATTCATCAAACAATGTTCAAACAAAGTGTAAGTTTGCAAGATTTGTATAGCTGTAGGAATCATATAAACAACCTGCACTATTTAGACAATCGTGGAGAAGTGTAGCTGCATGCTTGAAAGTTTAAAGCTAAGTACTCTGACTGTTTAACTTTTCCTTAAGGTGACAGTGTGTATGTATCTAATAAATATTTTCAGGTGAACAGAAAAATATTTTAATATTTTGTATTTATTAGTGTAGAAAAACACAATACACTGTAAACAGTGTAAAAGCCTACAATACTGGATTTTCCCTTTCAATTTTTTTGGACTTGCAACAGATTTTAAAAAGAGCATTCACTGTCTACATGAACATATTCTTGTGGGGGGTTTTTTGTTTGTTTTGTTTTGTTTATTTGTTTGGTTTTTTTGTTAAATCAGCTGAAATGTTGTTCAATTACATAAGAACTTAAATTTCTACACTGAGGAAACTGATTAAAACCTATTCAGTCAGGCTGTAGTGTGATCAAATTTGGTCTGAAAGGTCAGGCTAAAGTAGCTTCCTGTTTCTCCATCTGATGTTTATAATCTCTTAGATTACATCCATCTGAGAGAGATTTTTGCTTAGACAGAATGACGTGCATATGGAATGAAAAAGGTGATAGATTTGCTCTTATAAGGAAATGCAAAGAAAGGGACTTGGAGTATGATGTTGTTCTTCAAGATATGACAATCAAATGTTAGGGAGAAAAAAAAGCTGAGATACTGGAGGGATGGAGTGGGAAAAAAGGAAAAAAAAAAAGAAAAAAAAGGATAAACCCAACAGAATTAAAGACAGCTGGTCTGACCAGTTATTTGCAATGTACCAGAATTTTATTTTTGCATTTTATTTCTTTTCTTTTTATTAAAAGTAATTTTTTCTTTTATGTCTGTCTTCATAAGCATTCCACCATTTCTCTCTCTGTGTTTCTTGTACTTCTGCTTTTTTTAGGTCAAAATCTTTATCATTTTGAGAGGAAATGTACCTCATTCTTTCTGCCTAAATGAGAAACTTCTGGAAATTTAAGTTCTTGAGGGTCTTGGTTTGAACCTTTCTCTGATCACTAATATTGGAAACATATTTTGATTTAGTAATAAGTATATTGATCTAGTAGTTTCCCCTCTAGGAATAGCAGTTTGCCCATTAAGGACACAAAGGCATTTCCCCTCCTTTTATTCAGTGGAAAATATCAGTATTTTTCCATGCTTTATTTTTTTCCCCCTGCATTTGTCATTTATGTAATGGTTCATTGCTATACCCATATCAGTTTTTAGCTTTTCCTGGAGAAATATCCTTCTTCTCTCCTTCACTTCTCTCCTTCCCTCTCCTCTCCTCTACTCATTTGAAAGGAAGAAAAAAACATTGGCACATGTTACACAGATAATATTTAAATCAATATTTCCTATATTGTCATAGCTGTTTTCATCTGCAGTAACTTTTTTAACTTTCTTCACTAGTAGCATTGCAATTCTCCTGTCTTTCTTGATCAGAAACTACAAGCAGTATGATGGTGAGATGTTTCAGTGTCATGTCAGTTTTGTAATGAAGCATTTGTAAATTCACATTGAATAGCTTTAGAATTAGGATCAGGAATGCTCTCCCTAAAGTATAAGGCTCTAGCCCCTACCCTGGAGAGACTGTTAAATGTCAGAGAAGTCTGTTAACAACAGCCAAGTAGATCCACAGCACTCCTTTGCTTTGCCAGTAGCCTAATCCCCTGTGGAAAGTCTTTATCTGGATTTGTGTGAGAGACCAGTATTTAGCATTCAATAAGTAGACAAGACTGGTCTCCTACAGTGATGACCTCCCTGACCTACTAGAGCAAACCAAAAATTACACTGATCCATTAGAGAGATTAAGACAAAGACAATAATAGCTGCTGTGATTTATCTTTCTGGTTTTATGAAAAGTTCACAAGTTTGCCAAAAATGACAGACAGGAATAGATAATCTCTGCTTTTTATCACTCAGATCAGACAGACTTAATGTTACCAATGAAAAGACAAATGCTGTGCTTCTATTTGTGGAGGCCGAACAAAGAAGAGATGATTTTTTTCCCCCTGGGAAACATCAAGTTAAAATTCTTTACTTTGAGAACCAGAGTAATAATTCAAGTGACATTTGGCAAGGTGAAACAAGTAGACAGTTATTATTACTAATGTACATTTGTTTCAATATTTGACACAGACAAGGTCAGAGAGCACTGACCATTTCCTACAGAATTATTCCGCAGTCACTCAGGGTATGAGACTATCAGTGAAATCTGAAGTCACACAGGGGATTTTGTAGGTGGTAGCAACAACAAATGTAGATAAGACTTTATGTTTTTTTTATTTGTAGTGAATTGATCCATCCTTTTGTCCTAGTTACAGTGGCTGCTGGGACCAGTTTATCACTATGTGGGTGCAACCAAAAATGTGTATTCTACACCCTCCATGTAATTTCTGATGAACTGTTAATAATTAATCATTTGCAGCAGCTGTCCAGGACACACCTGACCGCTCAGGCTACAAGCTGGGTGTTAAAGAACCTTGTGAGGCACAGGAATGTTTCTATCTTTGCACCAATGATCAGCCATGATAACTCCCCTCCTGGGAGTCATTAGCACCTTCATACCCAACCTTGAGGGGTCATGTCTGCAAATGGGCCATTAGGAAGTGACACAATAAGCAGTTGCAATGACCTAGACCATCAAAGATTCCAAAAACATCCCATGACTCACAGAATTAAAACACCCATTGTGAAACTCCCCATCCTGGGGGAGGTACTAAGCATTCCCACCTGAACCTGAGCATATATAATTTTCGGGTTCTGGGACTTTAGGTACCACTCATCAGATCCAGAGGACCACAATGTCAACAGGACTGCAACTGCTACTCTCAGCAAGACTGAGACCATCATACCCACTTACAGGTTTTTCTTTCCTTTTACTTTGCATGCAGGGTCACCACGTGGTGCTCAGCACAGGAGCTAATGAACACAATTCTCTTCATGCCCCAGGGCGCTGGGTTATACATCTGTTTAGTAAATTGTAACTCTGACTTCTAATCTCTTTTGAGTTGGGTTTATTTCTCCTGCTGGTTTACCTTTAAACTGGCACACTTTTCTTCTGTCAAATCAATGGAGTCTGATTATAGAATTAACTGCTGCAATCATCACGCATTTGGGGAATGTCATGGTTGGGTAACTATAAACAGCAAAGCTATGCAAATAACTTTTCAATGAGGGTGAAACAGCAAAGTTGTGTTTTATCCCCATTTAGCAAAAAGATTAGAAAAAGTGAAGAAATTATTTTAGATTGCATTTTTTGTTTTGTGGGGTTTATTTTTCTTGAAATTTACTGCACAGATACGAATTTACAAGCAATTGAAGCTCGCTGGGGCATGTCATACTGCCTGATAGAATCATGGAGTTAGGAAATGTTTACCTTGAATCATCATATAGTCTCAATCTGATTCTTGTCAGGACCATATGGGAACAAGGAAATATTGTTTTGTGGTCATTTTTTTATTATCAGATAGAAATAATATTCCAGGTTCTGTCAAAGTATGGTGTATAAATCTATCACTGTTTCTTTATAATGTACTTATAGTAATTCAACAAAATAATGTGTTTGAGTATATTTCTGTTAATGTTTTCATACAATGTCCACCAGGATAATTTATAATATTAATATTTAAATCAGTGAATAATTGGGGTTGGAAAGGACCTCTGGAAATTGTCTAGTCTGACCCCTCTGCTCAAGGTCAGCTAGAGCAGATTGCCCAGGACCGTGTTCAGTTGTGCTTTGAATATTATCAAACAAAAGATTCCACAATCACTCTAGGCAACTTGTTCCAGTGTTTGCCTACCTTCAAAGTAAAAAAACCAAACTATTTTGTGTAGCGTTTAGACTGAATTTGATATGTGCCAATTTGTTCTCATTACCACTTGTTCTACCAGTGGTCGCTATTGAGTAGAGCTCCCTGATCTTTATTTCCTCTAATCAGATATTTATACACATCAATAAAATACACTCTGAGATTTCTCTTCTCCAGCTGAAAGCATGCTACCTCTCAGCCTCTCTTCAGATGAAAGGATCCAGACTCGTATCATGTTTGCTGCCCTTTGCTGGACTTGTGCAAGTACATCCATATATTTCTTGTATGGGGGAGCCTGGAACAGGACCCAGAGTTCTTGATGTGTCTCACCAGTGCTGAGGAGGACAGGAAGGACCATAATTCTATCTCTGGCGATAGTCTTCCTAATAGAGCTCAGGATGCTGTTGGAATTCTTTGTGGCCAGGGTATGTTGCTCACTCATGCTCAGCTTGTTCACCATGACACTTTTCCAGCTAGTTGGCCCCGAGCATGCACTGGTGTCCAGATTTACCCCTCTGCAGTACAGAAGACTTTGCTCCTCCCTGTATTGAACTTCACAAGATGCGAAGTTCACTTTTCTGCTCATTTCTCTGGCCTGTCCAGTTAGCTCTGAATGTTAGCACACCTTATACTCTAACTGATTAAGATCTGTGGTCCTGACAATGTGGTTGATATGGATCTTTTCCTGAATTCTCTTTTTCCAGGTTGGTACTGGACATAAGACTTTAAGAAACAGTAGCAACTTTCAGGAAATACCCTGTATCTCAGTTAGTATTGAGAGGACTACAAAAGAAAGGCATTTACTAGCATAGTAAGAAACTTGAGGACATTCTAAATATTACTTTTATAAAAGAAGAAAAATAATACTACAATCTGTTTTATATTCATATATCTCTGTATTGGTGTTTCTTCTTTGACAGAAAAAAAACAAAAACAAACTACAAAGCCCAGTAGTAGGTCACAGGGAAATGGTTTACGAGGAACTTGCATTTATTCTTGCACAAAAATTTAGTTGACCATCATAACTTTAGACAACCATGTTTTAAAATATTACCCTTCTCTTGTTTGATCATTTTTTTTGTATGTGAATTATGGGATATGAATAATTCATAGAATCACATAATCACAGAATGTCTTGTGTTGGAAGAGACCTTAAAGATCATCTAGTACCAACCCCTCTGCCACAGGCAAGGACACCTTCCACTAGATCAGGTCACTGAAGGCCCCATCCAAGCTGACCATATAGTTCTCCAGGAATGGGGCATCCACAGTTTCTTTGGGCAACCTGTTCCAGTGCCTCACTACCCTCACAGTAATTAATTTCTTCCTTACCCCTAACCTGCCGGCGGCTGTGGCCGTGTGGGTAAAGCCGCCGCCCCTGGATCCGTGCTCCTTCTCGGAAGGACGCCGGTTCGAGCCCTGCGGGTCTCGCTCTGCCAACTTCGTCCAGGCTTGCCCCGGCCAAGGCTTAGAGTGTCCCAGGGCTAAAGGGGGTGGGGCCAGTTCCGCGCACGCTGAGCTCCACGTAATAAATCCATTCGCGCAGGCATAAAAAGCATCGTCGTTCGCGACGGCTAGCCACACACACACCTAACCTAAACCTACCATCTTTCAGTTCAAAGCCATTATCACTTATCCTTCTTTACGTGCTTTTGTGCGAAGTAAGATAACATGCAGGTACCCGCAAAATGCCAGGCAGCGGAAGGATTGTAGAAAAATGCATTTCCAAAGTCAAGAACACTAGCATTATCCTAATGGTACTTTGAATACCAGGCCTGAGAAAGACATGTCCCCTGTTCTTCTCAGGGCTTTTATCATCTCTGGCCCTCCCTGTAGTGGAGGCCCTCAACATGTCTGTGAGCACTTACCGTTTCCTCATACCAGAGAAAGTTTCTCTGGAATGTGGGAGGAGAAAACATCTAAAACTGACTTTGGGAAAGATGCTTCTCCTAGGCAGGAAAGCTTTCTTAACTGAAAAGCTTGAAAAGTTCTAATCTGCTCACAGTAAACCTTCCAGAAGGCTATTTGTCCCTCTGCTTTTTTTTTTTTTTTTTGGTAGGTCCCTTTACATAGTGCAAGTTGCTCTAAGGTCTCCCAGGAGCCTTCTCTTCTCCCTGCCAAACAGCCTGTCCTTATAGGAGAGGTAATTGTATGAAGCAATCTGAGAGGAATGAGTTGGGGGAAAAAACCCAACTTCTGAGTAAGATTCTGTCATCTTTACCCAATTATTCTCTAGAGTTCATAAAAGTACTCTCTTGTGTATCACTGAACTTGTTTGTTTGAGGAAGAAGCAATAAAAAAAAGTAAGAATTACAGATTATGAATATTGGTTTTAAGAGAAAATACAGAGATTAAAACAACCTAAGGAATTCTCTGAAGATTCCACTGTGCACTTTTTACTTATTTAATCTTACACAGCCAATAAAATTGACAGAAATAGCAACCCAAAACTACTTTTGTATAAATTATACCTCCTGCATAACACTTTCTTTATAAATTTTCACTTAGAGCACCATAAATAACATGAATACACACTGTACATTACACAGAATTGGTTTTCACCTTCTTATGCCCCTTACTACATCATACAGGAAAAGATCCTCACTGTAGACAACAAAAACTTTTAACACTCAAAAGTCAGACTGTTTTCTCATTTCTGTGAGTAAAAGAATTCTGAATTGTTTTAACCTGTAGCAATATTTTGGTTTTACTTTTTTATGATTGTACTTTAAAACAAGAAAAAGGGAGTGGAAGAGACATGGACTTTATTTGTCATGAATAAGAGAGTTACATATAAATCAAAAGACTGCATTAAATCAAACAATAATAAACTACTTTTTTTTTTTTTTCTTTCCTGAGTCCTTGGTCTTGGAGGAAAAGTAGAGAGCATTTGTTTGGCTTGTTATTCACAGTACAGGAAACCAAAATGCTAACTTGTCTCCTGGAAAACACTTATTCAGTCTGAGACATGTATAGGAGGTGGCTCCTGTCTACACAAAATAAGGAAGAAGCAAGTTCTGTTTAAAGCTCTAATTGTTCTCATGAACACAATTTTTCCATCACTCAATTCACACTACAGGCACCAGAATTTTTGTACCTTAATAATAATGCTGAAGAATCTCATAAGGACTTTTTTGTTCAGACCCTGCTAAATTTCAAATTCATAAGCTCATTCAATCAGAAAGATTTCTTCCTGTCCTATCACATAATGTCTTTTGATCATAATTGAGCAATCACTGAAAGCATCATACAAATCTTTTTAGGGTGGGTGTACTTTACTGTGGCCAATGAACCATGCTGGAGAACCACTTTTATATTTTGAAACCTTTATGACTGCTGCTAGAGAAATCAAAGCTATAAGGCATCATTGAGTTAAAGCATCCACATCTACTAAAGGAAGAGGATGGGGGGAGGAAACACCTAGCTAGAGCCTACCACAGAAACAGCTTTGCGTCCTTTACAATTAGAACATCTCTAACACTTACTAACCCTGGTTCCCAGTGTTAACATGAGTAGCATAAACATGCTAAAGTTCAAGGGAACACAGATAATGCAATATTAGTCTATTACTCACAACATTACGCTCCTTATTTTTCTGCATGTGGAATGCGGGATTATCCAGCAATGTGGGCTTTTTCTGTCCTTTGGCATAAACACACATCATTTGGCATTGTGGACTGCCTCAGGGCACTGCACAGTTGTAGCATGGCTGTAAGTGCCACCCCCTCCATTGGTTGGATTAATGGGCAGCCCTGAACAACTGGAATGTGCAGGCAGCCTGACTGTAAACAATGTATATACGAGGTAAACTACAGGACTCTTAAAATAATTCTGAGAACTTGATTCAAGAAAAAGAAAACTCCCTTGCTGATAGCAAAATTTTCATATAGAAAAACAAAACAAAATCAGTAATTTCAAGAATATTACATATTTCTGAAAGTGCGTTTATAAAACACATAAACCATTAGGAAAGTACTAGTTTCTAAGCAAGTATTAATCTCTGATTTAAACTGGGCCACAGTGAGCGTGGGTTATTTGTATGCTGAGAAAAGTAAATATGCTTGATATCTCTTTCAAAACTGCACTTCATAATGTACTATCTATGGAAAAAATGAGAAGCACTTTAACAATTATAAGCATGAGTAACAATTATAAGCATGAGTAGCTACTGTACTGCATTTTTTAAATTCAGAGGGTGATCTTCCTTATTTTCAAAGCTGAGACAGCTCAACACTGGTTGTTTTGGTTTTTTTATACCACATAATCCTATCTGACGAATTTGAATATAGCTATTCAAGGTAGACAGCCTCTTCAGCGATAAACAACATGGTCATTTTCTGTTCCTCAATAAGTAATTTCAGAATCATTATGTTATTCAAAGCTGAAATATAAAACTTATGTGGAATATTACACCAATTATGATTGACATAACTATGTTCTCCCACCATTCACACAATTAAACATGACTATTGCTGATGCTAGTGGAAAAATCCATGGATGATTAATACTATGGAAATGCAAACAACAGTGTCAGGACTGAGGATTGAAAATGAATTGCTGACATTAGGGAATACTTCAAGGAGATACAATAGTGAAAAAGAATGGGAAAAAGTACCAGTTATTATTACTGAACTTTATTGACTATCAAGAAGGAAGGTTTACAGCCTGAGTAAGGAAAAAGAGACAATCTACAATGTATTATAGAAAAATAACAGCTGTAAGTTAAAAAGAACTCAGAAAGACGGGAGATAAACTTACTTACATAGTATTCATCTGGAATAAGTGCAGTCATAGCTCAGAAGAGAAAGTGTGGTTTCTAGGTAAGAAAATAACTTTTAAAATGTCTCATCACATATAGCAAAGTTACAACTTCTATATATTTCTATATAAAGTCTCACTTGAAAGAGACATACATGTTTAAAAATATCCACATATTAATAAAAGGATTTGAGTGCTGCTTTTTCATCCACAGTGCATTGATAAATTGATTTTGGAATATGTATTACCCTTTTTTATTTTCACTTATATTTGAACTTCCATGGATTAACATACTCTTCTCAAAACCACTTTGACTTAGTACAAACAGAAAAAAATTACAGGGAGGTAGCAAAGAGTAAGTCACTGTTTTGAATTCTTATTTATATCTGAGAAAAGCATTTCTTAAACTTTCAAATAATTAAACAAAAGATCTCCAGGGCCATCTGGGAACACACCATCAGGTGTTAGAAATTCTCACAGCTTGACTTAAGCAAATCTATATATTTTTCCATAAGTAATTACTGATACTTTTCTACAGAAGATCCCAAAATATATTACAGTAACCTATGTGCATTACTGTTGGGAAAAGTAAAAAGCCCAGAGGGAAGCCCAAAATCCCTATGTTGTATCCTTATGCTCTTCTAAAGCTTTCTTCCCAATTATTTGAGAAATTTTAAGGTTTATTTTGCAATCAGGATGACTTGACCACTTCTTTAGAGAAAGACCTACAATTCAGAGTAGCTTATTCCTAGATAAAGTTAGGAGTGAAGTTAAAACTGGCTGAAAATGGTTATAGTTACAGGACAATTGCAAAAAGGAGTCAAACTTCCTTATGAAATACAGATAGTTAAAACACAAGAAAATCTTGGCCAAAACCAAGCTCTGGAGAAGACAGAACTAGGAGTGTGATACCTGAATTCACAGGGATCTGTTTTATTTAGAGCACAGATGCTGATACAAAGGGTTTGAGTCTTCAAAACAGTTGCACATGCCAAAGAGAATAGATCTATCTCAGACATAATGGAAATGGCAGCCTCAGCATCAGTCAGAGAAACATGTACTGTATGATGACCTCATGATGAAAAAAAACAGGGATCTTTTAGTGGTGCCTGGAAAAAACTTTGAACAAAGAAGGTTTTTTTTCCTCCTAGTTCAGGAAAGCTATGCTTTATGGGCATCCATTAAAGCAAAGCTTCACATTAAAAAATCTAGTAGAACACATAACAGTAATAAATAGAAAGAGATAATGTCTTTGATCAGTTATGCTTTCATTTTTTGTCTTCATTGCAAATATTACACCATAATATTTTTTTTTGTTTAGTGTATCTATAACCTAGAGTTGAAGCAGAGAGTTGCAAACTGAAATGACTAACAGATAACAGCACTGGAATGGAATTAAACTCCTCTAGACTTTCAATGTAACACCTTGAAACTGAAAAGAGGTCTTTAATCTAGTATTCTTCACTTGAAATAAACCTGAATTTACTAATGGAACTGCCTTTATCATGTTAATAACTCCAGGAAAGACTTTATTTAACAAACAAACCATATAATTATATAGTTCCTGCTTCACACTGCAGTCACAGCTATCCCTACCTGGAACCAGCTGAAGTTGCTAAGACACTCTACTCATTGTGGTGATATGGTCGTTGTAAGCAGAGAGCATCAATCTATTTCTGCCTCTAAAGAGGAACCTCCTTTTGCACTTCAAGATGGTTCATTCCAAAAGTGGTAGACATGCTTCCATTCAGCTCTCTGACCACAGATGCTGAATTCAGCAAATGCCTTAAAAAATTGTTATCAGCTGGGGTCAAAGTGCCTTTTCATGACATGAACTATCATGGTATGCATTTGGGACCTAAAAGTTTTGTCATCAGAGCAACTGTATAATGTATTTCTCAAGTAACGCTTCTGACAAATGCTGTTGGCAGATAATATTAGGTCTCATAGAAAGCAGGGCAATAAAGATGCTAATATTAATACTTCATAAAATCTAGCTGCTAAATCAACTATCCTTAGGTATAAAATCATAAAACTAGAATAGCCTTTTTTACGGTGATTTTTCTAATATAAGACAATATTACTTCAAGCAGGAGATCCTTTAGTTGTGCTTGTTCAGAGAAGATATGTTCTTTACTCTTCATAAGTTGTCTCCAAAACCCAATCCATTATTTTTCTACTTGGAACTTGTTTAGTTGACTATGTCACTGATAAAATGTATTTTCTTCATGTTCCACTTTGGGCATCGTCGTTTCATGCATGTGCATGGATACAGGTCATAAGTGAATCAAGTGTAAATATGCACTGTATTCAGAACAAATGATATGAAATATGACATTAATTAAAGAAAGGGACATACTACGTAATTCAATTTTCAAGTTGCAGTGCAGTAGATTTTTCTACATATCATCACACATATCTCAGTTTATAAAGATCACAATTTCAGTTGGGAGCAGCACAGTTAAGTAGTCACACGAGTCTTTTAAACTATATTTAAAATTAAACCCAAACAAGTCAATCAAACAAACAAATTAAATAATCCCTATGTTTCCCTACTTCTTTTTTCCATTGCTCTTTCCTTGTATTGTTCTGAAATCACCATATGAAAGCATTCAACATAATTTTCTCTTATCTTTCTTTGATAAGGGCTCTGTGGCAAGTTCATATGCCACAGCATCTCTTGTTGAAGTCTTTTGACTGCTCAAACCAGTTGCTCAAAGATTCTCATTCTGAGACATGTTCCCTAAAACTGTCTCTCGCTTACAACCCTGTTTATTTTTTCAAACCTTGGTTATGCTGTGCCTCTAAAAAACGCTATTCAAACTTCATGAACTATTCCGTCTCTGCCTCTAGTGTTCCTCATACCAGCAGTAAAGTGAAGATGAAGGATGATGTCTGAATTAATGACACTATGGAAGACTATTCCTTAAGAGTGCTCTGAAAGAGACTTGCTTAAAGTATGAAATACAAAATCTAGAAGATTAATTTAAGTGACAGTCTCTGACTTTTATGGAGACTGATGATCCCCCTATCCTTTGATATAATGAAATAGTCAATTTTTAAAAACAAAAGACACATAATGTTCAGATTTTTTTTTTTTTTACATGAGCCACGCAGTCCAGAGAGTTGCTGTGACTTCCTTCTTTGAGTGTTGGGAATAAGTTGAAGGAGGTGTCAGATTAATTTAGGTCTATTACGTAATATGATTCACTTGAGATAAATTCTGTTTACGATATTTTTTGTCCTAAGTACTTACATTTTTCTCCATAAGCTTAAAAGATCAGTACTGGGACAAGTACTGTTTAGTGCCTCATCGATGACACTGAGGGATTGAGTCCAAATTTGCAGATGACACCAAGGTGAGTGATGCAGTTGATACACTTGAAAGACGGGATCTGGACAAGCTCAAGTTGGCCCATGGTGTGAGACACTGGATTATTAAAAGCAGTGCTAGGTTGGAACCAGCCTGGGTGAGTGTGTGTGGAGGGGGGAGGGAATGGGTCAAACCTCACAGAGGTGGGGTGGTGTCATATCCCTCACGGCAGCCCCTGGCGGCCACACAGGGAAGCCCTGGAACAGCTGACAATCAAAGGTAGCCCAGAAAAACTTCAGCACACAACAGCTCCTGGAGCCCCTGACTCAGCCAAAGATTGGCAGGGACAGTGAGAACAGTGCTCTTCACCCTGCTCTGGAGCCCCAGAACGGACAATATAATAATCTGTCTCTTTCTTCTTCTTCTCCTTCTCCTCTCTTCTTGCTCCCTCCTCTTCTCTTGCTTTGATCCTTATATTTCGAGTAGCTTAAAACTGGTGGCATTAGATCTTGCTAAATTGTGAGGGTTGTTGTGTGCTGGGTCAGTGCTTTATTTAGATTTTTTTGTTTGAAATTTTGCTAAGTTCTCTTATTTTCTGCCCTAAATTATGAGTAAAAGTACCTCTTCAGGAAGAGTGTGTGCCGCCTCCTCTTTATATATCTGGAAGTGTTAAAGAACCCTGTGTATTTTTTAAAGTAAAACTCTTGGCTGAGCTTGTGGCTCGGGGCTGGGGTGTTACACATGGGAATCTCATGAGGTTTAACAAGATCAAGTGCAAGATGCTGCATCCGGGTCAGGGTAACCCCCAGTATCAATACATACTGGGGGATGAACAGATCAGAACAGAAAATATTTGAGTATCATAAATGCTACACTACAAAGTCTCACCTGGATTTTGGTTTGTTCTAGCAGTCATTGTTTATGCAAAATAAAACCAGGTAGTAAATATGACACCTTCGTCTCCTGACTCCCACAAGAGGCTAAATAGGCCTCAAAGTGATATTTTTAAAGTAATCTTTTAAGATGAACATTGAAAGCTTCCTGACATTCACCCACTGAAGATCCACCTTAGTGCAACAATTTAAGGAAGTCTAAACTACATTGATTGTACCATATCTGTGGCGCAGATAAAGAAAGGAATTTATAGTAATAAAGACTTTTCTGATATCATCATTCTGAATTTTTTGTAAGCACAAAAAGTACCCTTTTATTTGAGAAATTAAAAAAAAAAAAAGATATTTTAAGACACAAAAAGATCTATTACACTTGTAGTGTTGAGTAATACGTAGTTTCTTATCACAAAAAGATTTACACCCCATGATCTCAAAGATGCATTACTTTTTACAGGCACTATTGCAGCTGAGGAGAAGGGAATGGTAAATGGTTTGTCACTTGTGTTCTGGTTTGGTAAGTATTTCTATGTGCAAAGTAATGAATCATATTAATCACATGCAGGATTAAGTAGAGATTTAGGAGGGTTTTCACCTAATATATGTCAACTACTTTGTAATATAATGGTAAAACACACTAACATGACCTTTTGTTTGTTTGTGTGTGCACGTATTCACACACACATATTCATACATGGATTTGGGATTAAGACGGTAAGGGACAGAGGAAAGTAACTAAATCCCCTCTTCTGAGTTTTTTAATTCTTTTATCTAGGGAAATGTTCACCTGCTAGTTCCTCTCTGAAAACACTGAATCATCTTTAATGGAATAGAGGTTTGCAATATATTTTATCAGCCTTGGGAATGATATAGGGTTGGTTATGAAATCCTTCTTTCCAGCACTGTGCAAGCTTTCTGTGATTATTTTTTCCCCTGTAAACATAATTTCCAAATTTAAATGAGTTGTATTTTGACAGTAATAATATGATAATGCCCTCATGATTTTGAGGGGTTTAATACTAACTGGTCTGTACAAAATCGTCCTTTGCAGATGGAAAGGGTTTTCTGCAATTACCTGTGGAGCCTGCACGAAATTTGAAAAAGAAGAGTGACATACTCTTAATTGTGATGTTGGCAGTTTTCTCAGCTTTTTTTGGTAAGTCAGTCTTATTCATAGCTGTACTGCAGAAATCCATCTTAAAAGCTGTAAATAGATAAGATCAAGACTGGGAGGGAAGAGGAGGGCATGGTGGGGACACGCCAGACTCCATGGAAATGGAAAAGTGATTTTTGGCTAATACCACTATCCAGATGTCTGCAAGAGGGATGGGTCAGATAAGTGAGCTGAAGTTTTAAACTGCTTTGACAGTTAAAGTATAGATGTTCTTGCAAGAGAGAAATTCTCCTTCTGCTAGAACATCAAAGTGTTTTGCTAGTCCTCCAAGAAACCTGTCTGAAAAATAATTTTAGATACTTCCTTCTCATTTAGCCTGAAAGGTTTTTTGTTGTTTTTTGTTTATTTGTTTGTTTTGTTTAGGTTTGTTTTCTTTCTATACAACATTGAAGTAATTAGGGAATAGCTTACATTATTTCAGTGCTTAAGATGTTGGGATCATGATAGCTTTTTTATTGCTCTCTTCCAGATCATTTTACATCTGAGAATTACTTTTAGGAGGTGAAATGAGAATGGAAGAGGAAAGAAAGGCAGAGAAAAAGTTTGGGGATGTTGACCTGAGTATCTGAATGCAAAGAAGAGTTGCCCTACTGTCACACTAACATCCAAGAAGCTTTAAGAGTTGAAATACATGTGGATCTTTGGAGAAACATATAAAATTACAGCTATGACTCTTCAAACACTTCACTCTGCTTCTATGGCAAAATAAGTCTCTGCTGTGGTTTTAGTAGAAAAAAATGCAACTATTTCCACTCATTGAACAATCTTTACACTTAGATTAAGGAACACAGACTCAAACTACTTTTGAAAAGTGAGATTTGTAGCACCTAGCTGAAATCTTCAAGGGAAACTTGACTAGAACAGTGCTTTTCTGGGCAGTACTTCACATCACATATTGGGAAACATATTTTATACTAAAACTTAAAGGAAGGCTTTGAAAGTTGCTCTTTTAACTTCTGTATGTTACTAAGTATAAAACCAGCTGCTACTGGCTTTTCCTATTTTTTGTCTTCTCACACCCACATTGGAATTCTGTAACTATACCAGCTATTATGAGTTTGGGAATGCAGGGATGCAATGCTTTGAGTTGAGCTTTAATGGCTGATTTTTTTTCCTTTCCTTCATATCCAGTCCTTAGTTTTTGGATTAAAAAAAGACAGACAGATAGCAGCTGCAAGTCAGAACTTTGGCTAAGTACAGCTGAGAACTAATGTTCTCAAAACCACCCCTAAACAGAAAAAATAAGATTATGTTAAAAATACTTCATTTTAAAATAGCTCTTCTTTATGTTTCAGGAGACTGAGGTGGAGGAGTATTTATTACTTTCTTTCTTTCCAGAAGTGTAATTTTTATTTCTATAGTTACAAGACAGGTAAGACTTCTGAAAGATGAGATAGGCAAGTGACATCTGAAAATAAGGAATACATTTGAACGAAGAAAAAAAAACCCAAAATAATGGGGAATTAGCCTTTTAAAATAGTTTTTACTTACTTAGAAAAGAATATAAAATACATTGGAATAAATGTGAAAAACTTAGCTATAGAAGAGATATCTTTTGTGAGCTTGATAGTATGACCCTCTCAAGTGTTAAAAGTCCCTCTTAGGAACAATATCATACCTTATTGTACTGATATTGCTAACTGTGAATCAATCCAAAAATAGAGTTGGTCTGAAAGGGTGATTTAAACTGTGCCTGAAGTTTTTGATGTATTTCTATGCACAGAATTCGAAACCTACATTCCTGATAGTAATATCAGTGTTGAATAGGATTACAGATTTATAAACTGTCTGACAAAGTTACACGATCAAAAATAACACAGTGATATTTGAATCTATCAAATACTATGTCATGCCACTGAAGCATCCCTGTAGTATCACAGTATTAAAGCTATTGTTTTAATTATTGATCAAATGAACAGTTACTGCTTGCTGATATAAAATCTCAATATGGTAAAAGTGAAAAATTGGTCATCTTGAGAGGTTCCCTTTCAACATTTGGTTCTATTTAAAACCTTTGCCTCTGTAAAAGATCAGACATCCTAGCTATATCTTCCACTTTGGATATAGACAACACCTATAAGTACAATAAATACTAATGATTTATTTCTGTTACTGTGATCTTTATACAGCTATCTCTAAAATCAGTCTTGTTTGCTGGCTGGTGGTTTCTTTTGACTTACTTTTCTGTGGGTTGGTTTTGTTTGTTTGTTTGTAGGAGTTTTGTTGGAGGAGGCTGACGGTAGTTTTTGCATAATTTTATTCTTATTTCTTACACAAAGCCAGTAGAAGAGGACACTGGTGGGAGACCTCATTGCAGTTACTTCATTGCAACTTCCTCATGAGGGGAAAGGAGGGGCAGACACTGATCTCTTCTCTGTGGTGACCAGTGACAGGACCCTAGGAAATGGCCTGAAACTGTGTCAGGGGAAGTTTAGGTTGGGTATTAGAAAAAGGTTCTTTACCTAGAGTGCTGTAAAAGTCTCTCCAGAGAAGTGGTCACAGCACCATGACTGACAGAGTTCAAGAATGATTTGGACAACACTCTCAGGCACGTGGTGTGATTCCTGAGGATGGTTCCATGCAGGGCCAGAAGTCGGACTTCATGATCCTTGTGGGTCCCTTCCAACTCAACATATTCTGTGATTTTATGAAATAAATTGGACTGTGGAATTATTGCATGATTCAACATTAAGTTTACAAGAATATCATCCGTACAGTTGAATTCTGCTTGTGCAAATACAAATACTTAGATACGTGCTTTGTTTTAAGCACAAAAGTCATCTAGTGAACCAGTCAGATGCTTCAGTTAAGCACATACATTATGTTTCCCATGCTGTATATGTATATATGGAAGAAAAATATGACAGTAATCCAAAACTAGATTAATTTTTATACAATTTTTTTTTTTTAATTTGAACTACTGTGATTTCATACTCTTAGTACAATGTTTTTTAACAAGAAAATGCTACCATGTGCTATAAAAAGGTTGCAAGAACATTTTCATGGTAAGATGGGGTTTTTTCATGCTCATAAGATACTGAAACATTCCAAATTTTTTGAGTTAAACTTACACAGTGCCCAAAGGAAATAAAGTTTATTGAAATTACTTGTGTTTAATAAGGATGAGACGTCTTGAGACGTCGTGCAATAACCATAAATTTAAGGGTAAGATTTTTTGTAGTTTTGATGCTAGATTATCTCAGGAACTGATGTTTAAAGATTAGATAGGTTTTGGGATTTTTCTTGATGTTATTCTGAATTGGATCATGACAGAGCACTGTTAAAGTTGTCAGGTATCATTAGACATTCAGTTCTCTTACCTTTTCCTTACATGAGAAGTGCTTTAGTTCCTTAATCGGTAGGAAACTACAGTGGAGTAGTGGAGGCCAGGAATTTCTCAATCAAATCTATGTTTGGACAGCTGACTGTATAGTTATGAACTGAAAAGACAGGCTGTATGTCACTGTCATCAATCAACTGTATGCACAATCAGTGCCTGATGCAAAGCCTGCGCTGAGGACTCTGGACAACCACTTCATTAGCAATGGATGCAGCAAGTTCCTTTATGGCTATCCTGGCCTCCCTCCTGTGTTCCCTGAACTGGTAATAGAGAAGGGAGAGCCATTCATACATCTATCTGTGACCATTAGAACTCAGAAAGTGTCTGTTTCAGCCTTCATAAAAAATAACTCTGCTCTAAATATCTTGACATTTTTACGTGATTGCGCAAAAGTCTTTCACGAGAATTTAGTATTTGTGTTCATAAAGTGTTGCATGTCCTATATGCAGGTTTATGTAGGAAAGGCTTTGGCATGAAAAAAAAGAGTTTATATTACTAGAAGTATTCTGTTGATTGGATTCCTCTGGGTTAGAATTAACATAACATATCAAAAATATACACAATTATTTAACTTAGGTCTCATTTGATTTCTACATTGTACTAAGTTCGTTTCCATTTTTATATAGTTATTTTCTGTAATTTAATTTCTAATTACCTAATATTAGCTTAAGTAAGAAAAGTAACATAATTAAGTTATAGCTCCTTATAATAAACAAATCAATCAACACACTCATATAACACAGGAGATTTAATACATTTTAATCAGGTGAATGCTGTGACTTTTGAAAGTGTACGTGTACAAATGTACTCACATGTATTATGAGTTGTACATCCACATTATGTGCAATAAGATGTATCACCCTAAAAATCATGGTATCTTGGCCTATGGGTCTGTTTACTATACTGTGATTGCTGAAGGCCTGAAAAATATTTTCCCTGCGGAAGGGTAATCATAATGGTAGGTCTACTGCTTCAGTTGTGAATCTGGATTACAACTAATACAAAGCATGCTCAAGAGCACTGCTTACTGACAGCAGATAAGATAGTGTACTTATGTCATGCAATAGGGAAACATTAGTCCCATATCTCTTACAAAGTAAAAAATGGAATAGTTCTCAAATCAGGTGAGGAGTGGAAATTGTGGGTAATTGTGCCTGAGCCATAGGCACATAGGCAGTGCAGACTCCTGAAACAAAGCTACTGAATACATCTGAAAAGTCATCTACCTTTCTTTAAATAATTAGGGATTTATTATATTTAATTTTTTGGTAACTTTTTTGTCAATTGCACTGAGAAGTGTTAGTGAACGATATCAGTGAAATTTAGAAAAGATTTGAGAAAACTCTAAAGGTACATAGCTTGAAGAAATTTTCCAATTATATAAAGTTTTGCCAGTTTAAATATGAGTGAATTTGGAAGTTACTAATGCCCATCAAAGATACATAAGAAATAATGAAATAGATACCCTTTTCATTATGAATGGGCAAAATTGTCTGGATTGTCAACTCAAAAAAAGCTCAAACAACCCTGTTGATGAATATCAGATAAACTAAAATTAGATTTATTGTAGTTTTTTTTAATTTAACACATAACCTCTATTCAGAGATAATTTTGTCATCTTCTGTGCTTTGCCTAACCACATAATAAATGACAATTATTTATTTCTTATTGAGACTGATTTTAATCTACCTTTTGACCAATAGTTAACCACCTTCATTGATTTCTAGCCCATTTTGTACAACATCATAAAAAAAATTCTCACCTTGTCAAACCCTGGAAATTACTATAGTAATTTTAAAAGAATTTTATGCCATAGTTTCTCTACTTCAGTGCCTGAGTCAAAGACACTTTTTTCTTTACCTTATCTTGAGAAGCAGGTTAGATAGTTGATGAAGATGCAATTCGTTTGCAAGTTGTATCTTGATTTATCAATCAATGATTTATGCATTTTTCTTAAAGACAAGCAAAAGAAATGGGATGGTACATCCTTAAATCCCATTTCTGATTGTATTTACACAACCAAAAATAGTAAAAGGAAAGGTGGAAAAAAATAGTAAGCTTTTAGACCAAATTTGGGAAGAAAGAGATTATCTAAGAGAGGATGAATCAATGAAAAGCAGAAATTACTGCAAAACTTCTTAACACAATGACTCAAAAAAGCGAAAATAAATATGAATTCATATTAAAAATACTTATTTCAATTTAGTGAATCAAGGCATTAAAAGGCATTATTTCCCCAAGAATCAGGTCATAAAGAAATAAGTATAATAGTTTTAAATGCAATTGCTCTATACTTTTCCCACAGATATTATCAGTTTTCAGTTTACATTTGCTAAATACCAACTCTCAAGAAACGTAAGTAAACTTAAGGAAAGGACTTGATGGAAATATTAAGAAAATTGGAGTAATGTAAGTTTGTATTCCTGAACCGGGGGAGCACGGAGTCTTGCAATTTTTGATCCAGCAGTTTGGTAGTACCCTGTGTATTACTTCAACTGGACCAATGTTACTTTCTTCCCTGTATGTTTCTTTCCAGCACAAGAGAGAGAACAGCAACTACTCTGCAAGATGAAAAAGGAAGTAGAATTTTTATCTTCTTTTTGTTGAAAGTTATTTTTTATTGCCAAGGTAACCATACAAAATTCAGATTTAGGGAAATGAATAAGAATCTTCACTGGGATATGCAGTAGGATAGAGGACTGCTAACCTGGAATAAGTGAAATGGTGCTCAGAGAGGCCAACACAGGTGTCAGAAGAGTCATACATTAAAGGCCAAAGAAGAGAGGGAACTGAAAGTGCAAACCTGATTGAAAACCAAACATAAAACAGGAAGAATGAAAAATGTCTCTTCTCTACGGAAAAATATCAATACTACCATATGAAAGGGGGAGTTTGTAACTTTTAAAACTGTCTGTAAGTCAATCCATAGCTCTGGGGAGATATTTTGTCCCCTGTGATACAGAGGAAACAAAATTTTGGGATATCTGTCTTAAGCTTCAAAGACAGATATATTTGAAACTACTTAGCAAGACTTAAGGAACTAAAGGATTTTCCTTGTGTGATGGGCATACCTCTCAATGTTCTTGTTTTCTGAAGGAGAAGAGTCTCATTCTTTAAGTAAATCTGCTGAATCCCTGGGCTATATCAGAGATTTTTATGATCATAAATTCATATTCTGAAACATCTTGTAATTATTTCCAGGGATTCCACAGCCAAATGGAACATAATTGAATCATATGGCACTGATTAGCCTATGCAATCTTCTATCTTTGCTAACTTCTGCTTCAAAAGGAAAAAACAAACACACAGAATCTTCTATGCATTTCTTAAATTCCACATGTAGTCAAATAGTGAATGCAGTACTAAAATTTAGCTTTTTTAGTACTCAGCTGTGTGAAATGCTAATGCCCTAGATGTCCCTTTTGCTCTACTTTATTGTGTCACTCTTTGTGTGTGAGTACTGACAAACCATCAGATCAAAATCTAAAACAAAATACTTCTTTGTGCGAAAAGTGTCAGTCTCTGAATTAAATATATGTAGGCAGAAAGAGCTCTTCAGATTTCAAACTTACAATTCCTCTTTGGAATACCACTTACATGAAGAGGTTTGGGTTGGTGGTTTCTACTTTGCTCTTCTGTCTACATGATTATTCAAAAGTCAGATGAGTGACATAAACTAATCTGTATGAAAAGAAAATAAATGCCTAGAAAACACAGTATATTGGGATTTTTTGAGAAGAAAATATAAAACAGAAGCATAAGAAGAACAGATTTAAGTTATTTCCCTAGTGGCTGAAAGTGACCAACAAGTTAATCAAAACAAACAATCTATCTTCACATTTGTAAGATATCCTATATCTGAAAATAAATGGGTTTTCATATACTGATCCTGTAAAGTGTGGACACATACTTTTTCTTTTGCAGACAGCTTAATTAGAAGGCAAAAGTCATATGTGCTGCATTTCTGAGCAAAATGTGTTTCTTCTGGACATTCTTCTGCTCTTTGCAGAAAAGATCTTTAGTGGCTCATAAATTTGACAACTCAGTATCTTTAGCATAACATGACATACTGTGCATTTTCAGTTTGTGGTTTGCTATTTCAGATGGAGTATCAGGAGAGCTTAGAGCCTTTCTAACTTATATTACTTCTACAACTTACTTTACAGCTCTAGTGAGTCACTTCTGCAGCCTGAGAAGCTTACTAGTCAGTTCCTTAAATGCTTCTTCTTCCAGAAAGGGAAGGAACATCAACAAAGAGAAGGATCTGATCTTCTTTTATTTCTTTCATGAAGCAAACCAGCAAAGTTATCAGGAATTGAATGTATGGAAGAACACTGAAGCATTGGAGAGTATTCATCACCCTACTATTAGTGGTAGTAAGAGCTCAAAGTTCATCACAAAACGAATATGAAATACTTTTTGCAATGCAGTGATATCCTTAATAAAAGAATATAAACTTAAACGGATCTCTCCCTTAGGACTATTTTCATCATTCTTAAGACACGAATACCAGAAGAACAAGAATTGGCCGCTAACATGGTGTGCAACCAGTTGAAAAACATCCCAGGAGAAAGATTTGATTAGTCGGCTTAAGAAGAACTTAACTGAATGCAGACACCTTGGAAAAATATATTGGAAGGGGAAAACAGAAAAGAATAGGTTTAGCTTGCACTGCCTGGTGCTTCTGCTGTCTTTCTCTGATTAATGATGAATGTCATTCATTTATGGGTGAGACCCAAGTTTCCTCAGCATCCACAGATGTGCCCATACCATAGGCTAAGGGTGAGGTGAGGAAATAAGTGTTGACTGATTCCTGTTCCTGTAGGTTGCATGATAAATGTAGACAGCTTCTAAGGATGAGACATTTGTACCTGGGTCTGTCTTTCAGCTTCTCTTTAAATCAGGCATACTGGATCATCACAAGGAGTCAATGGATCACTGTGCTAGGTTTTGGAAGCAAGTTTCCCCAGAAGACATAATTGCAATATGCTGGGTGGCCTTTTCCTGTCTTGTTCTTGACATGCACAGGGAAGACTTATGTTCCAGTGTTGCAATTCTGACAGATGATATTAGCGATTTAGGAAGGACCTGTTGGGGCCCTAAAAATAAAAGCTCTCCACTCTTAAACTGAAAAATCAATAGTGGTGCAACTCTACTGGGGATTTCTGAATTATTTATTCCTACTAATTAAAAAAAAGTTGCAGCCTCTATTTCCAATTGTTTCCATAGTTGAGATTTCACCTAGTGTTTCTGCATATAAAGAAACATAGCTAGGAGGAAAATAACCAAATGCAAAAGATGGGGCATGTGCAGACAAACAAAAAGATAAACCCAAAACTAAATTAAAGATGCATTTTAAAAGGACAGAAAATTAATATTTAACACTTCCCTAATTTTAACTGTGACTAACTGTGACTGTGTTTATACAGATGAACACTGCTCACTATCAGTCTCACCCAATTTATAAGATATTAACTGAACATATCTTGTCAAGAACCATGGACAAAATGGAAAAAAAAATCAGTATTTCTTGACATTAATGGCAGCAAAATTCAAATTATTTAGAGAACAGTCATACTGGTTAGTAATTTCTGATTCAATTTACTGAATATTACACTGAAATTATGTGTATTTCAAAAATTGTTTTGGAAAGCTACAATGTAAAATCACTTTGTTGTGTGCGGTTTTGGGGTTTTATTATTATTTTTGTCTAGGGATTGAACTCAAATTTTTTTTTTTTTTTAATTTAATTAACAAGGTAGAATATGCACTTCCCGGCACAAACAAGTTCACATTGAAATGCCTCAACAGAATAACTAAGGTAGAAGCCAGGGAGTACATATAATTTAATACTGAATTACATTTTTTAAAGATGTACATATATACTTCTCTTTTAAATGTTAATGTCTTTAACAAATAAGCAGATTTTTTTCACAATTTTCCAGGAAAAAAACAGTGGTATCTTGAATTCTTTCTTGAACACTGTCTCAATTGTGATGCAAGTTATAGTTATAACTGCACAAGAAGCTGTGTGCTGGAGAGAAAAACTGCTAAGCTCATACAGTCTAAATCAAGTAGACAAGTTAGATGTAAGGGTAGAAGATATGAGTTCATGGGCCTTGATGAAGGAGGTGGCTGATGTCATTGTGAGACAATTCTCAGCTGTCTTTGAAATATTGTGGGGAGGTGCCTGAGGACTGCTTTCCTTTCTTTTCATCAAAAATAAGCATTTTAACAGAACATTGAAAAAAATATCTTAAAGTATATATACTAAACACAACAATTGCTGGAATCAGTAAAGTGTAGCAGGAGCAGTAGAGACAGTAGCAGCAGTTTTCAGATATCTGAGGCTCATGTTGGTGAGGTTCAGGATAATAAGATTCCACTGTGTTTTCTGAACTGCCTGGGAGAAGAAAGAAAACAAACTCTCAAGGCCAAGGCAGAAGCAGCTTTGATCATCTGTCTCCCTAATGAGGTTTTTAATGAAATACCCCATGAAAAAAATATGCCTAAAAAAACCCCTCACCCGTACTTATACTTCAAGAACAAGCTTGTTGTTTTCCTGTTGCCATTGGCTGACTTGTATCAAAGTGATGCAAGGCAATGGTTGAGCCTTGCCATGTACCCTTGATCAATAACCTCAAAAAGAATATGAAAGCAGTGAATAGTGCCAGCATGTAATTTTTAACCCACTGAAACTCATAAAGGCCAAAATCCTGTAGCTTGGGATTCAATCTAGTAGGCTTGCTAGAGGCAGAAGTTATTTTTCTGTGCTGAAAGGCTTAAACATGGTGTGCCACGATCTTCAACTATGCCGTTATGGTGCCCCATCCTGGGAGCCCAGGGTTTTGTGCTATGTGGTCAGGTGTCCTGTGCCTGATAAAATTAGTCACTTCCAAAAGTGACTGGCACAGAGCCAGAGTGTTGGGCAGGGAACCAAGCAAGTATTCAGCCCTGAGGACTGCTGAGTACTTTCAATCTTATTGTTCTTGAGTACATGAACTTCCTAAGGAGTCCTTTCTGCAATCCTCACAGAAGGGTTCGGTCAGAGACTTTTTTTTTTTAAAGACATTATTTAAAACTTGAAGACAACCTGTCTGTGCTTGGTTGTTTTGTTTGTTTGGTTGGTTTTTTTTTTTTTTCCTTACAATGACACAGGCTGTTACATTCACTCACTCAGGATAGGAGGCAGCCAGATGTAATTACATTTGAAAGGTCCATTTACACCTGAAAATCTCCCAAGGCTGGAGTAGATATAGATAGCAGTAAAATGTTACAGGATAGACATGGATATAAGGGGGGTAATGCAATATGCTGACTTCAGGACCACTCTGAAAGAGAAGAATACTCACAGAATATTCTGCCTTGGAAGGGACCCACAAGGATCATTGAGTCCAACTCTTAAGTGAATGGCCCATGTGGGGATTGAACCCAAAACCTTGGCATTATTAGCACTATGCTCATACCAAGGCTCTCTGGTCTCTGCTACTATCAACACAGAGAAAACTAAGTATTCAGTAGAAACAACCTCTGACTCCTCCCTGGCTTTCTTTTCCCCATCCAAGGTTTTATAGAAGATCCCTGGATAAGTAAATACATGACTGCACACCCAGGGGCTCCCATAGCATCCCTCACTCTCTGGATCTACCCTCTAACACTTCAAAGGCAATTGCAAAGGAAAGGAGGCTAAGAGGTCACCTTGGGCTCTGAAACCACATCTCTGTATGTGCTTTTAAATAGCAGTTTTTTAAACAAATTTAACACTAATTTATTATCTTCCAGTCATAAATCTTCTGGGGGCAAAGACAGAATCAGCAGATGTGCCGGTGAGTGGCATACTCTTATCCAGAGTCTTCAAGCTCTTGTATCATAACTGTACATCTAACCCATATGTATTCTGGAGAAACCAAATTTGTATAGGAAATATTCTGAAACATCTCTAAAGCCTGGATGCCATTCAGGCTGTGAAATCCTTCACCAGGTATCAGATATATCAAAGAAGCTTGAAATAATATATAGAATCATAGAATCATAGTATTGTTCAGGTCAGAAAAGACCTTTAAGATCATTGAGTCCAACTGTTAAACCAGCACTGCCAAATTCATCACTAAATCATGTCCTTCAGTGCCACATCTACACATCTTTTAAACACCTCCAGGGACAGTGACTCATCCACTTCCTCAGGCAGCCTGTGTCAATGTTTGACAGCCCTTTCAGTGAAGAAATTTTTCCAAATAACCAATCTAAATAAGTATTTGGCTGTTTCTGTATCTCTCCAAAAGACATATATAGGCTTATCTTCCAGAGTTTACATAATTTCCAATACTATTTTACTGTAAAATGCCAAAATGGAATAATGTAATCACAGATATGAGTTTCATTTTAAAAGCTAAATGAAAGGTTGTACTGCAGTTGACTGCATTTCTGAAAACAATGCATGCCACTAGTAGAAAGATAATAGTGTTTGGTGAGAAGCATTAGGCTAATCTGATTAAATTTAACTTTATTTATTTTAGGTAATAACATAAATAATTTAATCCTTCTCAGTAAAACAACAGTGATTAATGAAATACTGTTTGTTGATGGCTTTCTAATCTATTGTTCACAGATTGAAGTATAAAAAAAGAAGTAATTTTTTTTTTTTTTTTT
>VXBX01009577.1:49723-74742 GCA_013400415.1 Scytalopus superciliaris
TTTTTTTTAAGATCCCTGTATGAAAATACCTAGGAAGTTATCATCTAAGTTCTGGTAAATGTTAGGTTAAGACTAATACATTTCTTGCAGTTTAGATAAATATTTGCCACTTCATTACACTTCTGGCTGACAGTGGTACTGCGCTGTAGCAATGATGGATAGTAGCTAGCTATTTATCTATCTACTGGGAAATACAGACTTAGCAAATTGTGGTCCCGGGGCAGGGAATGGAATAATAGTAAAAACTCAAGAACTTCATCAAATGTAAGACTCAAAATTATAAATTCCAGAGCCTGCTTTTTTTTCAACTCTATATTGGTATGGGACAAATAGAAAATATATGAAAAAACTCAAAGCACTTATAGTTTAAGAGTATCTGTTTTTGTTATGGATCGGATAAATCTGTCAAAGTTTCCCTTTACAGAAAACATGCTGAGCACAACAGACTGTGGGAAGTGCCATGGCAGCTTGAGAACCTCGCGTTCAAAGCATCACTGTAATGATAAAACTTGGAATACAAAACCAAAACCAAATAAATCTTCCCCTCAGCCTTGTCCAAAAACCTTCCAGGGCAGTGAAAGAGGTGGTCAACATGAACAAGCACAGGATGCAGGACAATGTGGCTGTCATACCTATGGCTCAGAAGCACATGAAATAGGAACAAAAAGCTAAGTAAGCAAAGTGAGGACTTTTTTTTTTTTTTTTTCATATTTCCAGTGTTAATCATGATGGATGATGACTAAAAGTTACAGCAGTACATAAAAGAAGGATGGAGAGAAACATTTGGGTTCAATACAATATATGAAGTCTAGTTTACTCCTTTCCCTAACAGCACTGAGTTTACTGTTTACTGTATAAATTGAAAATAGCCATATGAAAAATAATTATTTTGCTTCAACTTTGAGTCCAGAGGTTCTTGGGAAGTGCCACTAAATAGGGGTCATGAAGTTTGTGGTTTCTGGACTATTCTAACTCCACTTAAAGCCTGATTTATAGTTTCTTCTCCTATAACCATTTTTGGTTTTATAAATTACTGTTCTTTTTCTAATTAATGCCAGGCAATCTCCTTAATTCTTTTGTTTTAATGTGTAAAATATTCGACAAAGGTTTTGTTTCCACTTCTGCAGAGTTTAAAAAGAATAGCCCTTTTATGCATAATGAACTTTTATGATTTGCTGTCAGCTTAATTGAGAAATGGTAATTTTTATCATTAAGTGCGCTTTAGGGAAAGTTGTTCTGAAGTATCACTCTTGAAGAGAATATGTTTTAGTCCTGTCTTCTGATTTATCATGGCAATTTAAGTCTTGTTTTAATTGTTTTGACCTAAAATTAGAAAAAATATGTTAATATTTCCATTGACTAGATAGTATGGCAATCCTTGCACTGTCACTACACATATCTATGTATACATAAATCACAGTAATTTTACTTTCCACTATCTACTCATGTCTAGCTGGGGATGTAAGATTACCATTGTAAAAACTGAAGAAAAATTAGAGTGAGGTCTCTGTATCCAATAAAGAGTATTTTGTAGAAGTCAAATAATTTTAATTTTCCACCATCTGACTCTAGCTTCCCCTTACTCTGTTATTGGAAATTCTAGATTTTGCTCTGAAATTTGGAAGAAAAACTGCTACCATTAAAGAGGTGAGCAATAGGAAGAACACATATGCTCTTTTTAGGGCTTGTGATCCATGCTTCTAGAAAGAAACATGCTTAAAAGGCACAGAGAGAAGTAAAGGCAAAATTCACATCTCTAATTTTGGCTCCTAAAAGATTCATAGGTTCATGACACAGTCAGGGAAGCAAAATGAGTAGACTAGTAAAAGCAACTTCCAAAATTTAAAGCCTGCAAATGAGTAGTGTGAATGTGACTTCTGCACTGGACAGTCAACCAATAGTACTGTTGTATGGCTTGGAGAGCCAGGCATGAGCAACATAAGGTACATGTACTGGTTAAGGAAGTACAGACATGTCCCTATGTATATACATATATGTATTCCTGTGATAACTCAGAAGAGAAGGACTTCTGACACAGAACTGCCATGAAATCCTCCATCTCCACAGGAGTCAAATGCTTTACCAGAGCACTAAAATAAATTAGAATGTTGCTATATCCCAACTAACAAGTATCATCTTTAGCAGAATTATAGCAGCTCCCTGATGTATTCAGCCATGGTGCATGGTTCTGTTTGGAGAAACAGAAACTAAGTCTTGCCTTCTTTATTCAAGTAATGGTTCAAGCAGTGTTTTGAATGAAAAAGTAATTTATAAAACACATATATATGTAGATTTGTACTCAGACATGAAAAGCTATCATCTATAATCAGAAGTTCTATGACCATTCTAAATGTTTTCACCTACAGACCTATGGGTAAAATAAGGAGAAAAAATAGAGAAAGAAACTCTAGGTATTGATGTAAACACAGTAGAAATGTGTTTCTTGACATGTCTATGTCTTGATTGTCTCAAAGAATTGCTTCAGGATAAAACTTTTTTATACTGTTTTGTTACAAAAGAAACAAGACTATTTGACTTACTCTTTCCCGCTACAGCTTTAATTACAACCATGTGTGTGTCTTATTTGGTTTTTGTTTTGCTTTGCTTTGCTTTGTTTTTATGTTCTTGTGTCTTCTAAATATTTTGATGGATACATTTTGTATCATTCAAATCATTGTAAACCTGTTTGTAGAAACATCCTGGCTAGTTTTATTAATTTCTCTCTTTTTACTTCAGATTTTTTACTTTGTAAGCTCTTAAAAAAGAACAGTGAGCTATCTGGAATTGAAACAAACCTGTAGGCATTGGCTCTTAAGTATCAAAATAAGACAAATAACAACATTATAATATTTATTCTCATTACTCTTAAGAGATGACTGAACAAAACAATGTGCAATGTTTTTTTCTTTTTCCTCTGTAAAAATGTTAGTTTAGAAGGAAAAACAAAAATTCATGGGTGAAAAATGATCCCACAAAGATAGAATTTTCAATTTTGCTTGAATTTCTATATGCATGTATTTGTTTCTATTGTTAAAACTCAAAGTTCTGTCCTCAGACAGATAGTATAAGGGGAAAAAAATACAACTGTGTTAAAACACATTCAAATGCTACTTAATTTTTTAGTAAAATTTTGCTTGCACAATCTGTGACTACCATAACATAGTAACAGTCAGAACACAAACCCTTGCAAAACCAGTCATTCCCAAAGTAGTGTTACAAGTTAGTCTTTTAACAAAAACTTTGTTTTGAGTTTATCAGAATCACATTTAAGACGCATGAACTAAAACAGCAAGTCCAAGATCTGAAATTAGCACTGCAGATAGTCCCCCTAAGAGGACTGATAGCTCTACATGTGAGTTAGAATAAAACTTGTAATTCCTTTTCCGTTGTTCAGTAAGGAAACATGAAATATTTTTTTTTCTTTTTTTTTTATACCATATGCTTTAGTTTTCTAAGATGACGTACTGAAGTTTGGCAAAAATTACTACTTCAAATATGAGTTAGATTAGTCTAATTTATCACAGAAAATAGGTTTTTTACCACACAAAGTGTTTACTCTATAGAATCTTGCTTTATAATCTAGTACTGCTGTCTGGTACAGTAGCTTTAATATCAAAGACAGAAATCTATGAGATGGCAAAAAATCTCAGAGAATGGGGACAAGTGTTTCTCTGTCACATGTTGGAGAAAAATAGCTAGAACATGAGGAAATATCAAAGTGGACAATAATGTGAAAGTATTACTTTTTCACAGGAGATGTCCAAACTCTGTTAATCAGCAAGTCACTAAAACACGGAATACGGGTATCTACTTGCTGTTACCCCTCTGCTGATGATCACTTCATAACTCTTGTTGTGGCCCATTTCATGGCTCAGCCTGTGCACTGCAGGGTGTGAAAACAGGCATTTCACTGGGAAAATTCAGGAGCCATGAAGGAAAGAAGCAAGGAGAGAGGGAGGATGATAATTGCTCCTTATTCTGCAAACAGAAATCAAAACCTACTGATCAAAATTTTCACAAACATATAGCAATTTAAATATCTCAGTTTTCCAGTTTCTTATTATCTTGAACTAACCTGAATTAATCTGGTATTTTCTGGATGTGAAACTCTTCATGATCATAATACAGATCACAACAATACCTGTGATACTTCTCATACATATTGTGACTCTATTGTTTCCATGATACTGTTTGCAAAATATTTTAAAAAACTCCTTTTGAAAAAAAGACTTATCTATTGAAATAGAAACATATTTTTTTTACTGTTTTAAATAAAGCATTATAATTAAGAGCAAGTTTTATGGTTTTCTTAAATAGTTTTCTTATACACAGAATTTAAAACTAGATTCATTACAACTTAATGCTCTGATTGAATTCAAGAGTTTCAAATGAGTTTAACTCAGTGGAAAGAAAAAATGAAAACATATGTGTTTTTTTCGTGGTTTTATAAATATCCATAATATGCCACAAAAAAAGTATTTAGTTTGTCCTAAAGATGAAAAGAATGGGATGATTTCAAGAAGGTCCATGTAAGCACAGCTAGTTTAATGTAGGAATATATATCTAGTCAAAGTAAAAACAATTCAGAAATAATTTGAAGCCAAGTTAATTTTTTTCTTAATATTTATTTATGTTTCTTGATCTTCTTCTGTAATTAATTCCAACCATAAACGCTCATCAAATATGATTGAAAAGACTTGAAATTATAGCCAACTCAGTTCTGTAATGCTTTTGGTATTTAGTTTGGGGTTTGATTTTTTTGGGGGGAAGGTTTTCTCCCTTCCAGGACAGCCTCTTCTAATTACATTTTCCAGTGTATTTCCTCAGTATTTCCTCTGCAGCCTTTCTGTCCTTCATATGTAATTGTTAAGGCCCACCCCACTGTGAAAGACCGGATTCATATCTCATTGCATTATTTAATTGGGTCAATGCAACCAGCTCAGGGAAGGAGGGGCCACACCTCCGCTATGGAAAGGCACATGGCCTGCAGAGAAGGCACATGGCACAGGACCACCTGGTAGCCTGCCCACATTACGCCCCCCCTAGAGCCTCTGATTGGTACAGCACCCCTCACTCCAGCTAGGAGGGCACCAAGTGGTCAGTGAACTGGTTGTCCCAACTGGGAGGGATGGCCACGGTGGCCAGGGCACATAAATACAGAAGCATGGGAGCTCTATCTTGCTTCTTTCTTCTCTTGACTGGGTGTTGCCATGTGACTCTGCTGGTAACTGACTTTCTTTCTTCTTCTTTCATTACTCTTTTAATCACATGTGATGGGCTGCTTTTGTAGGCCTTCTTTAGTAACCAGGGCCAAAACCTAGGAAGTATTCTATCCCATCTCTTTACATAATCAGGTGTATATAAGGCAAAGGAGGAGGTGTTCTCGTTCTTTTCCTCCTTGGGTTAGCTCAGTGACAGACCTCTGTGCTTTGGTTTTGCTTCTCTGCATTGAGCAAGGCCTGCTCTGAGGCCTGATTGTCTGGGCCAGCGGCAAAGGTTAAGGAACCTCTTTTTACTAAGTGAAGTCGTGAGTTTACTGTTTTGTTTGTTACTTATTGAGTTAATTCCTGAGTTTAGATTGTATATATTTGTTTGTCTTTTTTTTGTCTCCCTTTCCCTTCCCCTCGTCCCTTATTGGAGTTGTTTGGGGGTCCCTGCCTTGTTGTACATAGTATATAAATGTAATATATGTGAATATATACATATTTCTACTATTTTTTTCTCTTGCTGCTTTTTGCCATTTTGGGAGAGGGAATCTTTCCTGTGAGGTTTGGCTTTTGGCAGAGAGTCAACTCAAACTTTCACATCACACTTGTCCTTTACTCTTTCCTTAATCTTTTGTGCACAACCTAAAACTGATGGGTTACGTTTTACTTAGTTGATGTAGATTGTTGTGTGTTGAGTGCTCTGTAAAATGTTTCTTCTACTGGTTGTTTGGTATTCCTCTAAACCTTTTGCCAAAGTGCTTATTTTTCTCACTAAACAAAAAGAAATATCTTGGGGAATGCATGTAGTATGTTCTCTTTATGCAAATTCAAGGTATCAAAGAACCAAAGGCTCTACAAGAGTTTGAGTGAGTGAACTCTTGAGAGTCTCAAATATAAGCAAATCACCTGGGCAGCTTGTGGCTTTTCAACACCAGAAGGTGAGGGTAGCCCAGGTTGTTAATAGATCCCTTGGAGCAGATTAGACTGAAACAACACCAAATGATCGGTGTTTGCTGTGGTCTTTGTAGGGAAACGGGAAGGAATGGTCACACTCCTCAGGGTGATGCAGAATGAACTGGAATGAACCCTTTATTAAAATGGTGCCTGGCATTTAAAGGGTAGTTAAGGAAGGTTCCAGAACAAGGTGGAACCTGGGAGGGGTTTAGGGAGGAGTCTGCAATACAAGGCAAAAGCCTCTAAAACTGTGAATACAGGGGCAGGTGCAGGCTATATAAGAGATGCTACACTGCTGCAAGCAGGGACCAGTCAGGGGTGGGTTACAAGCCATGAGGGATGGAAAGTTTCAGCAGGACACACAGTAAAACAAAGGAAAAACATATAACACGATACAATTCTCAAACTGGGTAGTCTTTAAACTGCAAAGAGTCCTTAAACATAGCAGCAGTCCATATAACGCAGAATGTAGTTCTCCAGAGCTCAAGCAGTCACAGATTTGGGTTAAGTTGTTCTTCCACAGCTGGTGTCTCTCTCCTCCATCAGTTTGCAAATATATATATATATATATATATATATATATATATATATATGGGGGTTATTTTAGAACAATTTGATTGCAAAGGAAAACAGGTCTGTAGCCATTTTAGTTGTTTTCATCTCTAGTAATATAACAATATAAAAGCATAAAAATAACACTTAAGAAAATGTATAAGGAAAAGAAAGAGAAACAAAGGGATAAAAGTAGAAGGATATGTATATTCATCTCCTGCTAGATGAGACTTGGTAGTTGCAGCTTTGATGTCAGTTGGTTGTGATGGTTGCACTCCTGTCAAAGTGATGGCCTTGATCCATTAGAGGTTGGGGAAGTCACAAAACTCAAATATTTAATGAGTTATATACATTCAGGTTCATGTGGAAATGTCTAGTACCTCCCCTGGGGCAGGGAGTTTTACAAGAGATGATGTAATATCAGATCAGGACACATGTCATGACTCTTTGACATCTAAGAGGATACAGCTGCCTATTATGTCAGTGTAGTTGAATCAATCATGGCCCATGATGGTCCATCATTCAAGATTAATAGCTCAGGCTTCGATGTCTTTGATGCTCCCCAGAGGGGTCTTCATGGCAGAGCCATCGTGTAAGGGAGGACATTGTCATGATAAGGATTATTCCACCTTTCAGGATTTGCCTCTTATCAGCCTCTTCTCTTATCTGGAAATCCAATTTGTAGCTTCAGATATGCATGCACTTCTGTACCTGGGGTATCTTATCTCACCCCCATATCTTATCTCAACAGTCCTAATTTGGAGGCATATTCAGGGAAGGGTGGGCTTTGGTACATGAGCAGTTTGCTGCAGGGGACAAAAGACTGGTGATCTTAACAATGTTTAAGCCATTTACCATTTCTGTTTCTGACAATATTTTAATAACAAAGAGCCAATTTACTGCTGTTGCAGAGGTATTAATCAGGTCTATTATGACAGCACCTGCCCTGTGGTGTCAAGGTACACATTAAGTTACAGACAACCACTGGTTACTGGAGTCGAGAGGAGGAGGAGATGCCACCTTTTGGGGAGTACAGTCCTAAACTTTTGGTGAGGGAAGAAAAGTTTAGGGTGTGTCACTGAGAAGAAAGGAAAGGAGTGAAAAGAAAAGAGAGGCAGATATGGTTGGGAAAGAGATGGAGAGGACAAGAGAGAGATGAGCATGACAGTAAGGAAGAAGTTCTAAGGAGCAGATAAGGAGAAAGAGAAGCCAGCTCAAGGCAAAAAAGTACAGTTAAAGCTGTTGAAGTTTCCCTAAAGGGCTAGCATACCTTTTTTTGGTTACTTCTGCCTTTGAGTGGTGTCTTTGTTCAGCTTTTTCTTATTAGATTCTGCACTGCCTGGTCTACAAGACTATGGAAGGTCTGAGGGCCATAGAACAATGTATAGCTTACTTACTTCACAACAGTGCTGAACAGGCATGTTATTATTAGCATTGAAGCTGTGTGTTGGCCTATTTTTGTATAGTCTTCTTTTCACACACTACAATACACTAATTATTAAAAATAATTTTTGAGAATGAAGTTTTTTAAGGAGTTTATGCTCTTAAGTAATTTGATATTCCTAAAGATCCAATGCTGTCTTAGAATGTGTATCTGAGTTTCTTTAGTGTATTGGTTTCATCCCAAGAATAACCTGTATTACTTCTTGTAGGTTAGTGTCAGCAGGATTTTATTGGCACATATTTTTTATTTGCATAAACTTGAAGGAGGATTGTGTCTCCCCATCTCATGTTCAAAGAAAGTTCAAAACATAAAGCCAGGAATGTAGAATAAACCCCACAACATCAACAAAATGCTGCAAAAGGAAGCAAAGTGTGTCAAAATCATGAAATAGAGGCATACATTAGCATAAAGAAAGGCTATGAATGTGAGAACTCACATATGGGCTTCTAGGCATTGGGTACATAGAACAGCTATTACCGGTATTTTCTAGCATCAGTGATGTTTATAGATTTCCAGGCTGATTTTTTTTAAATAATTCTATTTGAGTTTGTGTCAAGTATCAGTATATTAGCACATTTTTTACACTTTGAAATCAGACAGAAGAGAGAACACTGGACAGAGAAACAAGGCAATAATGAGGAAAGCAAAACTGCATGGCAACTCTTTTTCTCTTTATGGTTGTGTTGACATATTATAGTAGAAATTCTAAGAGCCTTGATACAACTTAAGGATGCTGACAGTGGAAATAGGTTTTGCTTCTCTCTTGATACCAAATGTCTCAAAAAATAGAATTAAAATACTAATAAATCTCTTGTCTTAGTATTTTCCTAAGACCTTTCCAAACTAAGATCTTATGTATTATGAAGAGATGAAACATCAAGAGTGCAGGGAGCTGTTGGAGGCAAATTTGTAGATAACTTGTATTTCACAATATAGTAAGAAAATCAGACTACCACAATTTTCAATAGTTTGATAGATATTACAGCAGCAGTATGAATGTTGCTGAAGGCTGTACTGTGGTGGTGGTTTCATTATAAAGTACATTTTTCAAGCATTTAATAACTCAGACTTCATAAAACTTTAAGATGCAGTTCAATGCCTTTTTATGTGATGAATTCAGGAATACTCAAAGTTAATAAAGCTAGGCAAGTATTTGCACTTTTGCAACTCGGAAACAGATTTTAAGCTAAATGAATTTTCAAGTCATTTAAGTTCATTTTCTTGTTGCTTTTAGTCAGAACTTCTTTCTTCATGCTACTGGATCACACACAAAGACTTCTGTGGTCATTGCAGTATATGTGCCAATGGAAAGAAAAAGTTTAAATGGAAAGTACCTTGAAAGAAAAGACAAAGTTTAAGATGTCATAGGAGCATAAAGATGGTCTAGGTAGTATTCAACACTGTAATGAATCAAAGAGGGAGGGGATGAAACACTAGTTTACTCGAAGTTAGTAACAAAACTCAAGCCATTCTTGCCTGCACTTCAGCCCTCTATTCTCCCCATGAGATGTTAAAGAAAATCTCCATTTTAATACAGTCATACAGTCAATACAATCATACATTCATATAGTAAGTGACTTACCCACCTAAAGGAAAGAACAGACACTATCAGTACAGAGTGATATGCCATTAACAAGACCATTTCTTTGTTTGCAAATATATGACAGTTTTACCATTTTACCATTACAATTGCAAGTGTTCTCCTTTATACTAATTACAGAAACGTTCACTGAAGAAGAAAAGAAGTGCGTGTCTCCTTTAAAGGTGAATGCTTTCGCCTAAATGTCTTGACTTGCATGCCATGAGTCTGCTGGAGAGTCTGACACTGATGTAGTCACATTTATGCAGTCTGAGAATTGGAAACAAATTTGGGAGCAGAGAGGAGGCTTCATGCCATCATTTATCTCCTAAAGTGGGCCCTGTCAAAAAATGGGATTGTGGTCTCCTGTTTATCCTACATTGGCATGTATTAAAGCAGCACACTGTGGCTCATACTGATAATAGGAGTGTGCTGTTTTGCTCCCATGGAGGCGGCTGAGGTGCAGGAAATACACTGCATGTCAGCCTTTTACCCCAAGAGAGTAGTATATATCAGAGAATCACAGAATTGTTAGGATTAGGAGGTACCTCTTGAGATCATCTAATCCAAACCCCCTGTCAAGGTGGGTAATGAAGTTCTTCCTCATGGAACTTCTTGCATTTTAGTGCATGGTCATCAGTCCTTGTCCAGTCACTGGGCACAACTGAAAAGAGTCTGGTACCATTTTCTTGGCACTCACCTGTGAGATATTTATATGCATTGATGAGTTCAGTCCTCTCTTTTCTAGATCAAACAGGGCCATTTCCCCCAGTCTCTCCTCATAAGAGAGATGTTCCAGACCCCTAATCATCTTTTTGGCCCTGTGCTGGACCAGTACCATTAGCTCCTCATCTTTCTTGTACTGCACATTTGCCTTTGTTGAACTTCATTGGGTTTCTCTCTGCCCAATTTTCTAGCATATCAAGGTCTCATTGAATGGCGGCACAGCCTTCAGGTGTATCAGCCACTCCCATCAGTTTCATATCTTCAGGAAACTTGCTGAGGGTACATTTTATCCCTTTGTCCAAGTTGTCGATAAACAAGTTGAATAAGACAGGATCCAGTACTGATCCCTGGGGAACACCACTGACTATAGACCTCCAACTGGATTCTACTCCACTGATCATGATCCTCTGAGCTCTGCCATTCAGCCAGTTCTTGATCCACCTCACTATCCATTCATCTCACCCAAAGTTCCTAAGCTTACTTATGAGGAGAGAGTGTCATAAGCCATGCTGAAGTCAAAGTAGACAATATACTGATCTCTGTAATCCAGATACAGCATAAAATGCTACAGAAAGCACAAAGAATATCCAATAGTTCCATAGTGGCTTTGTTTTTTCCCTAAGGGTTTCAGTAAGATATCCCACTCTTTGTAGCAGTGGTTTGTGAGACAGCAGAAACCTGTCTGAGATTGAGAATTGCAACTGAAATGTCAAAGCAGACAAGATAACTCCATGCACTAGATTAAACACTGTTCCATCTCTCTCCATTACATTTTTAATGTTTATAGCCTACTTCACCTCTCAGGTGATGACTTTTTTTAATTTGATTTATAGCAGATCATTTTTCCCAGTACAGGGAATCCAGCTGCATCATTCAAGGGAAAAACCTTCATTAGGGAGCAGGGGTTTCAATGCTCAGGTGATGCACACGGGGCACCAACACATCTAAGAGCAAACTCTGGTTATACCAAAAATTTCTTAAAATATTTCAATACACTGACTTAGTGCATAATAAGAAAATAGGGAAGACTAGTCATATAACAAAGCAAGTTCAGTATATGCATTATATTTGCATGAATTTCATGGGGAACAACTGGCTTAGGGTGGTGACTCAGTGAAAGGTGAATTTCTCAAACATACATCTTCATTTTACTCTTCAGATGACATTTAAAAATGTAGTTGTGAACTGCTCCAGCAAAAAGTAGTTTATAATATTTTTGAAACAGTTTTAGAGATTCATTACCCATGCAAAGGTCAGGTTGGTTGTAGAATAACAATGCCAATTCTTCTAATGACACTACATGTAAGATATCACAGCTTTTCACATCTACAGAAGGAAGGGATGTTTTGTGAGACTCTGCAGTCAGGATTTGCATTCAAATTTTGTTATACCTGTGTGCTTAGCTAATTTAGTTTTAGTTTCCTTAGTAGTTTTTATAATATGGTACATTATTTGTTTTTTAATAGACATGTGCATTTTCACTTAGCACATTTCTTCATTATTTCTAGTTAGAAACAAGAGAAATCCAGAATTTCTTTTTCCAGCAGTCCTAAGAATTTCTGTGTGACCCTGAAAAAGAGATGTTTGTTTCAGCTCACTCACTTGTGTAGTAAATGTAAAAAATACTACATAAATGAAATTCAAGAGAAGTAAATTGCAAAATTAAGACTTCATTTTCATTTTAGACTTGAAATAAAATTAAATTGTCAATATTCTTTTTCTTCCCATGAACTTGCAGCTGCCATGAGTAACACGGTATTTGAAAGAGTAATATATTAGAATCATACTTAACAACCACTATGCACAAATATTGCTTCTATGATAACTTTTCACCTTTTACGTTGAACTGTTAAATTGAGAATTTAACCCATTCCAAAGATCAGATACCTTTGCATCTCAGTTTGGATTATATTTCTCTTACAGTAAACAATGAGAATTGTAAGCTGGGAATATGGCAATAAAAGGCAATACACATTTTTTATAACATATGTAATATAAATTTAAGCAGCTTTAATTGCACATACAGTAGGAATGACTGCAATTTGATTTGAGTATTTCCTGCAGTAAGAAATGTTTTGTGAAGTACTCAGTGAATGATGTATATTATTGAGCATATTCTACAGTTTTGTGTTTATTACCAGAACTATAAAAAATTCAACAAGTCAATTATTTCTTGTAAATTATTTGTTCATATAATTTTCAGGCTTTCTAAAGATGTAGATACTGATACTTTTTAAGAGAATGTCTTTTTTTCCCAGTAGTTTTCCATCTTTTAGTTTTACCAGGCATGGAAGGACTTCAATCACATTACTTGCAATCTGTGCTGTAAATAAGAAAGTGAAGAAAAAATTACAAATGGATAAAATAATTCTGAAGAGAAAATAATCCCAAATCATGCCTGTTGAGTGATAATCTTTCTGTCAGTCTCTAAAATTCCCCTTGCCTAGCAATAAATGGATACACAGGTGAGAAGACACCTGCTAACCTTAAAATTACCCTTTCAAGGGATGTGTGATTAAGACATCTCTAACACTATTTCTTTCTTGATACTGAATTAGAAAATATGTTCTGCAAACTGTAATGATATAGAATTATCCTGGAACACTTAACTCCTAAACAAAGTTCTTTATAAGCAGTTTAGATGAAGTGCTCACCATCCATAGAGTAAAGGGTGGACTCGGACCAAAAGCAAAAGACTTTGAGACCTATGTATGAATATAATCTTATGACTGTGAAATGTTATTGTCTGTCTACAAGTGGATGGGGCACAAACTATGAAATTGTAAGTATACTTGCTATATAAACAACAAGTTAAAGGAATTGATGACATATATAAACAGAGTAAAAAAGTATTTGAATTAATGTAGGGCCAAAGGCTGCAAATATATTAATGAATAATAGGAAATTTTTTGCATGTAGATTTAAGGCACGAGAACTCAAAGCAAAGGGTAAAATTCAGGAAAGTCTGTTGGACAGTGTCTGGTTCCCTAAAAACCAAAGGAAAAAAAAATCCAAATGGAATTTGTTAGATGGAAGAAAAGTTATTAAGATGAGATATAGAAACTGACATAATAGAATTTTATTTACTTATATAAAAGTGAGCTGCATTACTCAAACAAGACTATGTTTTAGTTTCTATAAAACAAATTTACAGTAGCATAGGAAAATAACCCAGGAAGATCTTTTTATCTCTTTTTTTTCTTCTTCTTTCTCAAAGCCTGAAACAAAAGATAAAAACTTGAACTCTTCTTTGAAAAGCTATAATTGTGATTCTGTTGACCATATTTCAAAGAGCAGAGAAATAGAGTTAATATCACGTCCTGCTAAGCATAATTTTCACTGTGTAATTCATAATGAATTCTTGTGCCTAAATTTATTTATTTTATAAAGTCTGGTTTGCAACAAGAGCCAACAAACATTTAAGAAACAAAAACTTGAAATCTTCATGTACAGTCTTACTATCATGATTCATGGCAAGCCAGAAACCAGTACTTGAAAATGTGAAAAAGACCCTTGTAATTAATGTGAAGTTTCTCTAAGTTCTTTTACTGTCACTGAATGTAATTGACATAGGATGCATTGTTAGTATATTCTTATGTTGGTGTGTACTTTCTTGGTATATTTAATTTTGGGTGACTTTCAAATTTTTATTAAAACTAGTTAATTGAAAACATTTTAGTTATAGGGCTCAATTACATTTTATTTCTCAAAGAGAGTAGTACATTAATAGTTTAGATTTGTGTATATACAAGTATCCACATATGAGATCAACAGATGAGATTAAATGATAATAGGTTTGCCCCTCACAGGTATGAATGCTAAGTGGGCAAGTACCACTGAAAGTCATACTATATACATAACTGATTTTTTTTTTTTTTTTAATCAGGTCAATGTTGATATTGAAGTGTATCTGCAGCCCTTTAAATTTTCTGTAGTTATGCTAAAGTCCCTAGGTAAATATCCCTGTTTATTCCTTTTTAGTGGTTAAATGGACTTTCTGTTGGGCTCTTAGAACAGCAAAAAAGTACAGCCACACTTTCCAAAAATAATTTAGAGATTATTTGCGCTTTTCTTTCTGAATTCTAGAACAGCTGTGCGGTCCTAGCAGGAAGGTGGGGGGAGGAAAGAAAGGGACACACTCCAGGGAGTGAGGTGGGTGCTGCCGAGGCAAGCACAAAGAGAGACAGCTTTATTCAAACTGGTACAACTTAAATGCCGGCGGCTGTGGCCGTGTGGGTAAAGCCGCTGCCCCTGGATCCCTGCTCCTTCTCGGAAGGACGCCGGTTCGAGTCCTGTGGGTCTCGCTCTGCCAACTTCGTCCGGGCTTGCCCCGGCCAAGGCTAGAAGCGTCCCAGGGCTAAAGGGGGTGGGGCCAGTTCCACGCACGCTGAGCTCCACGTAATAAATCCATTCGCGCAGGCATAAAAAGCATCGTCGTTCGCGACGGCTAGCCACACACACACACAACTTAAATAGGGTCAGGGGGCTGGGTCCTGACCCCAGGGGCACCCTAGGAAGGTTTTGGGGAAGGGTCTGGGCCAACCCCAGCCATACAAGGCAAGATCCTTCAAAACTGGGAACACAGAGGCAGGTATATACCATATAAGGAAATGGTACCCTGCTGCAGGCAGGGACCGATCAGGGATGGGTTACACAGCGTGAGGGATAGAATATTCCAGCAGGGACACACAGTGAAACAAAGGGAAAACATACAGAATGATAAAATCCTCAAACTTGGGTACAGACTCCAAACTGAACATACCAAGGGTCCATACAAACACAGCAAACAGCTCTCAGAGCTCAGGCAGTCACAGATCTGCGCTGGTCAAGCTGACCCTCCACAGCCAGCCTCCCTTCTCTCCTCCAACACAGCTGGGCATCTAAAACTCACTGCATGTGCAGTTGCAGCATGCCTCCAGTCCCCAGCTCTGAGATCTGTGTCCCTTTCAGAGTTTGATAACAAAATTTCTTCCCGGAAGGAAACAGTTTACAGAAGGATGATGTGTCTGTACATTATCTGAATGTGCAGTGGAGCTATGGCATCTGGCTTGGGTAGCAGACCTTCTATGCCCCAAAGAACCTGGAGAATTTGAGAAGCAGAGCACAAAAACTGAACTTTGAAGAAGTGGAGGAAACAATGAGGAAGAGAAAAATATAAGGATGGGCATTGCCATCAGGATTCATAATATATTGCTATATGTAGCATAATACATTTGTCATGCATAATTTTTTTTTCATTTTTTAGATTATCCAGTATATATCCCTATATTTGTAACATACTAGTGGATAGAAAGAGCAAGCATCCTATTGCTTTGACTCTGTGCACGGATTATTTGACTTCTTTTGACATTTGATTGGTGTGGATCTTTATTCAATTAAAAGCAGAAGAGTCCTAAGAACGGAACAGATGAGAACAAATTATACATACTAAATTATTTAAATAAAATTAGGCAATTAAAAATGTTTAAAATCCTGCATTAAAAAACACAGAACTTGTCAGCTGACTTTTTTTTTTTTTTTTGAAGAGTGACATTTCTGTGTAGAAAGATACTTTTGTAAAACTGTGTGATAAGGTACCTCACAGAGGCAGAATTAACCCAGACTTATAATGAATGTGAACAGTTTCTGTATCTTTCTTTTGTTGTTACTGTTATCTAAGATTTCAAAGTAATTGTAAAATGAGGCTCCAAAAGTTTTTATAGCTATTGCCTCCATCTGCCTGCAGTTTCTGGGATGAAGCTGCCAAATCAGAGTATGCTCCCTTTGTAAGCTGTCTGTGTTTACTTCATGGCATTGCACAAGAGACAGGTTTTAAAATTTCATAACCTACAGGGCAATTTTAATTAATGTTGCTGTAAATTAGGGTAGTCATGCAGTATTGTTAATGAGATTATTATTCCTTTATTTATTTGCCACTGACATGCTGACAGCATATACTTCTCACCAAAAGCACATGGCAAGCGATTACATCCTATCCCAAAAGGCAGGAGCTTTTGTCAAAGGTAGAGCTTCTACCAGTTTTAGTCACCATGCACAGCATATTTATGCAAAAGGAGTCACAATATTACACAATGATGACTCATGGCAAGGATGCAGGTGATGATGAAAACCTGTGGCAGCTGAGAAGCCTGCTTGGCAAATGAAAAATTGGAGACTTCTGACTTGTGCTTTTCCCACTGATGTCATTCATCTGCTTGGGGAGAAAACAGTTTCCCTCTTCCTCCAAATGAGCTATTCTCTATCCATTTCCCCTCATCTTTCTCTAATGCCCACAATTCCCTGATGGCTGTGCAAGCAGCCTGGGAGCTGACAGTGAGCATTGCCCATATCACCTCTGCTGGGTGGTAGGGGCCGGGGCACAGCAGCCAGATTGCAGGAGTGGGAGGGCAGTCCCTCTGCCTGGCTGCAGCACCCAAAGCTCTCACCGATGGGGGTGTTTGCAGTAAAGCCAATAATACTGTGAAGAAGTTATCAATGAGGAAGTTGTAGTAAGGTGACCATCCACTGACGGCAGTGTGTGACAACATGTGGGGTCTGGGAAGCAGCAAGGGTACATGCCAAACTGGAGAGCCCATACAAGGCTTGGAATCAGGGTAAATGAGTCCAGAGAGGGGACTGGGGCTTGTGAGCCATATCTGCTGTGGGACTGTGCATGAGCAGAAGGAATGCAGTGTGCTGAGTCCATCTGTGGGATCAGAGCCTGGGGGGATTAGTCCTAGAAGAGTACTTAAAAAGTGTGTTTACTAACATTTTGCAAGAGTCCTGTGGTGTGGTTTGTCTGTTACATTGCAGAAATTGATCTTGAAAGCATTGTTCACTGATTGCTTCTTAATTATGTGCTATTCATAGATGCAGAAATCCAGTTTTGCTCTTAATTGGAATTAGAACATGTAAGCTGGACGTTTTTTCCCTGAGATTCATGGCGTCTTTATGAATAATTTGCCATTTCTGACCCCTTTATCTTCTTCACAAAGTCCTGCTTTTTTATTGAAGTCATGTTAAAAATCCTTTTTACTATCTTTCTGTAATGGCAATAGGCAGTATAGAAATATCACCATCCCATTATAGGATGAGAATGATCACCTCACAAACAGGGACAGAGACAAGGCAGAGGTGTTTAATGCATTCTTTGCCTCTGCCTTCAACACAGATGATGGACCAAGAAGGTCTTAGTCCCCTGAGATGGAGGACCATGACTGAGAGAATGATTTACTCCCAAGTGACCCTGAAATTGTGCAGGATCTGCTGCTCCAGATGGATCCCTACAAATCTATAGCACCTGATGGGATTCATCCCAGAATCCTCAAGGAGCTGGCTCCTGTCAACCCAAGACCTTTCTCAATAATTTTTGAGTGGTCTTGGGAATCTGGAATGGTCCCAGCTGACTGGAAACTGGTGAGCACTGTCACAATTTTCAAGGGCAAGAAGGAGGACCCTGGAAACCAGAGATCTGTCGGTCTCACTTCAGTGCCTGGTAAAGTTATGAAGAAGATTATTCTGGGAAGTATTGAAAAACACTTGCAAGACAACACAGTCATTGGTCACAGCCAGAATGGCTTCATGAGAGGAAAGCCCTGCTAATCAAACTTGATTTCCTTTTAAAACAAGGTAACCCACCTAGCTAATCAAGGGAAGTCAATTGATGTACTCTTTTTAGATTTCAGTAATTTTTTTGACACTGTCTCTACAGGATCCTGCTGGACAAACTGTCCAACACACAGCTGGATAAACACATCATGAGGTGGGTGAGCAATTGGCTCACAAATCAAGCACAGAGGGTAACAGTGAATGGGGGAACATCAAACTGTCACTAGTGGGGTTCCACAGGGCTCCATCTTAGGTTCTGTGCTCTTCAACATCTTCATAAATGACTTGGATGCAGGACTGGAAGATATATTAAATACGTTTGCAAGTGTAAGACCCTGGGTCAAGCCCCATATTTGCCCAAGAGTTTTACGTCTATTTAAGACTCTAAGAGTTCGCTCACCAATTTTTTGCAAAGCCTGTCATTCTTTAATACCTCAAGATTGTGTAAAGAGAAAGTACTGCAGATATTTTCCAAGAGATTTCTTTTAATTTAGTGAGAAAACATGCATTTTAGCAAAAGTTAAAACCAGTTCAACCAGGACAAAGCATTTCCCCAAAGTACCCAGAACATGCTAACCCACACAATTTAGTAAAATACAACTCATGAGTTCCTAAATATTAAGAAAGGAGTAAAGAAAGAAAACAGATTAAAGGAAGAAACAGGAGTAAAGAGAGAAAGAAGAGAGAGGGAGTAAAGGAAGAGATTAGAATAAGAGAAATATGGGTACCACCAAGAATCCTTCACATGGTGACCACTGGTGAAGAAACAGAAAGAGGAAGAGAAGCCCATGTACTCCTTTATTTTTGTGGTCTTGCCAGCAGGGCCAATCCCCCAGGAGGGTCTTCCAGCTCACTGACCGCTCTGTAGCTCGGAACTAGATTGAGAAGTGGTGTAGCCAAACAGAGGTTCCAGATGGCATGGTGTGGATGGACTCCCAGGCTGTCCTTTTGACTGACAGCTACTCCATGTGGCTTGCGTGAGCCTGAAGGAGACTGCCATGAGGCTGCAGCCACATGAGTTACATGGCTGGCCCTCCCCCACCACACACAGTTCCAACCCAGTAATTAAATAATTTAGTGATATTCAAATCCAGTGTCTCACAGCAGATGACACAAAGCTCAGAGGAACTGTTGACTCTCTCGAAGGCAGGGAGGCCCTGCAGAGAGACCTCAACAAATCAGAGGACTGGGCAATCACCAACCATATGAAGTTCAACAAGGGAAAGTGCCAGATTCTGCACATGGAATGGGACAATCCCAGGTCTTCATACAGACTGGGCAATGCCATGCTGGAAAGCAGTGCCGCAGAAAGAGACCTGGGGGTCCTAGTCAATGGCAAGTTTAATATGTGTCAGCAGTGCCCTGGCAGCCAGGAGGGCCAATTGTGTTAAGGGAGGGGGACTGTCCCACTCTACTCTGCACTGGGGCAGCCTCACCTTGAATATTGTGGGCAGTTTTGGGTGCCACAGTATAAGGAAAACATTGAGCTGTTAGCATCCAAAAGAGGGCCACAATGATGGTGAAGGGTCTGCAGGGGAAGCGATATGAGGAGCAGCTGAGGTCACTGGGTCTGTTCAGCCTGGAGAAGAGGAGACTGAGGGGAGACCTCATCACAATCTACAACTTCCTCATGAGGGAAAGAGGAGGTGTGACCAGTGACAGAATCACTTTTCTGTGGTGACCAGTGTCAGAACTCAAGGGAATGGCCTGAAGTTGTGTCAGGGAAGGTTTAGGTTGGATATTAGAAAAAACAACTTTTCACCCAGAGGGTGGTTGGGTACTGGAATGAGTTCCCCAGGGAAGTGGTCACTACACCAACCCTGATAGAATTCAAGAAGCATTTGGATGATACTCTCAGGCATATGGTGTGACCTCTTTGGGAATGGTCCTGTGCAGGGCTACGAGCTGTACTCAGTGATCCTTGTGGGTCCCTTCCAACTCAGGATATTCTGTGATTCTGTGTATTTCAAACAATATGAGTCAAAGATGCCATCAAAAGGGCTTTTTGTGCAACTTGATAAAACAAGTCTGCACTTAATTTTGCCAAGTAGTTTTTTCAAAAAAGAACATCCACACTTGCTCCAAATAAACATCTAACATCTAAAAATAAATTATTTTTCATTTCAGTATGTGAAAGTTTTTCATTAACTGTCTTTCCAATCATATTCCTAGTCTAACATTACTACTGATTCAATCTTTTTCACTAAAAGCACAGTCCAAAGATATTATCATATGTATGCATGGACCGGAGTTCTCAGACCCCCACACCTTCACAGAAACATTTTCTTCCTAAAACAACTCTATAGATTATTCAGTGAGGCTTATGTCTGTGACAAATTTCAGCTGCCAGACCTTGGCTGTTTCAGTAAGTCATGCATAGCTTTGAAATATTGAGTGGGGTTTTTGTTTTTTGGTTTTGGGTGTGTGTGTGTGTGTTTGGGGTTTTTTTATTTTTTTTTGGGGGGGCGTTGTTTGTTTGTTTGGGTGGTTGTTTTGTTTTTGTTTTGTTTTGGGTTGTTTTGTTTTGTTTTTATCCATTTCTACAATTAATCATATCTGCTGAAATTCCCAGGGAAAAAAATGTAGGAAATTTCAGCTCCACTCTCCTCCACAAAGTTAAAAATAGTAGAGTCAGATTTTAATGACAAATTTTACCAATACTGCTATGGTAGTTTAGAAAAACCAGTGGAATATATACATCCAGCACATAATCCTTGTGCTTTTCCTGGGATAATTTATCTCGATTTCTGAGAGCAGTTTACATTAGCAAAAGATTGTTTTTGTTAATGGGATCTACAACTGATAATGTTACATGACACTTTATCACCAATGATGTATTAACTGGAGACTACAACCTGAACATCATGAACACTACATAAACTCTAGAAAGGAGTTTATTTTTCTCTGCAAGGATGGAGTTTTTTGCAAAATTAATTTCTATGCAATAGTTAGGTCTACATTTTATTTAACTTTTCTCTCATGTTTGCGTTCATTGACTTGTTGCTGTGTTTTAACAGTAAGTGAAGCCATCTAATCCACTCAAATATTTCCATTAGATTATCCCTCCAAGTGGCGCTATGGACAATCATACCTCATAGTAAGGCAGGTACTCATTGTTAGTACAGTGTCTGTTCTCTCTTGAACACAAATTATTCTATGTAGCTCATGAATTGAGGCAGATTCAAAAAAAAATTTAAATGCATTATAGTTTTTTAGCTTCCATGTCAAGTATTTTCCCCACTACCTAAAATGTGAGATAAATTAATTTCAATAAACTCACTGATAGACTGAATAAGCTCAGAGTCAAATTTCATTTCTCTCTGTTTCTTTGCTTGCTTGAGTGTCTGATAATATTTTTGATTGTTATGTTTTCTTTGTCAAGGTCCTTTTTATTTTTATTTGGTGTTCTCACCTGAGAAAACAATCTCATTTGTAAGGCATGTCTAGCATTCTTTCTAGTTGTTTACTCTTCCTTTCCCTTCTGTTATAGAAAGCTTTGTACTTTTTCAAAATAAGAGAGTTTCGTAGTGAAACATCTCTAGATGCCTAGTGATGATACAGCTGTTTCATGATCTTAGACAAAGTTTACTCCTACTCAATTTCCATATTGCAGACATCTCACACTGAGCAAATTACTACTTATGACTAGAAATAATATGGTTCTTGGTATCCAGATGTACTTCATGAAGGGAAGTAATTAATTACAAAAAAAAAAATCCTGGTACTCCAGCTTCACCATAAGAGATTCCTGCTCCTTGCTATTTCTAGAGGTTCTAAACATTGTTTTAGTTGTTTTGAATATACTGGGCTTCCCTTTTCTCTTTTGAATTGGACAGGTCATTCTGGCTTGTTAGAAAATTACATTGCAATAATATGTCACAACAATATCTTTCCTGGGTTCTTCTCTGGTTTGGTTTTGGGGTTTTTGTGCCTTTTTTTTTTTTTTTTTATTGTTTAGTTTTTNGTCATTCTGGCTTGTTAGAAAATTACATTGCAATAATATGTCACAACAATATCTTTCCTGGGTTCTTCTCTGGTTTGGTTTTGTGGGTTTTTTGCCTTTTTTTTTTTTTTTTTTAATGCTGAGTCTTGTGTTCTTGCTCATGAAAGTATAGCATTACTATTACACATCATTTAAAAAATGCAAACCTCATTGTAGAGGGCTGTTGTAAAGCAGTGCAGACATAATGCAGAACAACACAGAAAGACTGTTGCAAGGTATGCACCACTGTCAAATGAATGAGAAAGGAAATAATGGGATTCAGAGAAGGTGAAGTATGTTTTAACATAGGTGACAGATAATGAAGGTTTGCATTGGCTTTTCCATAGCCTGCTATTCCTTTTAGAATTTGTGGTCCAGTTTGGAGGATTGATGTGTGATTATAATTACACCCCATGAGAAATGGTTTCAAGCTTGCAGTCTAGTTTGCTTTCTGTTTGTCATTTTGCAGCTCTAATTTTCAGGGGCTGTGTATTTCCTATGACTGTTACACTTAGAATAAATTACAGAGGTGGAAGAGAGATACACTGTCAGTGCCCCGTGAAGAGTAATTTGCCTGGTATGGGTTCACAATGCATTATCTTACAATGTTATAATTAATCAAGTGTCTTTTGGCAAGTTAGTGTTAGCTGCAGAGCAAAAGACTTCTGTCATCATGTCTTACTAGTCCTCATTAGCTGTATGATAACCTTTAAAATTGCAAGGGCAGACTGACATTACTTAAACAGCATAGGTTCCACCCCTATATGCACCTGCTCAGATGAGAAGACCTATTCACTTCCAGAAATAAGTACTTCACAGTATTAGGAAAAGACTCATAATCTGACCCCTAAACTCTTAGTTTTTTGTTCTGAAAGGTATGGTTGCTCATAACTTGCAAATTTTACTTCTCTTGTTTTGGAATATCCAAGTGTTCATCAGTGCAGAACAGTAAATAACTGACAGAAGTAGTTATAAGAAATATGCCTCATTTTTACAAGAAAAATGGTTTCATGGGTCATCCACAATTTAAATGACTGTACAGTAATATTTTCTGAAGTCTGACTTCAGTATGCAACAGATTACATCTGGCTTTGGGTAAATTCTGTCACAGCAAACTCAAGAGGGGTATTGTCAGCAGATACACAGTGGTTAAAACCACTCAACACCAGATCATTAATTGCCCTTAAATTAATTGTAAGGGCAAACAGATTCTGCATGTCGGTAGCCAACACATCTGAAAGAGATGCACAAGAGGGAAAAGAAGCTGTATTAGAAAAGTAACAGCCAATGTGTCCTTCTTTTCTTAGGCAGACAGAAGCAGCAATCAAACTGCAGCTTTGACAGTCACAGCTTTGACCATACAGCTTGATCTTTGATCTCTCTTTGATTTTGGATACTTTCATTTTCTCATGCACAAATAAAGCACCTTGAGGTAATCTAACAGCTTCTTTATGAAAAGAAGTCTTCAAGATTCTGAAAATGTGGTCTTCTGAGGAATATTAGATTGAATCTCAAGAATAGAGATGCATGAAATCAGACGATATTTTAAAAAACAGTAATTTTGTCTTTCTGCCAGTTAATCACTAGAAAATGTCTCATTTCTGCTTTCCAAATGCACTCTAAAAGGACCAAAAAAAAAAAAAGTGTACTGTGTGGAGAGAAAAATGAGAGAATTAAATCACAGTGAGGTATCTGTGTCTATTATTTGTTTTTTCTAATTCTCTTACCTGCATCCATGACGGGTTTTTCACTTTATTGAGCTTCATATTTTCTGTTGGATCATATACGCAGTCATCAGCAGGATTTTTCCGGTGCAGTACATGCATCACTTGCAGCAAGTATGAACACTGGCACTCAGACCACCTGTGGAGTAAGACCACGGAATAACCAAGACAGAAGGTGTCCATTACTTCACCTAAGGAAATATGGGCTGTAACTGAGAATTGCCTTTCACATCAACTTTGAACTCACCCTGTGTGGGTGAATGTGTATGAAAGAGCCTGGGAGCTTCCATCACTGTCTTTGCAGGTGTGATGCAGCACAATGACACCAGGTCAGCTATGGAAGTTCTGGCACCATTGATGACTGGACATATTTTAATGTGATTTTCACGTAAACATTTCAGTTTACAATTCAACTGAACCATTCCAACAAAAGGAATTTCAGAAGGGTTTACACACACACACACAAAAACAAAACAAAACAAAACAAAAACACCAAAAAAAAACAAACAAAAAAAAAAGCTGAACAGCGCAGTTCATAAACACTGTACGAAGACATTTTCTCAAGTACTGCTTTTTGAAAATAAAAATAACCGGGTCTATTCTGGAAATCTAAACACCAGAGGTCAACTAAAAGAAGCTCAAATTTGATTCCTTTATTATATGCTTTTGTCTGCATCATGGTTTTCAATGTCTGCAGTGATAAACCTGGAGTTTTATGAACTCTCAATGCCAAGGGTTGGTGAAGAGGTAAGGCAAGTAGAGTGAAAGAAAAATTGGGCTTGAGGGAGGAAACAGTGCTAATATTCCTAAAGCATCACAATCATCTAGCCAAGAGAGAGCCCTCCAGAGATCACAGCCTTGTTATATTTATTTTCTGCAAGTTTATATGTTGCAAATTGAGGTAGAACAGAAGTAAGTGCTAGGGCAAGGCAGGTTAGCAAAAAAAGGGCATAGGCCATCACTGACTGAAAATATCTACAACATTTTCAACCACTTTTCCTCTTTTTCTGCTTCTGAGAAAGTATTTGAATTTATATGTTCAATTTACAGTATGGAGACAATAGGCTCCCACATTAATGCACACTTTTGTCTCTTGTGTAACTTTGCATACTTTTCTGGGAGGATTTTTTCATCAACCTACAGTAAAGATGTGATTCTTTTAGAGGATAATTAAGCAATTGATGCAGACATTTTCATGACATAACATCTGTACTCTTCTTTGTTTTACTAACCATTTGCTTGTTTCTCTCTTTCTTTTTTTTTT
>VXBX01009577.1:74773-87357 GCA_013400415.1 Scytalopus superciliaris
TTTTTTTTTTTTTTTTTTTTTTTTAAGTAACCCTGGTAACATGTGGTGTCTCACTTTGTGCTTTATGCTGGAGGACTAAATCCAGACAAGGTTCTGCGATATAATGTCAGTATAAATTTCATAATATATACAGAAAATAGATTGTTCACTTTTTTACATCAAGAAAGATCTACAGGAGGAAAGAGAAGGGAATTACAAAGTATCAGGTAAGGAATTGTGTTTGCATTTAAGTTACAAAGCTAATGGGCTTTAATATACAAGAGTTAAAAGCTTAAAATTCTCTATAATCAATTAATGAACTAATGGAAGGAAGGTGCATGGAATATAAACAAATTATGATGTAACCAATGATGTAAACTTATCCATGAGTTGTGGGGGATTTTTTAAAATCTTTTTTATGTATACAAAACACACCAGAAATGGCTTGTAGTATCTAGATTTATACAGCAGTTTTTAATTTCTGGTGTCAAAACTGAAAACTATGGCATTTTTGTCACTGATTCTGTGATCAAGTGTTATGGAATTTTTCACACTCTTGCAATACATGTCTCATTTTTCTGACTGTGGGGTTTGGGTTTTCTCCCATGCGTAAGACAGAGGTAACCAGTACATGCTTATCTCTCAGCTGTTGCATATTAACAGGTGTGTACTCAGTTTGGAAAGTCTCATGTATTTAGTATTGCATTCACCTCATAATTTGAGGATTTTTTTCAGAATGTATCACAGGCAATATAGGCCCAGTTTATGGGGTATTGTATGTGACACATGATATGATTGCTGAAGCATTTGAAATTCTGCCCTGAAGATTTCCAGTACCTTGATGACTTCTATGTTATTTCACTGTAGGTGAAGAAGATTCTGACAATTCTACCTTAGTAGAAGCATACCCAACATGAAATAAATTAGATAATTTGCTGCATTCTTGGAAAACTCGGTAGCATTGATTTAGGAGTAAATGAGTCTGAGCTCTCACAGTAGAGTACTTTTTCATGTACTCTGAAGAAACAGTCTGCACCATTCCTCACCTACTTACACACTAACTTTTGTTTGATCAAGCTGACGTGTAATGGTGAGTTCCTGTATTACAGTATTCACTGTTCTCTTTTGACTCAGTTCACCTGCAGAGAGTTGCTAGGGAAGGACTTGCCTGTGTAGAATACTGAAGATCACTTATGGCCCCTTACTCTTCTGCAGATATTTTAATTTCACTCTTGTCCTTTAATTTCAGTTTCTTCCATTCTCACTACATCAGAAAAATTAGTGATTTTTCCTTTTTATACTTTCCTGCTTTATTCTTACTCCATAAATACTGGCCTTGGAAGTGAACTTTTCAGATGCTGAAGTGATGGGAGCTCCTTCTATGTAGATTGAGACTAATATTAATATTATGCATAATGGAGCACATGTTGAGGAAAGCTGGAAGTTTTAATAGAGATTAGGTCTACTTGGAACTGAAAAGGGTCAACCAATTACACAGGAACATTTTTATTTTTTTTCCCAGTACTCTGGCTTTGGGCTGAATATTTTTTGTATCCTGAAACTGTATTGTCCGGAAAGGTAGAATGTGCCTATACCAGTGCCACATACAAATCCTAATTTAATATTTATGTGATTAAACCATTACTGTGCTTCTTACCTACGTTTTATAGCATGCTTAGTCTCCAATAACCTTCAGGATTTTTTGTACAACTAGAGTGGATAAAATAAAGCAACTTCATAGCAAATTTGAGACAACTAGTTATAGTTACAGATACAAGGAGGACAGTATAGAGCTAAAACAAAAGAAGATGAGAAGATCCTCTTAGATTTAAGCACAATTATAACAGAACTCAACTCAGATAGTGAATATCCAATCTGTCACTTTTGGTCAAGATAATTTTCCTTACAGAGTAAATATATATTATTAGGAGAGATATTTTTAAAACTAAGAGTCTGGCTTATTAAAATAGTAAAAATGAAGAGAAAATTCCAGCAACTCAGGAAATCAAAAGTGAAATAGTTTTAAAGAGTTGTAAATATTTGATATTCCAAGCACTTACGAGGAAAAGAGGGCAGCAAGAATGCAACACAGAGAACAAAACACTCAATAGGTTAGCAATCTAACTTCTACTTACATCTGATATAATTTAACTATATTTTTATAAAGCCAAGATTTAAAGTAAAGCAAAATAATTTTTTATATTTCATCTGTTGATCTGCAAATCAATATCTTGGCACTGCAAAATAAAGAAAACCCCAAATTCTGTTAGTTCCATCATGACCACAAAGTAGTCCTTGCTCACATCAGTCCATCAAATATTTTCATGAAGAGCTCCTGCACCTACCCAGCCTGAGGCTGAACTCTGCATAAAGATGACATTTTCTCTTCAGACTGTCTAACTCTGCAGCTGTAAAATCTGTCTTTTGTGAGACTTTAAAGCTTTGGAAAACATGCCTACATGCTCAAGACGGATATTTGTGTTTTCATATAAATTTGATTTATCAGAAAAGCCAGCTTTCAGGATCTATACGGGAACAAAGAAAGGATGACTCTTTTGAAATCTCCTTATTGTTTCTGCCAGCTCTAAGGCATTTATAGACATGCATGTTGCTGCATCTGAAGGAATGATAGTAGACTGGAAACAGTATTTTACTGATTTTTGATCCTGTTTTACTAAAGAGTCTGAAGAGATGGAAAGCTGACAGTTTCAGGACTGAAATGAGGGGTGATACTGCTTTCTTGTAAGTGTCATTTAAAGCTAGGAGGACTAATGCAAATATTCAAATGATCTTATGAGCATCACATAAGTTTTGAATGTTAATATAGATGAGGAGACAGAGACTCAGGTGGCAGAACAAGCTCCATCTGGTTTACCTCAAAATGGCGATTCTCAGTCATGTAGGGAATTGAATTTTAATGGTGGAAAGATAGTTCCTCCAAACAAATTAGGGACACTCATAACATATTGGTTATGAAAAGGAACTCTTCTGGAAAGTATAGGATGTCATATGTACAATAAAAATCCCAATCTGATCTGCTGCAGCATTTTGTCATCATAAAATGTAGGTATACTGAGTGTAGTGGGAACTACAGGAAAGTTTAATATCTACAAGAAGGTTTATGAGATTTTCTCCAGCAAATTAATGTAATGCATGTTTTCCTATAGGAGAATAACTAAAAATGTAATTGCTTTGCTAAATCCTTTTCTAAGAGTTTACCTCATTTTTGATATTTCTGGCTTTCTGTTCAATAGCAAGATACTATTTCACAATTACACAAGAAATACAAAGCATTTTTTTCCCAGATAAGGACAAAGAAAACTGTTTTACTTTTCTAAAAATTACTTGAACTATCTAGCTTTGATCAATGCTTGCTTTGTTGTTCTTTTGTGTGTGTTTTTTGGTTTTTTTTTCCCAGTAACTGCAAACAGTCAAAACCAAAATCAAATATAATCTGTGCAGAGTTGATACTACTTACCTCAAGTACAATGTTTCTTCAGTGACTTGTGAGATATTGGCACAGTGATTGTTGCAACACTATTTCATATTGACTACATAGAAGTGAATAATTTACAAAAATAGAGTATTTGAATGAATAATTAAAGAATACAGTATTCCTCAGTTAGTTCCTTGCACGTCTGTAACATGTCCATATCCCTGTCTTTCAGATGTACTTTTCATCTGAATACATTTTAATATATTCATACAAAATTGAGCACCTTCACTTTGAAATAGTTATTGAAAGCTTACCTGCAGATATTCCTGAAATCTTTAAGATGTATTCATTGCAGAGTCATAGAAGCATTTACCTGCTAACTGATCAATACTTTTGACACATTTTTTTCCACTAATCCAGCTCTGTAAATGCAGAGGTTTCCAATTAAATGTAGAATAACTCTTTGTCACTTAATACTGCTCTGTTTTTATTACTATGAATTTCATGTGCTAAGTGTTCATGAAGCACCTAAAGGATCAAATTCAAGGAATTTCTTAGATTCATAGACCTAAGCTGCCTTTTCATTAGTTAGTTCAACCCCAGTAGGTGTTTGATGTGTGTATAATGGAATATACATTAAATATATCCCCAGATTAAAAATATAAAAATTGAGCCATTGACTTAAGATAGGACCATCTCTGTTTCCCATGTTTCTCAGGATGGAGCTAAAATTATTTTCTCTCAGAAGCACCTGTTTTATCCATCAAATCTAATATAAATCTAGACCTCTATTCTATGCATTAAGCAAGCTAAAATGTTGGGGTAAGCTAGGATGACAGTGTAAATTGGACATTGCATAGTAGCCAGAAACTTGGAAGTAAGTATCAGAAAAAGAATGTGATAGCAAACATCCATGTTCAGAGCAATCTTCATTTTTCTAGTTTGAATAGTCTTATCAAAAGATGGGGGCATTTAATAAGAAAGTGTTCCCTGCTTGAATACTATTTTTTTACCTGAAACAAAACTCTGTGATAATATCAAGCCAGCATTCACTGTGAGTGCAAAATCACTCATCTCACTTCTCTTTGTCATTAAAACAGAATAGACTTGCAGCCACCTATGGAGGAAAGGAATGCTTTTTTCATAGATAGAAAGCCTCTTTTCACAGATTGAATGAGTACTCCATAAGAGAAGTGAAGATACTAGAGTTCAAGAGCAAAATGCTCTATGAAGAGCTACTGCTTTTGATTTTTTAGTATGTTTCCATAACGCTAACAAAAAGTTGTCTTGACTTACTGTGTCAGATCTGTAAGTCCTTCAAGTAGTAAGACACTACAAGCATATTTACAGATATAAAAAATATTTACACTACTCAAATATTAAAAAAAAACATTCCAGTACTAAACATATCTATTTTAATAATATTAGCCTTTGACTCCACTAACCTTCAATTTGCATTTCCTTCCTAAGCTTCACTTGGTGTTTTACAAGCTTCCTTCATATGTTCATACCTTTTGACTGAGAGTGTGTGATTTGGACACCATAAATACTTTCTGCACTTCGTGGTGAGTCAGTAGGCTTGTTTTCTTCCATGTGATCATTTTCTTGAAGTACAAACAAAATGGACTAGTTCCCTAATGAAATAAATATTGATAGCAGCAAAAAAAAATTAAATAATTTGTTTACTAGCTGAAGACGTAAACTTTCTCAAGGCTTGTCTAAATAAGAAATTAGCTTCAATTACTTTGAAAAGGACAAGTCCCAATTATACTGCTTTCCAAGAAACTTCCCCTCTCAAAGTGTGTCCAGAGACAGAGAATGCACCTTCCACAGAGACAATTGTCTCCAACATCTCAGCAATCACTGTCATCACAAACACCCCCACCCCCTATTCTGGCCATTCAAAACTGCAGTATCTTTTGCAACATCTTGCACTTGAGTCAGATCCTCAAAAGGGAAGGTCAGTATCTTCAAGCACAACAAAGCAGCACATTGCAGGGTCCCTCCTTAGCACACCAGCTGAATTCCTATTTGCTTGAGTTTGGTGGTAAGTTTTTGGAAAGCACTGAGGAAGATAGATCTTCCATCCAGTCAAAGTTCAGTGTAAAACATTCATATTAGTTATTTACTTATGAAATAGCTATTAATGCCCAAAGCCTCCTGTCTCATTTTTTAAAAGGTTAGGAAAGGCCTTCAAGCCTTATATTACATTAATCACAGTAATCTAAGTATACAAATTAAAAAGAAACAATAGTTAACCCACATAAATGGCAACCTTTAGCCCTGCATCCCATGTTAACTTACTATGTATTGTTTCCCATAGTTTTAGGATTCTGCTTTATTAAATTTACTCTTCTATTAAATAACTCATATCTTTTCTTACATTTCTTCAGAAATACTGAGTATTTCTGTTTTGAACCAGACTTGAATGTTTTCTACATCCACTGAAAATACTAAAGGCTATCTTTTATATGTGAAGATTCATTTCAACTGTACCAGTCTGAGATGTGAAAAGAATTGCGGGATTTAGTGCATAGTTTCACTAAAGGCAAAAATATTTTCTGTTACCTTCTATCTCAAATACATGATGGATAAAAAAAAAATAAATAAATCAGGTGCCTATCTAAACAAGCAAAGTCTGTAATATAATCAGTTCAACTCCTTCACTATAGATTTTCAGCATTTTTTCAATTCCAATAAATGTTTGCAGATTTTCTGTTTATTTATACTGACAAAAAATAAATAATGGATAAGTGGACATAATCACTGAATTTACAGCTATTGAAAACTAGCATACACTGTATACGGTTTAGGACATTATTTGATATTTATGAAATCCCAGCTTTCTATGAATACAGAAATCCAGTAATTATTGCTTTCACTATTTGCTATTCCTATGTAATTCACTTTAATTTAAAGGAATCTAAGGTTTTGGGTTGCATTTAGAAATTGATAGATGCCTACCAGCTGTTCTTCTGGGCTTAAGGTATTGTATATTTTATAAAAATCCATATGAATCTATCATTTTATGTGTTTCAAACCTTTTCAGAAATGCTTGATTAAAATGATAGTATCTCACCAATTTCCTCATCCCACCTATATTTATACTATAATTCTACCTCTTTTTACTTATTTCTGACAATCAGTACTGAGACAACTTGTATTTCATTTTCAGACTATAATATTCTTTACAATACTTAGGGGAGTATATTCTTCATTCACAGAGAGTGTGTCTACTCCTGCTGTCTTGCCAGCCTTAACCATGAGAACTAGTAGGGCTTTTCAGCTCTTGGGTCTACAGCCATATTGTCTTATCGCCATGGAAAGATGAGGTTTGGGCTCACTTTCCAAAGCTAGGCTTGCACACTATACCTGAAACGACAAACACATCTCCAAGGCCCATTCTGGAATGTGCTTCATACTTTCTTTTTCAATTTATGAACAATTGTCAGCTTTTTTCAGAGTTTTCCTTCTTAATAGGGAAATTCAGTTATACTTTTTAAAATGAGATATATGTTGCTTCTCAGAAAGCTGTTGAAAAGCTATGAATCATTTTCTTTTGGAGCAGCACTTGTTAGAAAGGCAAGCATCTTCACACTATTGCAGGAAGGAAAAACCTGAATTCTAACTTTGAAACTTATACATGAAGGGCAATAGATGTTCACACAATTAATGAGGCATGGTTTATTGATGTCTTTGATATAAGAAGGCTTATAAAGCTGTCAAAAATGATTCAAAGAGTATTTTTTGCAACAAGACCATGACCTAAGCCACACATCATGTGTTAGGTTTACTAGGCATTCTACACCTCAGTTATCAAAGGAACTAAATAGAAATCTAACATAAAAAGCTATATAGCAAGGCTAACTTGACTAAAAATAAATTAATGAAACAGCAGATATAAGAAAATTTGGAATATAATTTTATAATGGAGAAATGAAATACTGAATTGATTCACTGACAAGACATCTATCTTCATGAATGTACTTTTGGTCATTTTATATTTAGATATGTAAAAAATTCATGGCAATAAACTAATAATTAAATAATGATGAAGTTCCAGATAATCAATTAAGAACCTAACTAAAATAATAAAAATCAAAATTAGAAGAATTTTCTAATATTATTCTTGGGCTACTTGAAAATTTGAGTAGATAAATGAGGGCAGAAGATAAGTTGTTATGTCATCTCTAGTTTCTGTCCTGGCACTGAGATCTTATGTCACCTTGAGCAGTTCTTTGAGGCTGAAATTACAAAAAAACATCAATAAAACCATCTCTCCAAGGAGCCACGAATCCAGTCAGATGAATATTCAGGCAAGTTTTCCAAAAGGTTTACTCCTCCTTCATTAGTTTCTGAACATGAACTAAGAAATAGGATGGGCATCAGTATGCTGCAGTACTACAGAGATCAGTTATGCTTCCTGAAACTTTATTTGATCTAATATTCAGGTGCATCTTAGAAAACATATTTGTGTTGCTACAGGTGTATTTATACATCTGCAAAAAATATGAGACAGCAATTATCGTTTAAAAAGGAATAAATTTCTTTTTATACCCCAAATTGAGCAATTTGATAGTATGTTTTTGTCTCAAAGAATAGCCTATGAAGACTATTTTAAAAATTAATTGTGTCATCATTAAATTTATATATCTAAAATAGTGTCAGCTCTTGATTTCAATTAGATGATTCTGATCCTAAAAAAAGATACAGCTTCTAGATATCAGCAAGCAACATAAAAGAAGGATTAGAAACCAGTTATTGCAATCTGTAACTATTGCAGGCTGTAGATATTTTAAAATTGGAATAAATAAACATTTGCATTACTTTTCCATAAAACTTAAGAGTGGCTCAGAAAGAATATTTTTTAAAATAACTAAAAATCAGTTATCTATCAATATATGGAAGTCTCAAATATATGTAGAGGTTGAAAAAGAAAATAAAAACCTTCTGATCCATGTTGCTAATGTCCTTGTCTGTATGTACACATGTACTTTTTTGTGGGGAAGGTAGATGTGAAAAATAAATATATTGTTATTATTTCCAACGTGTTACATAGAGAAAACAGTCAAAATTGCAGTTTGTCTTTCATATTTACCATGTAAATTTATATTTCTGTACTTGAATCTACCCACAGAAGACATATGAAAAAGTCAGTGATTTTATGATGATTTCTTATGCAAAGAAGTGCTATAATGAAAATCTACATTTTGATAAGGATGTATATATGTGTATATATATATATATATAAAACTTGACCAAAACAAAATCTATAGGGAGCCCCTTGAAAATGGTGCTGTTTTTAAACATTTCCACAGCTCACCAGCATAAATAACTGAGTCTATTTTATCTTTCTCATGCAATTCATTTCTTCTTCATGGGGCTCATACCTCTTCCAAAAATTTACCACACACAAAAAAAACGTATTTCATTATCTATTTTGAGTCAGTTTTGGCCTTAGTGTTTTTGCACTGCAATGTGTGTCAGATATTAAAAAGAATTTCTAAAAGGAGGAAAAAGCTCAGAAAAGGAATTTGGTCAAAAACTCTTTAACGCTGACTGTTCTCACAGACAGAATCAAGTCATGTTATCCAAGTGTTGTGAGTACTTACCTATAGAAATCAATGCAAATTTTGCCATGAGCTTCTCTGACAACTGTTGACTGTTGAGACTGTTGGTTGTTCACCGTTGACCTGAGTCATGTTTAGTAATCCTGGAAATGGCAAGGTTGACTTCAAAGGTAATCTAGGTGCATCACCCTATTCTGTTGCACATTGATTGAACAGTCACATCTATATAGTATTGGACAATGGCTGAGTGTCCTGATGGACATTAGTGACAAGTGTTGTTCCTCAAGGATCTGTATCTGAGTGCATTCTCAGTAAGTCTGCAGACACCACAAAGCTGAGTGGTGCAGTTGACACTCCTGAAGGATGGGATAATGTGACCTGGACCAGCCCAGGAAGGGGGGCCATAGGAACCTCATGAGATTCAGCAAGGGCAAGTGCAAAGTTGAAGCACCTGGGTCAGGGCAACTCCCTTTATCAATACAGACTAGGGGATGAAGGGATTGAAAGCAGACCTGCAGGGAAAGACTTGGAGGTGCTGGTAATGAGAGGCTGGCCATGACCCAACAACATGTACTCACAGCTCAGGAAGTCGACCACATCCTGGGCTGCAGCAAAAGAAGTGTGCAGTCTTTTTTAGGGAAATGGGAGGAAGGGAGCGGTCCACTCAGAGGGGTGAGGTAACAGGAATGAATGATTTATTAAAATGGTGCCGGGCATTTAAAGGGTAGTTAGGGAAGGTTCCAGAACAGGGTGGAACCTCAGAGGGATTTAGGGAGGAGTCTGCAATACAAGGCAAAAGCCTCCAAACTGGGAAAACAGGTGCAGGTGCAGACCATACGTGGAAATGCTACCCTGCTGCAAGCAGGGACCAATCAGAGGTGGGTTACAAGCCATGAGAGATGGAAAATTCCAGCAGGACACACAGTAAAACAAAGGAAAAGCATATAACATGATAAAATCCTCAAACTCGGTAGAGTCTTTAAACTGCAAACAGTCCTTAAACATAGCAGCAGTCCATATAACACAGAATATAGCTCTCCAGAGCTCAAGCAGTCACAGATCTGGGTTGTTTAAGCTGTTCTTCCACAGCTGGTCTCTCTCCTCCGACAGAAGTGTGCCCAGCAGGCTGGGGAGGTGATTCTGCTCCTCTCCTCTGTTCTTCTGAGACCCCACCTGGAGTGCTGTTTTCAGCTCTGGTGTCTCTAGAACAGGAAGACCATCAATCTGTTAGAGCTAGTCCAGAGGAGGGCCACCAAGATGATTAGAGGGAGGGAACACCTCTCTTATGAGGAAAGGCTGGGACAATTGGGATTGTTCAGCTTGGAGAAAAAAAGGCTCTGGGATGATCTTACTGAGAATCTTCAGTACTTGAAGGGAGCCTATAGGAAAGATGGAGACAAACTTTTTAGCAGGCCATATTGTGACAGACAAGAGGGAATGGTCTTAAACTAAATGGGAGTCGAATTAGGTTAGATATAAGAAAGGACTTTTTTATGACGGAAAACACTACATAGGTTGCCCAGAGAGGTAGTGGATGCCCCAACCCTGGAAACATTCAACGTCAAGTTGAATGGGACTCTGAGAAACCTAATCTATTTGAAGATGCCTCTGCTTATTGCCAGAGAGTTGGACTGAATGACTCTTAAAAGCTCCCTTTCAACCCAAACTATTCTATGAGTCTATATAAGAGGTGTATCTTCTGAATCAAAAGTAAATATTTCCAGTGCTGTAGTTTTCAGCTAAGTATTATTTTTTTACATACTTACTGTTTTTGCTGAGCATCATTTTATTCTTTCTGTAACTATACCTTTAAGACAATGGAAATAATGGAAAATCAAATTAATACATTTCTCAGGTTTATGCCACTAGTTTATGGGTGGGTACACAGAAATGGGTGTTATAGATCAGGGCAGAATCTCAGAAATCTGGTTTCTACAGACAGTCACTGTTGCTACTGATTTTTGTAATAGGCAAAACTCAAATTCAAACACTGAGAATCAGTTCTCATAATTAATAGATGGAGTTTTTAGTTTTAGTATAGAGAAATTTTCAAAGTCTGGAACCTGTGTGCAGATTACTGTTTTTGGGAAATGGAGCACATACTGTAAAAACCTCATACATTTTGAACTTCTTTCTTTTCCTTTGGATTCTTAGAAATCTGATAGTATACAGTTCAGTTGGATCAAGAATATGCCAAGAACAAAATTTCAAAAAACTGTTTTGATATTTCTGTTTCAATCCTTTTGGGAACAACAAACTTTGAAAACATTTGCTTTATATTTTTATGATTTTCTGGAAGTGATTCAGTCAGGTCTCATGGTTTCTCTCACCTATTTTGGTAACTAAAAGAAAAAAATTGGTAATATTACGAGGTTCTGGTCTGGCAAAGCACTTAAAATTGTGCTTAAATGTAAATGGTCCCATTGAAATTGTTATTTCTTTACCAAGGTAAAAAATACATGCTTAAAAGGAAATACACACTGTATGCTAGCTAGGAAGTTGTGTAAACAGAGGTTTTTACTTCAGAGGGACTTTAGTCCCTTTCATAAAATCATATAAAACTGTTAAAAAAGTACTGCTTGGTTCTACTTCTACAATTACTTGTATTTCTTCAAACAAATCCAGACACAGAATGATTTCATGCATATTTACTCTCAACAGAGCAAAACAGAGTCCACCAGAAGACAATGTTCATCATTTAACTGCTTTGGACAAATTCACAAGAATGTTTCCATCTGTCACTTAGAGTTTTCTTCTACCAGCTGCTGATTTGACTAATGACAGTTGCATAATTATAATGTGATTGATAATGTTCATTGTTTGGACTCCAGTTGTCTTGATGTAGTACACTCAAGGATGCTATTCAAGAGCATGAGCTCCCTGTGTGGAACATTCATGCCTTCATTGCAAATGTGGTTTGTAGGTTTTAAATTTTCCCTCTGAAAATTCCACTGCTGGAAACCATAAATACACCAATACTATCAAGCTTTTCTTGAGTCCAGAAATGCCTTTTTTGCATGTATCAATAGAAGTGTTCAAGAAAGCATAACCATTAGATTGACATCCAGATTATTTTACCAGTGCTTTTTAAAAGAAGACATAATAAGAACCAGTGTACTTCAGCAAGGCTCTAATCCAAACCTCATTCAATAGATAAAATTATGCCTTGATCTGTCAACAAAAATACTCTTTGTACTGATAAGGCACTCTCCAGCCAATGAAAATGTGTTTCTGAACACAACATTTTAATATTAAATCATAAATGCATTCTTAGTGATGACTGAATCATTCCTTCAAGCCATTTTACAATGTGTTCACTGTCTCATAAGGAAAAAGTTCCCATATTTCTAATCTGCTAGGAAGTCAACCTGAAGTTAAATTCTTCGCTCAGTGTCCCATCAATATTATTACCAAATAAATAGAGTACCTTAGAAATACAATGCTAACAATGAGCTATCCAATTAGAGTTCCTCAGGAAGCGTTTTGACAGAGTAAGAAAAAACTCTAGCACACTTTCACCTTTTGTGTACTAACTTACATTAGCTTGATTGAAAAAAAAAAAAAAAAAAAAAAACAAAAACATTCCACAGGAAAAAAAA
>VXBX01009577.1:87372-98820 GCA_013400415.1 Scytalopus superciliaris
AAAAAAAAAAAAAGCTAAAACATTCCACAGGAAATAGAAAGACACATTGTTAAATGACTAGCAATTCAGGATCTTAATATAAGTTCAGGTACCGAACAAAGCTAATCAGACTGGTTCTGAACACTGTCTAAAGTTACTGCAAAAATTCTTTAAAACAGTAGTAAGTTTACACTTTCAAAAATGTCTATTACAGATTGAAAATAGTCTTACCAATATTAAAGTTTATACAGAGGGGTTATGCATGCATATTCAGAGGTTAGTTTTCGCTCATAATTTTTTCTTTTGTATAGATTCTCAAGCTACCTTCATCACTGTAGTGTAATTGCTTCCCAGTAGAGCTTTAAGCACTCTGACTAACATCTGTCACATAGAGTTCATGATCCCTCTCATCCTCTCCCTAGGGAGTGTGTGTAGAGCACTGAGTCATTTTGTTAGGGTTCGATTTGAGGGAATTTATTTTTCACACATTATTGTATCATTACTTAGGCATGTAAGACAGAGTCTGACAGAGAGTCTTTATCTATCTTATGAAATTATGTGCATTTAGTAGTTTACTACATGAATATGAAATATGCTTTATTAAGTATTCATATCTATTTTGGGGTAGTTGAACCGTAGCTGCGACAAAAGTCAATTGCTCAGCTAAAGTGCTCAACAATATAAGAAATGGCTGGAAGTCTGTAAGAAGCCTGTATGTCTCTTAGGACCTTCGGCATTTTTACAATGCAGAAGAGTGAATATAATATAATTCCAGTCCTTTGACACTTCATTCACTATAGTTCAAGTTGATTAGCTTTTCTGGCTGGGTTACTGGTTTCCCTCCAACTTTTATGATATTACTAGTGATGCCATCTGTTCCAGGTATTTTTCCTCTTAAAGGTTTCATGACTTTCTCTATCTTCCTTTTGAGAGCATAAGGTAAGATTTTTTTCTTCATGTCTCTTTATGTCATAGGAAGTGGTGAAACTTGTCATGTTTGTCTCTATGTGTTCTTGTAGAGCTGCTGGTAACGCTCATCTGCTCTCTGCAGGATGCTATCTCTCCCTCTGTAATTACTCTTTCATCACTGTCTGAGAGGGACATCTGGTGTCAATTATCTGTTTTCTCCTCATCTTGCTACAGCTGTTTCTTTTAAGAGTATTTTAAATCATTTTTATGTTGCATCATATATTCGAATTCTGTGTGATCTTCCATTTTCAAGGTCACACAGAGCTTGTAGTTGCAAGCAATCATTTTTTCTCTCTTTCAACCCTTTCTTTTATCATGAGTGTCCTATATGCATTCACACTACTAAACTGATCATGATAAAATGCCATCTAGATATCCAAAGGTACAGCTATAAGGAGATTTCTTTCACAAAGAAACTCCTTGATCTAATGAAAACTTGGTTGTAACTTGCGACGACCAAGTTGCATTAGGGCAATCAGGTCCTCATCAAGAGAATGTAAGTAATTGGTGCTTGATGTGTTAACTGTCCTTTCTTACAACTCATGCAACAGTATAAAAAAAAAAAAATCATAGTTAATAATAAGTAGCATCTTGTTCATGTTAAGGACAAGGGACTAATGGGTTATCAACTACTGTCAATGTATCTTACCCAGGTCCAGGATTCTCTTACACAAAGTTGTCTGGGAATTCAGACAAATATGGAGAGACGAAATCCCAAAGAGAAAGTGTTTTTAAGATCTCCTCAAATTCAGAGGCTTGGATCTTGAATAAAAGTTTGCTTATCTGCAATGGATCAGAAATTTACAAAGAGCAGATAATAGACACTTAACAGTGTTTTTACAGGCTACATATGCAGTTGCAGGGCAATTATTCAAAATATAAAGCAATGCAAGACTCTCCCTTAGACAGATTATTATCTCCCTTTCATCTTTTCTATCCAAAAGGAAGAAGCTTAGTATTGCTAATGTTTTGGCTTGGGTTTTTGTTGTGTGGGTTGGGGGTTTTTGTTTTGTTTGTTTGTTTGTTTTTTGTTGTTGTTGGGTTTTCTTGTTTGTTTGGTTGGTTGGGGTTTTTTCTTCTTCTGACTTACATGGTGCCAAGGACACAGGCTCACATTTCCTATATTTGGTTGAAGTGCTACATAATTGCACTGCTGAATATGCCAGGGCAAAGAGGAAAACTTTATTTATTTATTTTAGGTAAGGAGCATTTGCACACTTCACCAGGCCTAGAGGAGAACTATAAATAGCTCAGGATATATGCAGTGTCTTTTCTTGAGAAGCAATGCTGTGGTGACCAGTGACAAGCTTGAATAAACATACATATTTTCCCAAATTAGCCCTCTGCTGATAGAAGTAAAGAAGCTTATATGTCTCAAAGCTATTAATCTATTGTTGTTTGGTTTTTGGTTTGCAGAGTATTGTTTTAATTAAAGTTTTGTTCTTATTTACAGGGTCCTACTTGCATTTTGAATCCAGGAAATACAGACTTTCAAGATATGCTGGTTTTGACTAGGGTAGAGTTAATTTTCTCCATAGTGGCTGATACTGGGTCATGTTTTGGAAACAACATTGGTAACTCAGGGATATTCTTGTTACGGCTTAGCAGTGCTTACATAGACTCAAGGCCTTTTCTACTTACAATACCCTAGCAGAGACTAGGCTGGATGTGCAGAAGAAGTTGGGATGGAATATGAAAGACTCCAACTGACCGAATGGATGTTCCATATCATCTCCAGCACATAAAAGCTAGGGGAAGAAGAAAGAACACATTTAGAATGATGGCATTTTTCTTCATTATGCATGATGGAGCCCTTCTTTCCTGTGGATGACTGACCATTTGCCTGTCCATGGCAAGTGATGAATAAATTCCTTAGTTTACTTTGCTTGCATGTGGGGCTTTTGTTTTTTCCAATAAACTGTCTTTATCTCAGCCCACAACTTTTCTCACTTTTCTTTTTCTGTTTCTCTCTCCCATCTCAGTGGTGGAGGAATAAGTGTGTGGCTGCATGGTACTTGGTTATCACCTGGAGTTAAACCATAACACAAGAGAAATCCACTAATCCTCAGAAAGTTGAACATCCCTATGTGAGAACTCAGAACCTGGGTCATGAGATGGTTGCCTTTACTACATAGAAACTGGAAAGACCTGAATTTAACTCAGACTATTATAAAAATATCACAATCATAATTTTATTCTGTTAATGTGGAAAGAGGATTATTTTGAAAAACTAATTTCTGAAGCATTTAAAAGTAATTATTGATTATGGTATGAATTTTTTTATCAGGAATCTGTCATTAAATCTCTTATAATTGTAGTAAATTCTATTGCAACACTTTTTAAATATTGAATGAGTCAATGATTAAGTGTTGCTAAACATCTTACACCTTTACATTTTTGTATCCCTATCCTTTGCACCCATACCCCTTTTGCAACTCAAGTCTCTCTGTAAATAATGCTAAATTAATTCTAACACAATTTTCCTATGTATACTTCATCTGTGAAGCAAGTAATTGAGCAAACCTTGACATCAAACTATGTTAAAGTCAGAAATTCACAGTAAATTCACACTAAAACCTGCTTCTTGTCAAAACTTTTGATGGTGATTCTTTAAGCACCTGAAAACACTCATCTGTGATGGAGGCTTCATAGGTTATGGTTTGGTTTGGTTTGGTTTGGTTTGGTTTGGTAAGTGCATACCTGACCATTCTTTGTGCTTGGTTGGGTCTTTGAATCACAGACAAAACATTAAAAAAAAAAACCGAACCCACTCCTCATTGGAGGTGAGACACCTTAGGCTTGAAGTAATATGTTATCCAGACCAAAGCTATATCTAATCAAATATTAAGATATAATGATCTTAATAAACATATTTACCTTCTGTTGTTTTAATCTCTTCTACAATTGAGGTTCAGGATGGTCGTCTTCATTTCACAACTTTGGAATTAGGGCACAGATAGAGATGTAGTGAATTGATCAAGTTTTCCAACAAACCGGCAACATGGTAACTGAAGCTTGGTCTCCTGAAACCTCTGTGAATGCTTGCCAAGAGGCAGTTGCCAAAGTCCAAGATTTTAAAAGACCCTTGCAGACTCATTACCATAACGATACCCATGATGGAAAATACAGCATATAAACCAGGGGCATGAAATTAAATCTAGAAAAAGAATTCCAGGAAACACAGGATAAATGAAATTTCCCTACTACATAATGCTGATCTCAGGATGTATTTCTTGTGAGTGTTATGGAAAGTAAACAGGGATAGAGAACATAGAATAGATTAAAAAAAAAATAATCTCTTTCCATTGTTTCAAAATATTTTACAGTGTAATAGACAGAGACTTTTTAAAGCAAAATCATCCAAATCCCAGGAGTCTTCAGTCTCCTGCTTAGCTCTTGTGCACAGTAGCCTCAGGCAACTGGGATACTCCAGAATTTAATTTCTATTTAAAGAGCTAGATTGGAACCTACTCTATCATCTCCCAGTTCAGCTGCTTTAAAAACAAGAGTAAAATACATAAGTTAGGGCAGATCTGCAGCAAAACTTTAGCTCTGAAAAGAGACTTAAATTCCCTTTTATGGAGTAAACTCTGGAAACAGGTGAAAAGAAACCTACAAAGACCAATTATTTTTCACCCTTTTGTCAGGAGGTGTTATCATTAGTGGTAGTGGGTGGGTCACAGCCAGCAAATCAGGACAACTATCTTGGGTTAGCAATATTCCTTTTCAAACTTAACCAATTTCTCAGTTAAATGTTTTAGTAGGAGTTATTATATCACTTGCCATGTAGAGGTGAGGTTGGTGAAGGCAAAACATCCAAAGGAATCTTTTAGGATTTTAAAAATCTGAAAAATGTTATTGGATTAGAGTTTGCTGGATCCAAGAGTTCTTTGTTTTGAAACATAACTCATTTGTTTTGAGACTCTCCTTTCCATTCCAGCCACCATTCCCAGCCTGGCCTCCCTGCCAGAGAATGGCACATGCGTTTGAGCAGTGTGGAAAGAAGAGAAGAAAGGCCTAGGGGTAGAATGGCTGACAAAATGTCTTATGTGCAGAAAAAAAAAAAAGCATGGGATTTCCTGGGACTCTGCTCTTTCTTGAAACGTAATTGAGCAGTAGACTGAGACCATGCAGAGCAACCTTTTGATGAATAGGCCAGTTGTTCTTTTTAAAGGTAAGTTGTTTTAGAGAAACAGTTCAAAATGGACAGATAAAGTCAGAATGGAGGGCTATGTGTTTTTAGCCCATTTGGATACAGTATTTGGGACATATGCTTTGAAAAAGGTAGGGTTGATTCTGCTGTACAGGGAGTGAACAGTTGAGAAGGGAAGGGGGAAGAAGAGGAGCATACAGTGAGGAAAAGGGAGCTAAGACACCCAAATTTACACAAGTTTACTAGTCTAAAACAGATAAATAAAGCATCTTAGAACAAGGAAATAAACTGGGTTGTTTATCTGTTTGCTAGTGTGTTAACCATGTGTTGGGACATTGACATTCATCCCTGCCCTTGCCTATGCTTAGTTATGGTCTGTTCAGGGATGGTAGGAGCAGCTTCATGTTTGAGAAGAAAAGGGCTAGACAGGAAAATGGGAAGTAACTGATCTATATACCTTCTTCTGTCGCAAGGCCTATAGAATTTATAACTCCCATAAAACCTTCCTGAATGCTTCTACTACATTAGAAGTTTTTGTTTATGTGTTGATTTTTTTTTTTAATTAGGTATGTAAGTTTAGTAATGTAAGTTAATTAAAACCTTTTTATCCATCTCATTTTGACCGAATAGAGTCAATAGGATTTCAGAGTAGCAAATAGGTTCAAAGGCATTGAAAAGTATGTTAGGCAGTTCATTAATGCTATATTAGTGCTCTGTTAGTTTTCCTTGTAGTACAAACCTTCATAACACCGATGTATGTTAAACTACCAGCATTTTTGCAATGTGATGCAGAGTTAGGCAATTCCATTAGATCAAAACTTAATTTTTCAAACCTGGTTATCATCTTTGAGGAGAATTATTTAATAGATGCTGAGTATAGCTTGCTATACCAGAATACTTGCAGCAGACTTTGTTTCCTTTGAATAAACTTTCAGCATTTTTTTCTATGGAAACCTTATTTAGAGATTGCCGTGCCACAAAATGTAAGTGATTTCCACGTCTTAGAAACATGAGAAATGTATATTAGAGTACTAAATGGGGACTTGTTTTTCATGTCTAAGTGATTTCCATGTATTATTTTTTTCTTTAGATTAGTTACATGCAATTATTCTTCTTTAAATAAAAGCCTTTTTAACATCCTGTAATGTAGTGAGATGATACCTCCTTCACAATGCTTCACCACTGGTGCTCACCAAGTAGCAGAAGGTCTCTATGATGTGAAGTTACTGCTTCATGTCACTCTGAATTAACTCACAGTGGGTGATAGACATCTGCACATGAACAGAAACCTCCCAGAGGAAAATGTTTTCATTAGATCTCAACAGTTTCCCAGCCTCCATCAGTGTACAAAGCAAAATTCCTGTTTGATCATGAACTCAGTTCTCTACAAGACAGGGCATATTGCAGCACCATAATATATATATATAAAACCATATATAAACCACTATATATACTGGTTTAACTCTGCATTGTTGTCAAGAGCAATTTAGTTTTTAATATGTGTTAGAGGATTTTTGTTTTGGCCTGCAGTGCAAGGAGCAATTATTTACTTTTAATTAGTCATTACCTGCAAACAAATCAAATTTTGAGAAATTAATGACATCTGTTTGCAAAAGAGTCTTTCTAAACCAGTTCAAATAATTAATCATTGATTTGAAATAAAACCTATTGAGCAACTTTATAAATGTTCTTTTTGTAAAGGTTCTTTTGATTCAATTAGCTCTTTGGAGTAAATGACATGGCATCCAAACATTTTTCAGTCTGTTGATTTAATTCTTCATTTGTCATCCTCTCTCTGTCATCCACTTTTGTGTTCAGATAAATCATTGGCCTGTGCTTTCCTAAGCATCATATAAAAGAGTACAGATTAAGCAAGATATTTGATTTAATTTTTTTGAAAACTCTTTTTAAAATGGTAGATCTGTAAGCATGAGAAAGGAGGGGGGAAAAGGTATTCAGAAGTAATTGAAAACTGGTTTCTTGGTTTATTTTATAGAAAAGCTTTTATAAGTTGTTCCCTTTCAAATTATCACAGTTTGCAGCAGTTGGTTGCAGTTTGTTAGATTTCAATTTCGGTATAACAACAAAATCTTTTTGATCAAGTATGGTGACAATCTCCTCCAATACCTTTTCTCCAGCCACAATGCATGTATATTTTTGGCCAAAACTAGTAACTTAGACTTCTTTCAAAATCAGTGGAGTGAAAAAGGATTCATTCCACCTTGCTTGGAAAACTGTCCTAAGACACAATAAATTAATTTCAGGAGGGTGCCCTTCTTACTCCACAGAGAATCCCAGAAGAGCTAATGTGTACATCCAAAACACTGATAGCCAGATGGCTGTGGAGTCAACCAAGGATTGGTAGTAGTAGTAACAGACAAGAATTGCCAGTGATAACTTAGGACTGTCAATATTAACATGCTATGAGAAAGAGCAGGACGTGGCTGGGGCCATGGGTAGGTAGGCCAAACATCTTTGTTCTAGTCCACAGAGACAGAACAGAATAAAAAAATCTCAAATCAGAATAAGTGCTGGAAGGAGGCCAAGAAGTGGACATGGACTATAGGGGGGATTTAGACCATCCAAGACCTCCTGGAACCTCTGAGTCATTTCCAGAAAGGTCTGAAAGAATGGACTGTCCTCAGGGACACCATGATTTTTTTTCAAAGCATCTGCCACAGTACTGACTTGTGGGCACATCATTTTCCTTTTCAGTGCTGTGTATCTTCTTACACTTTGCCTTTTTCTGGCCTGTATAGCTAAAAGGTGTTCAGGTGTAAGATTTGTATCCCACTGTGTTTTGGCAGTGCATAGTACAGTGCTGCTGCAATACAATAACTGACTGGTATGCTCATTTTACATAGCATAAAATCCTATTTCTGTACCTAAGTAAAGTTCTGGTTAGCTCTGGAAAGTTCTGATACCAACATAAATTAAAAAGAAAACTCCGCACAATTTCCTAAGAGACATAAAACAGCTACTCTATGGATTTTAGACATACAACAGTGATCTACCCAGACTTTCTTATGAATTACATTTAAGACTGAATCTTATTATTTTTACTTTTATCTTCACTGTTTGGTTGTTTCATATGTTCTCTTTTCGGTGTAAGCTCTCCAAAATCTCAGAAGTCTTTAGGTAGCTTGACTACTGGAACATTAATCCAGAAATGCAAGAATACAGTCAACTGACTAAAACAACCAATGCTTTTATTATTGAGATTTTATGTCTGAAAACAGACTTGAACAGACAGAGAATGAAAAGATGTCAAAGGATTTTGGTTAATATCTGTAGTTCATTTTGTGTTGGGGTGGTGGGGTTTTCTGGGGGGAGTGGGTTGGTGGGGGGTTTTTTGTTTTGTTTTGTTTTGGGTTTTGGAGGTTTTTGCTTGTTTGTTTGTTTTCTGGGTGGTTTTTTTGTTTTGTTTTTGTTGTTGTTGTTGTTTGGGTTTTTTTAAAATAATAGCCTGACTGAAATTCTCACAAGAAAATTGAAATGTATATTTGGTTTACAGACAGAGGATATCATGCTCCTGATTAATTTTTTACATCACTTTTATGCTAGTAGAACCCCAAATTACTTAAACAGAATTAGTTACTTCATGTTATCACAGTGGAAAGCAGACTCAGTTTCAATATATATTCTATTCCTTCAATGAAGAATATATTAGCTATGAAAATTCTTTTAAAAAATTTCTGCACAGTACTATTGCCCATAATATCTGCAGTCCATCTCCATCTATGTATCTTAAGTGACTATTTCAAATCTTCCTCAGGTCTAACTGTATTTGCCACACCTTACACTTTTAATAAAAATATTAAATGCTTTCTAAGCTGCAGCTTCTTTTCGCTGCACTATTGTATTCAGTCCATAACAGATTTTCCTTTGATATCTGTTCATTTCTAATGTGGAATATCACTTGATACAAATACATGGCCTGATGCTGTTTCCACAAATTGTTACCTACTTTTTTAAAAGGTGACTAGGAAACCTATGACATTATTACAGGGACAGTTTGAAAAGCAAGTGAGAACTGAAACTCACACCATTGTAAGTGTAACTTAAACAGTATTTTATTACAAAAGGTAGCCAAGTAAGATGGAAACCCCGAGGGAGGAAGGGGGAGAGAAAGGGAGAGAGAGGAAGAGAAAACCACGCCACATGTAAGGACCCTTCCAGGTGTTACTTTACACAACTTACCAACTTTAGAATGTCCAATCCTCCCAAGGTAGAGGCAGTATCCTTAGAGGCTGGCCTGCTGATGGGCACTCCCACCAAGACAATGTGGCCTGTTCATACCTGAAGAAGTTTTAAATTCTGGCATATAGAAACAATGGGATGAGAGGAAAGAGAAAGAGATTTCATCCAGAAAGCCTCTCCCACTTCAGAAATTAAGGCAAAGAGTAATGTCAGGGCCAAAATGGAAACCCAGAAAGGTATTTGTTCTTCAGGCAAGCCCTAGGCTTTATTATGCACCAAAGCATTGCAAATAAAGATTTTCATAGGACTATGGATATCCAGAAACACAAAAGGTATATCACCTGGGGTGCTTAAAACTTCTCAGATTGTGTCATATCACATGCAAGATAGTAGAAGACATCGTATTGATGAAAAGAAGTTAAATGTGTATGAGCTCTATCAAAATGCTTGAGTGGTTGAATCTCACTTGTACATCAGAACTTTAAAGTTTAGAAGTTTCACAGAACTTGAGAAGCCTTTATAACCAAGAAAGGTGAGATCCTTGTTACTAATCAGCTTCTGGAGACAAAGCTTAAATACTTCTTGAATGATATATGCAAAATTCAGTAACATTCTTTACACACACACTTAGACATATACATCTAGACCATTTTTAAATCTCTATTAGCTCACAGAAGTTGAATAAGCTTCAGAACCAGTAAGGTTCCCAAAAGGCACTTTGTTATGCACTAAATCATGCACTTAAATAATAAAGTTTGAGCTAATGTCTCTAGTCACATTAATGTTGAATCAACAACAACAACACAGAGTAGGGCTGATTTCATGAAAGGTCACCAGTTTTTTTCTGGTCTAAGAATACATGAAACAGATTAGATATTCTTGTAGAACATAAAGTCAGATGAAAGTTTTCCAAGACGAGACAAGGGGCTCCATTTCATCCATCACAAATATGAGCATGTGTGTCAGACTTGAGGGGGTACTCCTTTCCCTGAGGCCTTGCGGGTGCCGGCAGGGCTCCAGGAGCCTCAGAAAGGAAACAACGTATCCGAGGCTTGGTGATACATGCAAAGAGAGTTTATTCAAGCCGTCCNGGTTTTTTTTGTTTGAATGTGCTCTTATTTTAATCCAAATGAAAATATTTTTAGAAAACATAGGCTTATAACAGAATCACTTTTTGTTTAGTTTGAAAATAGTACAACAAATAAATACAAAAAAGCATTTTTTTGGCATATTTTTATATCCAAGTTACCATGTTGAAGTTGTGTGCTTGTAAACACAACATACCAGCCAGTTAAGTATTCACTCTAAGGGTTATCAATTTAACATTTTTTTCTCCACTTTCAAAGTTCTGTACTGAATGGTGGAATAAGTCTATGATCCTTACATAACTACTCTGTAGAAAAAATGTTTTCCCTCTGTCATCCTGTGAAGAAACTGTGTTTAATGCCAGTTTTACTTAATTCTTTCAACACTTTGTCAACATTCTGACCCTGTGACAGATTTGGAATTAACATGGCTAACATTTCTTTACCCGTAATCAATGAATTTCAGAGTTTCACCGAACAACAGCTTTTCATTCGTCTCTTAATGACACATGAGGTCTTGACTTTTCCCTGTGCAACAGGCCTACCCCTATCAATATTTACTCTCTCTTTAGCAAGTCACTATTTTATCCAAACAAAGTCTTGGTTTTTTTCTTTTTTCTTTTTTTTTTTAAAGAAGATATTTATAATGACAAAAAGAAAAACTTCTGAGTCAGGCAATATCCAATATATAATACATTATATATAAGAAAGACAAGCCTTTTTTGTTCAGATGAGAAAATGAAAGAGAGAAAAATATCCTTTGTTTTTGTTAGCATCAACAAAACTTTGTGAAAGATTATCCATCTGTTTTAATGTTAAAAAGTTATTTTCCACCTATACAGTAATTATCACTTTAATCTGTCAACACAGAAAAGCTGTTCTTCAGATGATGCCACAGGTAGTTTCCCTTTAACCTATTAGGTTTTGATTCTTCCCCTTTTCATCATTCTTACTGGTCAAAAGAAGCTATTTATAATATTAAAATTTTAATATATAATTGTACTTCAGAAGTTATGTATTTAGAGACAGTACTTTAGCAGAGGATAAACTCACATAAGGTTT
>VXBX01009577.1:107090-121658 GCA_013400415.1 Scytalopus superciliaris
CACTGGTCCTCATGCAGCAGGATGATCATTTTGAGGAACTTGGGAGGACATCCTAATCGTTCCAAAATCTTCCAGAGGCCTTTTCTGCTTACTGTGTCAAAAGCTTTGGTGAGGTCAACAAAAGTCACATAGAGACCTTTGTTCTGTTCCCTACACTTCTCTTGCAGTTGCCTGAGAACAAATACCATGTCTGTGGTACTCCTGTTGGCTCTGAAGCCGCATTGGCTTTCAGGTAGAAGTTCCTCTGCGATAGTGGGTACTAATCTGTTCAAAAGTATTCTTTCAAGGATTTTACCAGCAATGGAGAGCAGAGTAATACCTCAGTAATTTGAGCAGTCCGATTTTTCTCCTTTTTTCTTGTACAGAGTGATGATGACTGCATCACGGAGATCTGGGGGTAGTTTGCCTTGTTCCCAGCAACGCAAAATGAGCTTGTGAAATTTAGCGTGGAGTGCTTGGCCTCCATGCTTCCAGAATACACATACTAGAGGAAAAAATAACACTGCCATCAGTAAGATATGGTCTATAGTCCAGATGATGCCAGACAAAAAAAATTATCCTTGAACTTTTTAGGAAATCAAGTATCATATATGTATGTCAATATATATAGTGTAACTAAACAAGACTACTCAGTTCCTCCTTTTGGAAGCTTTTAAAGCAAATTGTTCTTGATTTGGAAAGCCAGATGAAAGAGGAATTAACTTTCTTTCCCTCTTATATTTCCTAGCTTAGGGTCAAACGATTAATCAAATTTTGTGGGCTGGTAATTAAGTTTAGTTGCATATAACGAAAGAGCTTCATGGCAACAAGATAAAACCAACTTATTTTTCCAAGGGAAATAAACCAATTATTAATGAAGTCAGTGGAAACACACATGAAAATCCATTTTCTTTACTAACACACCGTGTTATCTGAACACAGAGCTCTAGCTAAGAGATTTTCTGCATCAAGGTCTCTGATTTTCAGGAGCTTCTCTAGTCCAGTACTCAAGCAGGGTGTGAAGAGTCTCCTGTTTCTACAATGGAAGATCATACAACACACTGACCTAACAAGTGCTATCTCCAGCTTCCTTTACTTCCCTGTTCCTATCACTAAGCATAGCCTGCAGAGTTAAGCCCATCATGATGATCGTCTTTCTGGACTTCCTTGGGAACACTTCCTACTTTTTTATCCATGCCTCTCTCTAAAAACATCAAAGTTACTTCCAGTTACCTCCACTACATCTTGCATTACAGATTTTTATTTGCTACCCTAGCTTTCCCCAGTCTGAGTGTCACCACCACTGGACAGTGGTTCTGTGTGGCAGAACAGCAGATAAAATCATTGGTTGTAAAGAGGATTCAGGGGACAATGGCTGAAATCCTGGAACCAAGTACTGCAAGTATTATTTCAGCCCCAACCATTCCTCTCTCCTTTCAGGACTAGGGATTTCAGAGGATATATATTGAACTTTAAGAGGAGTGCAAGTAAAATATGGTACTTGCATTGGATATGACTTCATATTTGTCTAAAAACACACAGGAACCAAGACTAGAGGACAATAAAAACCTCAGAAAATAAAACCATTTTCAATTAGTATAAGTACTTTGTAATGATATCTAGAGGAAAATATTAATTTTTAGATTAATATAAAATGTACTACTGTGCACAGCTTCATTTTTACATATGCAAATACTACGCAAAACAAACATTGAGTATATATGCTCCTTCTGATTAGTGATGTCTCTTCAAGGAAAAATAAGAGTACATTGATTTCCAGACCAAAGCACATATATATGGATGTTTTTTAAAAGTACTTGCCACAAAATTGTCCTTATTTCCTTCTTTCATAGAAGGTTTACAGAAGATTCTGTTATTTAGTTGGAATCAGGAAAAAGACCTCTACTTCAGGCTTGTCCTCTGACAATCCTTACACAGGTCTCAAAAAATCCTTACACAGGTCTCAAAATATTGAGATCTGTATGCCTTAGGGCTAATGCCTCCTTTAGAGAATTTGCCTTTGAAGTGTTTTTTAATATAAAACCTCTACTAATAATGTTCCACCACTTTTATCTTCTTTAACCGAGTTCTTCTCTGTATTTTTTAAAGTTTTGTTGAAAGGAATATTATTTGGTTTATAAATTTATTTATTTTCCAGAAAATATGTGAATAATATTAATGCATCATTAATCTCTCCTACATTTGCATCCAAATTTTAAATTAATTTCGATAAACTTGGTTTTACATGTCACTTCCAAAGAATTTCAGTGACTCATAAGTGCGCAAGATTTTGCCGTTAAATTCACAGAACTCTTTCTTGGCAAAAAAAGAATTAAATGTATCTGATTTCCTTAGCTTAGATTTCAAATTCTCTCCCCTTCTGTCCTCTTTTCTCATTCTCAGTCTGTTTCTTCTTCTAGTTGCTCCTGTGGCTTGTGGCTGTGTGATAGATAGAAGAAATGACTGCAAGCCTTTTGAGACACCATGCATGGCAATATGTGGAATATCACACATTAGCATTCTGAGATGAAGAAAGGAGTGTAGTACTCCTTTAGTGGCCTCTAAGTGTTATGGGAGAGCTTTTGGACAATTTAGGGAGAGAGCTTGGACTGGGGATATATATTTAGGACTCCCTGCTACTTCACCACTACTGCAAAGTGATTTCTAATGCACTATGAAATCCCAGCACTGGGAAAATACTGTGCTGAACAACTGGTGTAGACTAATTATACAGACAGAAAACAAAGCCATTGGGCAAGTTCTGCCATAAGCTGAGGGGTTCAATACAGCATATTGCATCCTTAAAACATCAAGCTGTGAGCCCAGCCTTTGGGTCTGCAGTGTGGTTCTCTGCATAAGACAGGAAGATTTGCAGGTGTCAAAAAGGATAAGGAACCAAATGGGGAGCCAGTTAAATGTCTAGAGGAAAAAAACAGCTTGAGGGGTATGTAAAATATGTTCAAGAGCATAAGAGCATTACTTTAGGTTGCAAAAAGGCACTTACTTCAGATGAGGTTTCATGATTCTGCACTCTTAGGTCTCAGTGCATGCCCCTCTCCATGCACTCTAGACACAGCAGGGAAATCAGGTAATTTCCTAAGTAGCTTCATAGTTGACATATTTACTTGTCAGTAACAGATTTGAGGTCAAGTCTTCTTCTTTAGGGAATTTGACCCTATTACATTTTAATGGTGTTTTTAATAACATAAATTATAACATCGTTATCCAGGAATAAGGATTAAGTCCTGGGACAAGACTAAGGGGACCCTCTAGGGTTATTTATAGCCTTTGTCAGGAAGGCAGAAGAATAACTAAAGTAGAAAGATGTGAATTGTATTCACTTCTGTTAATCAGTTCTCAAACCACAGAACTGTTGGATAAAACAGCACTGTCATTTGTCACAGGGGAAGTCAAACTCAAGAGGTTTGAAACTGTGAGAAAGCATACTGGTTTGGACCCTGCAGGTAATTTTACTCTGTGAATCTCAGTCATCTTTGAGGGAGAATTAATCATTTAGGTGCAAACAACACTGCTTCTGGGCATGAAGCGGAACATACTTTTAGGTAAGTGGAAAAGATTCACAGCCTTTCACTTGAAGCAAAAGGATGCCTATCTGCACAGAGAAATAGGGAATAAATGATATCTACTACATCAGATCTCTACTGTGAAGGTAGCAGGGAATTTCAGGGGATGCAGCTATGTTTAGGGATTGCATAAGGAATCTTCAGATATCATGATCTCATTGCTAGAAGCTACTCAGAATTCTCTAATCAGTGCATGACAGGATGCACAGGGAAAGCTAAAAGCAAAAGCTTTGGTGCCTTTAGATTTCAGATATGTCAATGGATAAAGAATTGACAAATATTTCTGGGGAACTCATCCACAGAACATTGCTGGAGTTAGAGCTATAGACATAACAAAACAGTACTATATCACTCATCATGGATTTTGATATAGTTGACTTACAGTGTATTGTGGTGTGTAAAATATATGAAAAAGCCAGGGTCCCACATCACAGACTTTTAGGTCGTTCTGCATGTGGTCCTTCTCCCTGAACACAGGACATTTGGGAGGTACCTGGAGTAGACAAATTAACAGATACCTTTTCTTCTGCAAGCAATAAAATTCTGACAGACAAGCCCAAACACATACAGTTCTCTCACAGGAGCTTTCAACTCCTCAGCTAATCAACAATCAGAACACGGATTAACAATCACAGTTTTGGATTTCAAAGACTGAATTCTTCTTCCAGAGCAAGCCCGTTGCAGCTGAAAGAGCTGACAAATACGAGAGGACAGAAAATTCTGTGGCTCGTACTTCATATAATTTCCATCTCCAATCAAGATAAGTGAGTCATAGCACAACTCAGGAACAATTAATTATGATTCAGAAAACTCAGATTACAGCATGGTTGTTCGTTAAAAAAAAATTCAGACCACACCCAGAATTCCAATTTAGCATATCTGTTCCCCATGGCTACTGAAATACCTATCTGATGACTTCTAGACTACCCCACAGTTTCCTTTTTTTGTTTTAAAGATAAATTTTCATCCACAATTTAGAGAGGAAATAGGAAGGTTAAGTCATAAATACATAATTGAAGTGCAGTCCTCTTGAAGTCATGTATCTATTCACTATTATTGAGGTCAATATTGTGAGAATATGTCATTATCTCTGAATCAGGAAGATGGAACTTCTAATATTTAACAGTGTCATCCAAACAATACTGAAGTCAGTGGAGGTTTCTCCAAACACATCAGTGGGCTTTGGATGCAGCACTAATATACATTGCTGAGTTCAAGGGTAGAAAAAAATCTTAAAATTATAGACCAGTTGAAAGAGAAAAAACGTTTCATTTCGATCATATTAATGATCTCACATCTGCTTTCCAAGAATAAACAAGTGCATGTACAGATAGTGTGTGCTAATAGTGAGTCACAATCTTTCCTTTTTTTTTTTACTTATATTTCAAATTAGTTGACTATTAATATCTCACTTTTTACTGAGTTACTATGATTGTTATTTAATATTTTGCTTATTCTCATGCAATTGGTGAACTAATCAAGACAGTTTGTATTATGAAGTATGAATATTACAACTAAGTAAAAATCTCAAAATTATCAACTTTTTTGTTTTAGCTATGTACAACATGGTCTTTTATGTATTAAAAATTAATAAACTGGTTAAAACAGATCCCTAAGTTATTAGAAATACCAGTATGAACTTAAGTAATATAAACCACCAACCAAGAATTATTTACTAGAGATGTCTGTAAACATTAACTCATAAAATACATCTTGGAAAATTTTCCAGTCTCTTCTAATACAATTTGTGAACAGGAAAAAAAAAAGGCTAAATTCATCAAACAAATTATTCATTGACAGTTATTTGCTGAGTTCTGTTAATTAAACAGCAGGTTAATTACAGAAAAAAGAATTGTGTATGAGGGGACAACTAGGGAATCCTGCTTGTGGATTAAGTGTTGTGGGATCGAACTGAAGAAGTGTTTTCTCTTCTTGGCAACTGAGACATGCTATTAATTATTCCATGTACTGTGCACTGTAGGAATTCAAAACCAATAAAATGCTGAGGAAAAGTTCTTCCGTTAGATTAATTTCTTTTTCAATTAGCAACAGACTGGGAATCCATGAAGTACCTAATGATTATTTTTATTGACTATGTTAAGTTTCTTTTTAAAGTCATATTTTCCCCCTAAATCAATTAACAGTCAAGCTATGTCATCCATTGGTGCATGTAGGCATTTTAAATAAATGGGAAAACTGCTTAAAATACTGGCTCAATGTTCACATTTAAAATGCTTATCAAATCTTATGACACTCTGCACCCTTCAAACGGCCAAGTCCAGAGCTTTAGACAAGAACCCTGAAGGGACACAAACAATTATGAGTTCAAGAAACTTAAAATATTCTGCAGCTTCACTCACAATTCTGTTTATCTGCAGAAAGAAAAGTGAGCAGGTGACTGTAATAGATGAAGGTATATATATTCTTCAGATAAGGGTTACATCTCATAAAATAAGATTGTTAAGAGGTTAATGCTTGATATTGTTAACTGAGTTTTTCAATAAAAACCTAACTTAGGACTTCATTTTCTGACTAAGGCCTCCTCTATCACATAAGCAGATTTGTATGCTTCCACAGGCACTATCCAGCATGTGCCCAAGTTTTATAGGATTAGAGGACTTTTGATTTATAGGAATGTGGGACTAGAAGAGACCTCCAGGGTCACTGAATCCAAGTCCTTGCTTTCACATGAAGCCTTGCCATTTAATCCTCCTTTTCATACATGGATCAGCTTCTGTCTTTCACGTCATTAAGGGGCTTTGCCACTACATCTTCACTTGTAAAGGTATTCCAAATGCCATTCTTCTTACAGAAACATTCTGCTGAATATTTGACAGCTGTATCACTTTCCACCTCCTTTTTTTATCTTTTTTTTGCCTATCTGTGCACATGGTAAGTCATTGTTGCTGAGCACTGTTCTTTCCATTATTTTCTTTCCAGATGAAACACATTTTTCCATTTTGACTATTTAATACTGATATACTGTTAAATAAGGAAAATTATTTATTAGACTGGCTAAGTCCAGTAAGTGGAGTACAGACATAACCTACTGACAGATTCTTCAGTCTTTTCTGTAATCTATTGTGACTTTATTTAGTTTTAGATTCTTTCTATAGGAATTATGAGAAATGTGTAGAATATTTAAAATATAAAAATGGCAACAATATATACAATGTCACATTTTATCCCCCTAATTCATCTTTTAGTTATTGGATTACAGTGGAAATTTTGCTTATCCTCTGATCAGCTAGTGCATACAAACTTTTGTTTGCTGCTACTTCTAGCTACAAGTGCCCAAAGTGCATGAGAAATTACTGTTATTAGCCTTCAATCTCCTGTTATTGAACTTTGACCTGCAAAAGTTTATACTCCTTCTGCTATTACAACCACTGCAGTCATCCAGTTACTCTGTCTAAATATTCTGATTTTTCTCTCTATGGATGATGCTTCTCAAATACCTCAGTATCAAAAATGTCACCAGTCTTCTTATCTTTCTGTACATCTCTCTTTGAAGAATGTATTAAATCAGACTATTTTCAGGATTTGAGCCTTGAGGAATGCCATGACTAAACCACACTCTGATGCCATACTCCACTATAAAGACATGCAAAATCACATTTTTCCTGAGAAATACACTGTTTTTCTCCAAATGGTTGATTCATCAAGGTTGATACACTTCTTACTAAGGCACTCTCCTTTACATCAATTCTGAATTGCAATGCAGGGCTAAGACAACTCTAAATGCTACAGCAGGATTTCTACTAGCATCTACTAGCATGGCAGACTTTTATTGTTACACTTCTATAGTCAGAAGTAGTCTTTTTCACTTGGAGTTCCCCTTAACTGGTGTTTACTGAATTCAGAGCTCAGAAGCTTGTTTGGTTCAACACCAGATATAAGCAGAAAGCCAATTCACCTTCAGCACTGCTTGATACAGGGCTACTCTGAGCACTCACCTGAAATAGAAAGGAGCATTATCAAATATGTTCATGAGCAGTGCTGCCATGAATGAATGAATATAATGATAATCGTAATGAAAACAGATGGTGATATTTACATGCATTTAAAGTAAATTTCATTGACCGTAAAAGATGATATATTGTAAGCCTTAATCTCAATTTAAAGATAATGAAAGGATACTGAGATCCTAGGTAACAGCCACATGACCTTCACTAACTAAGCTCATCAGTAACCCTAATGCATATTAAGCTATTAAGAGATCAACTTTCTCTTTGACTTCTCAGGCCAACAGTGACTTAAATTCAACAATGCACTGCAAGTCTACACCACATGCATGCACACACAAAAAACTCAAGCCAAACCAAACCAAAAAGCAAACCAACAAAAAAAACACCTAACCAAAACTAAATTGCTATGGTTTTTAGGATGGCTTTGCAGAGTGATATTTTTTTTCTTTTTTCACTGAAAACTATTATTCCAGTCTGATGGCAAACAAAATAAAACCATGTCAATGAGCTTCAGTATCTTCTGCTCAGGACTTACACAGGAGGATTTGAAACATTCTCCTCTGTATTGAGTTTCTGTGGCCATGTTTTGGTAGGAGGGGTGGGGGATACAGGGGTGGCTTCTGTTGGAAGCTGCTAAAAAGCTTCCCCTATTTCTGGTGGAGCCAATGCCAGCTGGGTCCAGGATGGACTTCCCACTACTGGCCAAGGCTGAGCCAATCAGGAATGATAACAACACCTCTGTGATAAAACACTTGAAGAAGGGAAAGAAAGTTATTGTGCAGAGGAAAATTGCAACCAGAGAAGAGCAGAATGAGAACATGTGAACAGCTCTGCAAACACCAAGATCAGTGGAAAAGGAGGGGGAGGAGTTGCTCCAGGCGCTGGAGCTGAGGTCCCCCTGCAGCCCATGGTGCAGACCATGGGGAAGCAACTGTGACCCTGCAGCCCATGGAGGACCATGGGGGTGCAGAGATCCACCTGCAATCCATGGAGGAGCCCACACCAGAGCAGGTGGATGCTGTGGCCCCATGGGAGGTCCATGCTGGAGCAGGGTCCTGGCAGGGGTGCGCAGGGACGGCACCCATACTGGGAGAGGAGCCCATGCTGGACCAGGTTTCCATGGTAGGATTTGTGGCTCTGTAGGAGATCCATGCTGGAGCAGCTTGTTCCTATAGGACTGCACCCCATGGAGAAGTGACGCATGTGGGAGCATTTTGTGAAAAACAGTTGTCTGTTGAATGGACTCACACAAGAGAGGTTTGTGAAGGACTGTCTNAACACTTGAAGAAGGGAAAGAAAGTTATTGTGCAGAGGAAAATTGCAACCAGAGAAGAGCAGAATGAGAACATGTGAACAGCTCTGCAAACACCAAGATCAGTGGAAAAGGAGGGGGAGGAGTTGCTCCAGGCGCTGGAGCTGAGGTCCCCCTGCAGCCCATGGTGCAGACCATGGGGAAGCAACTGTGACCCTGCAGCCCATGGAGGACCATGGGGGTGCAGAGATCCACCTGCAATCCATGGAGGAGCCCACACCAGAGCAGGTGGATGCTGTGGCCCCATGGGAGGTCCATGCTGGAGCAGGGTCCTGGCAGGGGTGCGCAGGGACGGCACCCATACTGGGAGAGGAGCCCATGCTGGACCAGGTTTCCATGGTAGGATTTGTGGCTCTGTAGGAGATCCATGCTGGAGCAGCTTGTTCCTATAGGACTGCACCCCATGGAGAAGTGACGCATGTGGGAGCATTTTGTGAAAAACAGTTGTCTGTTGAATGGACTCACACAAGAGAGGTTTGTGAAGGACTGTCTCCCCTGGGAGGGACCCCACAGGCAGCAGGGGAAGAACTCCTCCCTGATAGCAGCAGAAAGAAGAGCTGACTGTAACCCCCATTCCCTGTCTCCCTGTGCCACTGGAGGGAGAGGAGATAGAACTTGGAAGGAAGGAGGAGTGGGGAGATAGTGTTTTTAAGTTTATTTTACTTCTCACTCTTCTTCTCTGACCCTGTTAGTAACAAATTTAATTACTATCCACACTTCGAGTCTGTTTTGACCATGATAGTGATCAGTAAGTGATCTCTTCCAGTCCTTAACTCATGAATCATTAATTGTATTTTCTCTCCTCTATCCAGTTGCAGAGGGGAGTGAGAGAGCAGCTTTATTGGGTACCTGGTGTCCAGCCAGTGTCAACACACTACAACCTCCACGGGTTCTCCATTCTCTTCATTTTTTCAACTGCTTGGTCTAATCAAACATCACTTTGATTTTCTACAAATTTCTGCAAAGCTTGGAGCTCCTCTTATGTGCTTATATGCCTCAAATCAGAGATAAATACTATTAGTTTATTTGTCTACTGCCAAATATTTGAAAAATGTTTTCCTTTCTTAACACTTCACATCTGTTTCCTGATACATTTTATTAGCAAGAAATAAGGGAATAGGAGAGAAAGAGAGGCTACATATTTCAGAAACTCAGCTTTTTAGAAGAGACCACTGAGAAAGAGGGCTATGAACTGTACAATATATGCCTTTGTCCTGGTTATAGTGGCCAGGACTAGTTTGTCACTGTATGGGTGTGGCCAGGGCTGTGTATTGTACACCCTCTATATAATTTCTCATGAACTGCTACCAACAGATCATTTGCAGCAGCTGCCGGCGGCACACCTGACCCCTCAGGCTACAACCTGGGTGTTTGGGAACTTCTGTGACAAGTTTTCCTGTCTTCACACCAATGACTTGGGTGTGATAACACTGATAAAACCCCTCCAGGGAGCCATTAGCATCCTCACACCAGCCTAAGGGGTCGTGTCTGCTAATGGGCCATCAGGGATTCCAAATATATGCTATGATTCACCTCAGAGTGTAAACCACTCATTGTGAAATTCCCCACCCCGGGGGAGGTACTGGGCACTCCACCTGAGTCTAAGCATATATAAACTGGGGTTTTGGGACTGGGAGTCTCTCATTGGATCTGGAGGAGGACCAGAGCCTCAGCAGGACTGCGACTGCCACTCTTGACCAGACCAGGACCATCATCCTCACCAACAGGTTTCTTCTTTCCTTTTACTTTGTACTCAAGAGGGCCAGGTGGCGCTCAGCACAGGAGCTGATGAACACTATTCTGTTCATGCCCCAGGGTGCTAGGTTACACACCTGGTTTTGTAGGTCAAACAGGCTTTTTCCTCTGTACCCTTGTACTTATTGTGATCTTTTTATTAAATTGTAATTCTGAGTTGTAATCTGTTTGTAAATTGGATTGATTCCTGCTGCTGGTTTATCTTTAAATGAGCACAGCCTTATATTAATGAACTGTATTTACTGCTTCTGTTACTACTTGAGCTACAGTGGTCAGATAGATGAGGTTTAATTCAATGAAGAGGTGAAATCAATGCTGTGACCTCATGAAAGGGTAAAAGGTGTAAAGAAAACAGTGTAGAAAGGGGCTCCTGCCGGCGGCTGTGGCCGTGTGGGTAAAGCCGCCGCCCCTGGATCCGTGCTCCTTCTCGGAAGGACGCCGGTTCGAGTCCTGCGGGTCTCGCTCTGCCAACTTCGTCCGGGCTTGCCCCGGCCAAGGCTAGAGTGTCCCAGGGCTAAAGGGGGTGGGGCCAGTTCCGCACACGCTGAGCTCCACGTAATAAATCCATTCACGCAGGCATAAAAAGCATCGTCGTTCGCGACGGCTAGCCACACACACAGAAAGGGGCTCCTGGGCCTTACCATGGGATCATATTTGACTCACTTGCATATTGCTCATCTGAATTGAAGCCAATACATTGGTAGTTCGGAACTAGAGCTCTTGGTCTCTACTGGTTAGGGTTTCCTGGAAGTCTCTGATTCCAAACAAGTGTGGCAGCATAGTTTTTGATGTGCAGTACTGGTACGTGTTAATCAAAAGACTAAGCAATTCTTCTTTCAGTGTTGCCTCAGTCTTATTTCTGCTGTAAACACTTTTTGCATTATCACTCAGAAATCCAAAGTGATTCTGTTTTCTGGTAAACTTCTTTGGCTGAAAAGCGAGCTACTTGGTAGATAAAATTCCATTCAGGCAATACTGATTGTAACTACATTGGGAAAATTAAATACAGGGTCTGACACATTTTATCCACTAGTTCATAGAATACAACAGCTACACATTCTAGCATTACTTATCTTCCAAAATCTTATAATAAACTAGATTGGTTTGCAAAATCATTCAAGGATCGTGAGAAAATCAAGCAGTAGTGGCAGCTGTAGTCATGCCATGGTTGAATCTGTCTGTCACTTATTACTCACTGTTCAAAGCAGTTTGGATGAGCTGTTTGTTTTGAAGTATTCATGTGTTCTCCATATCTAGGCCTCCTTTGAGGCTGCGTACACCAAGTTTCTTACTATCTGTTTCTGAGCTTCTGACATGGGGGTTTGGTTTTGTTGCTCCAACTCTTTATCCTGAATTCCACCTTAGTGGGAAGGCATCAAATCCTAATTCTGTAATTTCCTTAACTTTTTCCAGAACCTTGCCACTGCAAAAAAAAAACAATTGAAAAAAAAAAAAAACTAAATTTTTTTAGTGCCACTCCCTGGTTTTATATTTAAATCACTCTTGAGAATTTTGATACCAAAAAGATTATAAGAATTTATAAAACAATAAAAAACAAATAAACAAGAACAACTCAAAAAGAAACACGCAACACCCTCCCACCCCCAAAAAAAAATAAACAAAAAACAAACAACAATAAAAACATCCCTCCTCCCTGAAAAATCACACAAAAAAACCCCAAACGGTAAAAAAAAAAAAAGCTTCTATCCTGGTTGCTAATGTCAGTGCAGTACCTATTGAAAATTACTGTGCTTACTGTTTGATGATGAATATTGAGTTTTGAAAATTTACTGTCCTCATTCCAGCCATTTCCCTCACTGATTTAAAGGAAAGCAGGACTGAGAAAGTAAAACTGTGAAGTCCTTGCAATTTCCAAGTCTATGGTGAGAACAGGGCTGTCGTACAAGACGAAGTTTTGTGTTCTGTTTACAGCTATTTGTTCCAAAAACTAGACACACAGGTGTATATCAGCTGTATTTCAACTTCTTTTTAGTTTGATAATACATGTGTTTTTATAAAAATGCATATGTATACAGATGCATGTATACGTATAAATGTTTTTAAGTGTATGTGTAGCATACACATACATATATATCTCTGTGTGTGAATATATGCATTTATCACTATTCCCAGTAGCTTATAGGCAGTACAGCTCTTGAAAGCTGACTAAATTCCCTTCTGACACAAGAATTACTGACAGAATTCTCAATTATTTCCAGCATAAAGTCTTAATTGCCAGTGTGTGAGCTGGAAAGAATGCAGGTTTATTAGCAGATTCCAGGTTCAGTTTGCATGTAATTTGCTAACAAAGGTACATCACTCTAGCTCAGACTGTCATTCTGAAAGCTCTATAGTTATTTTTTTCTCTTCTGGTCTGTATTAATTGTGCTGACCATCATGCAGAACAATTTTCAATCCTGTTACAGAGTTTTTCCTGTCGAACCATGAGGAGACTATTAACACCTTTCTGCTGGAAGCACATAGAATAATCATGGGGGAGCTGTTTATGTTAATTCAGACGAACTCAGACCTCTTTTTTTTTCAGAATAATTACTGTTTCAAAATATCAGCCTGTGTTAAGAGATCAGGATTAATTTGTAAGAGCTGAATGACAGTATTTCCAATGGCTTATTAAACACTAATTAGATTTAAAATAGTGTGAGTCTACATACACTTGTCTGTATCAAGAAGTTTAGACATCTGTTTTCTAAGTAATGCAGGTTGTAAGGTTACAAAGTTTAATATCACTAGGGGATATCTTACCATATTAGACAGCAAGTGACACATTCAGTTCTGTGTTTTTGTTCTTTTTTTTCAAAAATGGCACAAAAGATTTAAGGTGGGGGGGGGCTGGTTTTTTTTTTGTTGTTGTTTTTTTGGTTGTTTTTTTTTTTAGTGGTTTGTTTTGTTTTGTTTTGTTTTTTAGTTTTTTTGGGGTTTTTTAGTTTTTTTGTTTTTTTTTTTTTTCCTGCAGTGTGTTATATGCTCATTAAACAGTTGGCTTAAATAATACGGGACTCCACTCATCTGGCTGCACTTTAAACCTTACTAAAAAAGGATTTCCTTAAACGTCTGCCTGCAAACTAAGACAAGTTATATTTCCCAGTAGAGTGGAAAACAAGAAAGTATACTGTAAGAGGAAAATAATTATTTTAATATTAAAAATGTGGATATGAAAAATTGTGTCCTTTAGTCTTATGTCAGTAGTGCAAGTCATCAAAAATAAATGGAGAAAGGAGAAACAGAGCAATGAAAACAAAAATCCTAGTAAATTTACTGGAATGCACAGCATTAATCAAAAGCAAGAAGCTTGAATAATGCCAACTACAAATCTCAGTGTGCAGCACACAAAAAAGTTATCTGCAGCTTAGCACCTATAGCATACACTCTATTACAAAACCTGAGTTCAAGTCAAACACTGAAGACATCACAGAGTGAAATATGTTCTGAACTGACAGTGCAAGGCAACCCTAGTTTGACTGCAGGTGCTATGAAAAGTGAAGCAAACAAGAAGGTTCTGAAAGTATATATATTTGCTTAACTCTTTTACAAGGTTGTTCAAATCCAAAACTATTCTGTCTCTGTAACAGCAAATATATGCTCATGACCAGAACAGTGACCCTTCCTTCAGAGCCCACGTGAATTTAGCAGACTCAGTGCAAGGTCCAGGTTTTACTCATGTCTCATTCCCTTGGGTTACTTTTAAAGACAGAATTATATTCTAGCCCTGCTTTGTTGGTATAGCCTGATGTGAAATCTTCACTTCTTTAAAAATAATAAGGGTTTTTCGAGGATTTCTGTAGGACCAGATCTTAAACCAATCTGATACGAGCTGCCTCTCCCATATCACAGGTTTTATTCAATGTTTAATCTACCTATTTACATTTCCAGTATGTGCTAAATTTTTTCACCTATTACTCAGTTTTCTTTTTTATCTTTTTTGTTTGTTTGTTTGTTTGCTTGGGGTTTT
>VXBX01009577.1:121735-143275 GCA_013400415.1 Scytalopus superciliaris
TTTTTTTTTTTTTCCCAAATATGTTAAATGGTCAACACATCAGTCAGTCCCTGCAGGAGAAGCACTGGCTGTTATAGCTGTCTGATGATGAGTGATCTGCTCAGTAGCTCTCTTGCAAAATTAAATTGTACATGAGAGGTAGATTTGTTTTGAATATTGCACTTAACAAATCAAAATGCACTGTCCACACTTTTGTAGGTATATTTCCTCTCACAACTGGATAGAGAACTATTGATTATAGGAGATTTGAAACTATAGTATTTTGAAAACAGTGCGATTCTAGGGGGTAAAAAAGAACATTCAAATACCTTTGCCACTAATCTGCTATATAAGTGTTATGTTATTTGAGTTAATTAAATTTGTATGTGGTTGTTTTTTTTTTTCTGACAGCCTTCACTTGCCAATAGTCTCCAATAACAAACAACACATCTGCTCAAGTCTGGATTTGGTTTGACATTCACTGATGCATCATCCAGCATTTTCTGCTTGAACTTTCACAATTAAATCTTAGATTTATTTATGTTTATGTGAGTTTTGTCATTAAATTTTCTAAGTCAAAAGTTTGCCCTTAAAGATTTCAGCTATGCACAAAGCTAAAGGATAAATAATGAGGCAGTATGGATAAAATCTTGGTTCTGCTGAAATCTTTTGGCATTTTGCCTATGACCTTCAGAGAGACAACAGTGCATATTTTATAAGTAAAAACAGTCTACTATTCTGCATTTAAGTTGGCATGATAAAGGTGTAGAATTTAACTATATTTAAATAAAACTTTATTTCATTCAGAATCTAGCTGAGTTTTGTCTCAAACTCATCTGTACGCACTGAAAAAATTCCTATCGTGACTTAAGTGGCATTTTAGGCTTGAACTGTCCCATAAATTTATACAATTAGGGTTATATTCTAACATTATGCTGGACATATGTTGCCTGCATTATAATAATCTGTGTGTTTTAGCTCAGTTCCTCCACTGCCATATCCTCCTACGTCTCTTCCATGACATTTTGGAGGTAGCTGGATCTATATTAGCTTAGCTAGTATCGCTGAAGTTTGTTATTGCTTCTCTCTCGTTCCATAATTGTTCATATCAGATCTGCCATGTACAAGACCCTTTTGAGGCATAGACTAAATCTGGATCTCATATGAGTCAACATTACATATCTCTTAGGTTAAGCCAAAACACAGAATTTGGTGTTTTTACAGCCCTCAGGATGTCATGTAGTATCTGATCACTTAGGGAGTCAAATGACATGTAGTGATGATAAGGAAAATGGTTACCCTCTAAAAATATTGTCTGAATCAGAAGTCTTAAAAACGAATTTGGATAGATTCTGTCCAGTGTCATGTGACTTTTGAATTTATTATTTTTTACTACCATATATTCTAAATTATTGTTAAATTATTCCGTTCTACTACACACTTGCTCTAAATATTTAATTACAAGTATTCAGTGTGTGGATTTGTGGGATGTTCAGTTTAAAGAACCTATTTTTTGTGAAATTTAGCAGCAATTTTCGCAGAAAAAAATAAATTAATTGCTAATGATTGTTAATAAAGTGTGTGCATTACTATCAATAAAATGGATCTGATAAAAAGATAAATAATTATAAATTCATAGACACAGAAAAAAAGTGTCTTCTTCATTTTTGAGAGTAAAGTATAACTTCATAAGACTTCAAAACATGTAAGATTATAACTTGTTACCTTTTCTATTAAATAGCCTAAATTTTTGTGAAATAATTTGTAAAACCTCTGTATTTATTTTTTTAAAAAATCCTAATATTATATGCATAGAATTCCTTGATATTGGAATGTATTCAGTCATCAAAACTAGTAATTAACAAGTACTGACATTCAGTGGCTTATTGAAAGTAATATTTTTTTTAAATAACCAAAGAGGATGGAATAAATCAATGGATACAGGATTGCAGTTCTGAATATAATCTTACAGGAATGTAATAAAAGTATAAGTTAATGCCTCAGTCAATAATGATGTGAATTGTAGATTTTAGGGCAAAACTCTTCAATATATTTAGTGATCTAATGTACAGGTTTACATCCTTTAAGAGATCAAAAAGAAATTGATGGAACAAGTTTTACTCACAATATAAAACAGAATAGGAGGGGATTTATGTTTCTTAAGAGGACACTTCAGCTAATTAATTGTGAATTTCTACAATGTTAAAATTAGTTGGCACTGCACAATTCTGATTAAATTCACAGCCAACTCAAGTAATTCTAACTAAAGGGTCACATGATCAACGTTCACAGCCAAACCCATAGTTTTCCATACTTTTTCTGTCTAAGCTTCAACTTTAGGCATAGGCATAAAATGCACTGGTATTCTCATGAATCTGTAATAAGAATTTACTTGCCATATATGAGATATATTTTGGCACATGCAGGACTGTATTAAAAAGGCAAAAGAAACTTAATCAGTATGCAATAGGGAATAAATTGCATGTTTATGTGGCATGGAAGATCACTTTAAATAACTCATGTTTTTAGTGATTTCTAGATTTCATGATAATTCTGCCCTTCTGATAATCAGCATTACCAATATACAATTGAATAAGCATGTAATATCTCATTATCCTATTGATACCCCAGCCAATCTTAGTCTCAGGAACTGGAAAGGGGACAAGCAAGAATGATGGCATTTTCAGTCCACTGGACTATGATTTACATTGGCATACATTCTGCAATGTGTTTTGGCACTCCATGGCTATGTATAGAGACACATGAACATCTCATTTCAGCTAATGGAACAAGGAGAACTTGGCATTCAACATGCTATTTTAAAACACATTGTTTAGTATATGCACTGCAAAGGAACCAAAAACTCCAACATATGGTTCTGATAAACTGTAACACTTATTTTGTTTAAAATCATAATCAGAAGAAACATTACCCTCTCTTTATAAATGTTAGTCTCAAGATCATAAACTTAGAACTATTCTTCCAAAGAAAATAGAAAAAAAGTAAAAATTCTAAGCACAAATATTTGCTCTGATATTTTGGTTTCTAATCTAGTGTTTAATTGCAATAACTTTTTGCCTATATTATGAATAAATCATTATAAATCAGATCTGTATTTCAGCACTTCAGAGCAGCTCAGGTCATACTCTGTGCTAAGCAACATTTAGAAAAGGCTATCATTTTATAGACAGTTCTGGGAATGTTTTATTCATAGAATCATAAAATCATAAAATCATAAAAATTGGAAAAGACTTTCGAGATCATAAAGCCTGGCCTTTGACTGGACACCACCTTTTCAACTAAACCATAGCACTAAATACCATGTCCAGTTTTTTCTTGAATACTATCAGAGATAGTAATTCCACTACCTCCGTGGAAGACTGTTCCAATACTTAACCATCCTTTCAGTGAAAAAATTCTTTCTGATGCACAACCAGAACCATCCTTGGTGCAACTTGAGGCCCAGGAGGAGAGTCTGACCCCTACCTTGCTACAATCTCCTTTCAGGTAATTGCAGAGAGCAATAAGGCTTCTTTTTTCCAACCTAAACAACTCTATCTCTTTCCACCACTCCTCATACGACTTACACTCTCAACTATTCAAAGACTGGGTGAGATTACATCTTCCTTCTCAACCAACCCATCCTTATTCTCAGCTTTATGTTCTGCCAAGTTGGCCATGAGGAAGAGGAAATGCAAATGAATGAGAATATTTTCTTTTCATTTCATCATTCTACTCTTTCAACAAGAAGGAAAATAGCTTTTCAAACTATGAAGGAAACTGCTTTATATTTTTATAATGGTAAATGAGAGTTGATTTCCAGACACTCATACTGCATGTCCCTAACATAATTTTTCTTTTTAGGAACAAAAAGTGCTCCAATGAAGGAAGATGGTGTAGATGAAGATCCTTATCTTACAGTCCATTTACCTCAATGTGATCTTCAGATTTTAAATGCCAGACTGTGATTTTCTGGCTTCCTTTCATACATTAACTCCATAATGCTGCTTCAGGTTTGAAGTACATAAATACGTTACACCTCTTCTCTTTACTTAATTTTTCTTTCAAGGTGTTAAGTGCTTCTGGTGAGGAAGGCTGACTTTCAGTGTGCCTCATGACTCCACAGCTTACTCCACTCTCATTTCCCTGCCCAGGCTGAATATCTAGAAAACCTTCCTCCTTGGGGAAGAATGCTTTTCCTTTGGGGATAATAGGGTCATTTGATTCCAACTGAGGGAGCATAGCTGAGAAATCCCTGATCTTTGTTGGAAAGGCATGACTTTGTTATGGCAAGTGACAGCCTGATGTGAGCGTTGCCTTTGAAAGTGGTGACTGTGACCACTCACATCTGGTATCCCTGAAGGCAATGCATGTGTTTGGTGTGGGTCAGACACCAGCTCCCATAAGACCAGTGTGAGCTGTGAGCTGGACATGCACTCAGCAGGGACAGGATCTTGCCTGCCACTGAACTCTGAACTGGGTAGCTCCACCACACCAAGTGCTATCTATCTTGGCTCTCCATGCCTTGAGGAGCCCTCTTGGAGCTCTACTCCTATGCTGATAACCTGGAGACCCTTTTCCTTCCTTTTTTCCCCCTTCAAGAACTGCTTGATAGCTTTGCAGTGCTGGCAGGTGCCCTGCTCACTGCATTTGGAACAAGCATAAACTGATCTGCAGCTGCACTTTGCAGGATGAAACCCATCAATTTGCTCAGAGAATTCCTTGCTTTGCCTCAAAAAATGGTTTGTGAATAAAAATAACCCCTGAATTTTGTTTCTATGGTTACTATTGCACTAAAGAAAGCAGCAATTGTCTCATTTATTTATTTATTTATTTAATATCAAGATGTTGTTTGAACAATCTAGAGACTTTCACTTCTGGGCCCATTTTATACCTGCTTTAATTTTTATGTTCTTAGTTTAAATAAGTAAAAAAATAAGTCCTGTTTTCATGATTTTGCACAGGCCAAAAGCTATGCTAGAGGGTCAATCTCTTTATGATAGTATTAAGGTATTTGCTAAGCTGATTAAGCCTAAGATATTATAACACAATTTAATTTTAATTAAATATGCAATGTTATGGGCATTTACATCATTAGCTCACCTTGTGCCTGCCTAACTTTCCATACGGTGATCAACTTAATTTTAACTCTGCAGAAGGGTAAGAAGAAGCAATAATAATGTCTCCGTTTATATGTCCTCAGCTTTCCTATTAGTATTTCACCCAACAAAATATGAATATATATTTCTTATTTTAGAAAGAAAGCTGCTATTTTATTTGAGTTTTGCTTGGAAAAAATAAAGTCTAATATAATAAATCAATACTGTCAGTCTTAAGCTAATCTTTAGTTTCACTGCTATATTTTAACAGCTGGCTAGTGTCCATAAGGACCTCATAATTCTTCTCTATATGGAACACGACACTGGTCTGATTTTATTTGTTTGTTTGGGGTTTTTTGTTTGTTTGTTTTTGTTTGTTTTGGTTTTGTTTTTTTGTTTTTTTTTTNAGTACCTCCCACAGGGTGGGGAGTTTCACAATGGGTGAGTTACTGTGTAGGGTGAGTCACGGCATATTTTTGGAAACCCTGATGGCCCATTAGCAGACATGACCCCTCAGGCTGGGTGTGGAGGTGCTAACAGCTCTCCAGAGGGGCATTACCACACCCGAGTCATTGGTGTGAAGACAGGAAACCTTTCTTATCTCACAGAAGTTCCCAAGCACCCACCCTGTAGCCTGAGGGGTCAGGTGTGCCCCAGGAAGCTGCTGCAAATGGTCCATTGTTAACAGTTCATGAGAAATTACATAGAGGGTGTAGAATACACAGTCTTAGCCACACCCACACAGTGACAAACTAGTCCTGGTCACTATAACCAGGACAACAGGGAAGTAATTCTAAGCCTTTCATGATCCTTTATTGTCCTTTGAATCATTCACACTCCTAGTATAGTCTTTCTTTTGGATCAGGGGACTACAGACACAGAGTATCAAAGGGGTCGATTTGTTGATTTGACATGGATTTATTCAGTAGAATAATTATTCTGTCTTATTTTATGTTTGTTTCTTAATACTTCCTATCATTTGAAGTGCTTGATTTTCAAGCTTGTTAAGCACTACTGCAGATGTTTTCAGGTGGCAGACTGTGCTAACACCAAAATATCATTCCAGAGTAGCAATTACCATTTCAGGATTTACCATTTTCTACAAAAATCCAGGGTTATTTTCCTTTCTTATTTTAATTTCTAGACATTCATCTACTGTGAGTTTCACCTACCATTTCCCTGTCACAGTGATAGCCTCATAAGGTCCTTCTGCAATTCTTCAGTCACTGTCTTCATCAGTACTATTCACAACATAACGTTGCATCATTTCCTCTTCTCCAAGGTTTTGGCTTCATATTCACTACTCTGTGGGAGTGAAAGGCTTTGACTAGTATGCCAACTCTGTCAATTTTTCCATGCTAGTCCACAACAACTGAACAAAACTGTGCAACCTATCCTACCCCCCTTGAACTATACAAAAACTAGCCATTAGTCTACCTTAGACATGAAGACTCCTCTTTAGCCAGAGAGATAATACTCTTGATACTAACTTGATTCCTTAATTTTATACATCTATCTTGAAAGTTTTTTGACATGATTTCTTGAATTGACCTATAATACTCACTGAGAAAGGACAAACACTGGGTTACTAGCTGTTTGAGCATCACCACATGGAATGAACCCTATTTCATCTGGGTTTCTCTGCAGTTTTTTTCCTTTATTTGTCTGAAGATGGTGACATATCAGCTTTGGATTCTGTCATGGATTTTCCATATTAAAAACCTGGCTTGCAGAATTTTCTGGGGTGTTCCTAGTGCATTCAAATATTATATTGATTTTTGCAGGCTCCAAAGTTTACTTATTGGGTTGCAGTTCGATTTTTGGTGATCAACTGCCTGATGAAATACATCACAACTTTTCATTATAGGTAGAAGCTACCTCTCATCTAAAGTGTTAAGTGAAGCCTAAATCTCAATTCACAGGAGAACTGAAGTGAAATATAAACCAATTTGTTTTTAAAAACCAATATCAATAAAAATTGCCATTTCAAAGATAAAAATCATCATGTGTTCCATCCTTAGAATTCCTACTAAACATAAGTCATACAATTATTTAAAAAAGCATGATTTAAATTCAACAACTAGCAAAATTAGAATGTTAAAGAACTATAAGAACTGGTCAGAGCTCCCATAGTTATTATGAATTAGTTTTCACCAAGACAGAGCTAAAATACATATGTTCTTCTTGATGAAATTCCATTTTTTGTTCATCCAGACTGCTGGCCATTTGTTTGACAGCTGAGATGATTCTAAAAAAAACAATGCAGGACAAGGGAATTTATCTACTCTCTATAGGCATAGAGTCAAAACCTCAGCTACTATAAAATGTCATACTTTCATTTCTTTCTGAGGACCTTTATCAGCTTATACCAGATGCAGATAAATCTCCACCCCTGCAATTTCAAATAAGTTTTGAAGGCCATTATGTGTTTAGGGAGTTTATTTCCATCCTCAGCTGATATTTTTCTATCTGCTCATGCTCAACATGTGGGAAATAGACCATTAGAAGTTAGAGGGAAAACCAACTCAGACTCAATATTACCTCTCAGGTACCTTGAACCTTGAGAAAATAGCTAGATCAATGAAAAATAGATGCTGAATTCAGAAGAATAGAGGTGATGTTAGAAAAGACAAAACCAAATTTTAAATCAGCTTGGTCTCTATTTGTTCTTGGACTATCAACGGAGTCATGGCTTAGATGATGCCTGGTTTCTAGTTGCTTTTAGCCTATGTATGAAAATAACAGGAGCTGTTTCTCCCTATAAGGGCTAGTAGCTTCATTGCTGGGGAGTTAGGTGAACATTAAAAATATGTCTGTTTCAAGTGAAGGCTGGGCAAGTACAAGGGAGAAACACTTATTAAGGATTGCTAAGCAGACAGGCCATAACTGAATCAAGAAATCCTGATCAGAAACTGAGCAGAAAGGAGCTGGTAGCTAAGCAGCTACTAGGAAGGAAATATATATGTACTGTTCTCATTCTTCTCTGGGTGTTCATTATGGTCACTGTTAATCTTCTTCTGAGCATTGTGACCATTCTTGTAGGGTGGTGTTTTTTTTTTTTTAATGCAACTTAAAAATAATACTTATAGTAGGCTTAATGACCAAACATGGAAATGGGTCCCCTCTAAGATCTATAGAGCTTTAAGCTGGAAACTTAAGAGTTCTGGACTCAGTTGCCTGTTTAATTCTAAGCTTTCAATGTGCTCATGTGCAAATGATTGGACTGATCTCCTGCCCCAGTTTCGCATTTTCTAAATAGAAACAATTCTTCTGTGTGTCCTCAAGAGAAGATATGAGGAAAAAAATTGCAGTACTATTGCTTATTTATTTATAATTTTCTGATGCAGACTGTGTTTCTGAGTAACTTCCACAGCCTGACTTTGGAGAGTCTGCATACATTTCCATGTTGGGTGAGCAGAACTATATAGGGACCTGAGATTTTCTGAGGTTGATTTTTTCTCCCATGTTTTCTTCCCTTTCTGTGCTCCATCCTTACAAGATAACACAGCACTACATTGTTTCACAAGTGTCTAAAAGAAATGGATTAGAAAAACTATCAAAGGGAAAATTCTTCTAGAAATAGTCTATTTATTAACAAAATCACATTTAAATTGACTTCAAGATGGATTTTTCAGTGTCACCAGAGCCAACCAATGCCAATACATCACATATCCTCATGTTGGCATCATGAAGTGGACAGGAAGTTTTATATCCATCTCATGAGTCTACTGGTATGATCATTGCATTTATACGCAAAACTTTAAATCTTGGACAAAAAATTCTGCCAGACAGGATGGGTGGCATTCATGAATTGCTCGATCTCGTAGCTAATTCAGAGCTGTAATAGAGTTTCACAGAATGCATCTTTCATATATGTATTTTTAGCAGGCAGTGGAAAAGGGTTTCCACATGGTCTCTATTAATCATTACCTGAGGCAAGATGGATGAAAATACGAAAAGACTGGTAGACCGAAACCTTTTGGAATGGTGATATTTAATTGTTTATGTCCTTCATGAAAAGTTTAAAATGACTTATTATCAGAATGCCTGTCCTTACATTAATCATTGATTTTTCTGTAATTTTTATAAAATCAAATACAGTCAGATGTTTACCTGAGCCTAATGGCACATTGTTAAATGTTACTTAAGCTAATAATTGTCTAAATAACAGTACCAGCCATATAAGCTTTGATGAAAATTCTATAGAATGTTTGTAACTGCTGTGGTTAGTTTTTATTTCAACTTATTTTTCCATGACCTGATTTGGGTCTGAAATTTTGTCTGTGCTGAATAGACAAGCAATCTCTCTCTGTTGAAGGAAGCTAGAATGCTAAAACTAGAAGGAACCTTAGCATGGTCTTTGCTTTGAAGCAAGGTTAATAAGCACATTAAATAAGTAAAACCAGAGATATTGTGTGAGCAATTTGTAACATTGAAATGCTACTATTAGCACTTTGTAATATGGATAAGTTTAAATATGTAATTAATAGCCATCACCCCAAATGGGCTGATGAAGACTTCTGGTATGGCTGGAAAAAAAAATAATCAAAACCAGGTGCATAAAAGCATGTGCAAATAGCAAAATCTGCAAGATAGGAATGAAGGATGTGGAGCAGATAAGAAAAGTGTCTGGTAAAATCAGAAGCATTCTTCAAAATAAATGGGAAAAATGTTTGATGGGACCACAAGAATCCTGTGGAATATGAGAAGCCAGAACTCCTGATGCAAAGAGCAGGTGAGACCACCCACTTTTAAGGGGAAGGTTCAGAGCAGCACATAACACCAACGAGTGAGAGGAAGAGAAGAAAGGTCACAGCCAACTTAGGTCCTTGTTTTCCTATTTCATGAGCTAGCAAGCCTGGTAACCTTGATGTCATCAACTGAAGTTCATACACAGCAATGCTAACTAGAAAGGTTTGAGTTTTGTGACAGTACACTCAATGCTGATTTAGGATGGATTTCTTAATAACTAATTGTTTTGGGTACTTCATGATAATGATTGGTAGTGACTGTCAGTGTGTAGTCTTACTGAATATTGATACAGTAAAGGGGTTTTAAAATTTGAAACAAGTGCGATCTGTCAGTCTTTTAAGCATGTTTGTCAGAACCATCTCTAATTTCCTAACAATATATGGCTTGAAATGTTTGGGCAAGTGAAAGCCATGAAGCTACATATGAAATGACAACTGCTGACTCCACCACTACTGGTTGTGTACTGTTTCACATTTTGAGTTTGTTTTTCCAGATCTTGTTCTCTGTCTTGGACTCTCTTCTTCTGTGTCTTGTCTGCAAAGTACCTCTGAGTCTGTTTATCCTGCACTGCAGTGATAAAGGTCTAAAGCCCAACAAGTCAAAATGCAGTTTAATTTCCCCTTTTATACATCTTGAATAAGATCAAATACATAACACAAAGGACTGATCACAGGGTGTAAATACTTTTGACAATTAAAAAGAAAGATAAATAATAGGATGCCACAAAGTAAAGCCAGGAAAATGTATTTCATGAATAGGTTCCCCACATAATTCCTTTCTCCACATTTGAAACATGAAACAGTCTACATTGAATATCTACATTCTGAGAGTCTAAATACCACTAAATTAAATTGTTTTAAATAGAATTATCTTAAAATTACATGAGTAAATGTGTCTGTTCTAGTGTACAGCAAGTTTGAAACACAAGTTTCAAACTTGTGAAAGACAGAGATTGTCTGCTTTGTTGCCCATAAGAATATTATCTAACCCATTCAAACTGAAATAGAAACCCATGATTTACACACTAAAGCCTCTAAACCACCTAACAATGGAAAATATCTTTTTCCACCATCATGCTAATTAAAGTGTCCTTGAGGTTAGGAAATGTCCTTTGTACTGTGATGACAGAAGATGCAGGCAAATTGAATTTCCTTTCTGATGGTGCTTGGTAAAAGATAATTAACCAATTGTTATTCCTAGGTGTCACGTAATAATAGAACAAGAAAAACCTAGTCTATAATAACCATATTGTCAGCAAGAAAAGATTTAATAATAGCGATTAAAAAAAAAAAACAAACAAGAAGTTTAAAAAACAGTCATAAAAGGGAAAATATCCTCTTCTCTGTAAAACATTGCAGTGAACACCAAGTTTTACACCACATATACACACAAACTCACATACGTTTTTTCTTATTTGTTTTTCAAATATTCCAAAGCTGTCTTCCTGCACAAAATAGTACTATTGTAGTTTAAACATCTCAGTTGAAAGAGAACAGTGTGATTTTGTTGAACTGACCCTTGGAGATGATGTTCTGAGACTGAAGTGTTGGTTTTGCTTTTTTTAAACGAACATGAATCTGAAAATTACATTTGTGAGAGTTTATTTTCGGTTTTAGTGAGAGTAAGAGGCAAAATAATGGGATGAAATAAATAAAAGGAAAACACACAAATAAGGTTATTAATGAGACATAAAGTCTATGTCTCTAGTTCTGAAACATCAAAGGACCTCAAACTGATGCCTGTATTTTCTAAGGCCAAATGTTCATTGTTGTCAATAGCAGAGAATGAAATAATTTTGTTGCATAGCTTCCCCCTCTGTAGTGACTTGATATGTCATTTCTCAAATAACAGAATTCAGAACTACCAAGTGGCATCACAGAAGAGGGTGCTTAAATCTCTTTTGCTCAACTGCAAAATTACTTTTTTTTTTTTTAGCAGTTATAATGTAATGAGTGTAGCGATCAGGTTGGAGAGTGATTTAGTTTCCCCGAACAATTTTTTTCAATAGTCTTTTGCTTTCTACCTTTTTTTTTTAATTATTTTTTTTATTTTTATTTTTGCTTCACACATGTAGAAGCATATGTTCATTCTTTAACATGAGCTTTTATGTTTTACTTGTATGACAGTAGTGCATCCAATTGTCACCTATTTCGGGCAACGTCTGTTTTCATACTGTGTGTTTGTATAGTAGCTAGAACAATATGACACTTTAGGAATTATAGTTACTAGCATAGGTAAACAGACACAGTCCTGGCTTCCCTCCATTTATATTTTCTTTCAGGCTAGCACAAATGTTTGTGCAGACTGAGGCTTCATACAAACAGAAAAAGAGATGAAGCCGCAGGAGTTACTGAGGTCTGGCCATGGGGTTATATTCCTAACTGCAGATACCACATGTGACCTAAACATCATCTACGCATTGCACTGCGTAATATAAAATATATTGATTCTTCATGCCTGTTGTTTGGCCAGCTGGCTGTTAATAAATTGAATGTACTGCCAATATCCTGAGTGGGGAGAGTATTTTCAGTCTTATCTATGCCATCTTGTTTTTGGCAGTGGGGGAATCAAACAGACTGATTTCTTTTTTTTTAGGTTTTTCAGAATAAATAATTTGTTGCTGTACTGTAAGTGGAAAAGAGTCAAATTAGTTTAAGTACATTGCTATGTTTCCTAATAATTTTTATCTGAAAAAAAAGGGAAAAAAAAAAAAAGAAATAACCTAATGTATGATTCACAGATTAGATACAAAAATACATTTTGTCAAGATCTGAGAATATCTGCTCCATGGAATGAACAGGTTAGCAAAGATATATGTTGACATGTAGTCCACTGAATGGATGTATTTTCAAATTTAAAAAACAAACAAACAAACAAACAAACAAACAAACAAACAAAACCAAAACAAAAATCCCCAAGACAACCAAACTAAAACACAACATGTGAGAAAAGTAGTTAACCTTGTTCAGAAATCACTAAATTTAACTGTGTGGAGTCATCAAAGTTGACAATATCCACTAGCACAGGTAGGGGCTGCCTCTAGATCGAGTATGTAAGACTGTAACATATCTCACTGAGGAGCACAAGTGCCCCTTTCCTTCATAAACAAGTATACAAAATTGATCATTGATATTCTGTGCTTCACCAATACTTACACAGGTGTTAGTAGAGAGCAGCATTGTAGTAGTGGTGTGTTATTGGACTGGTGTGGTTACCTGTCTTTGAGGACTAGCTATGAAATCTTGGTGCAACACTCTGTGTAGACAGAAACAGAAGTCTAAGCTGTAATTTATATGCATTTCTAGAAATGAAAGAAAATTAAGTGATATTAACTGATAGATAGAATTAAAATAAAGCTTAGCCCTTCCTGTGCAAGCAAATGTGCTTTACAGGTGTAGGGTGACAGAAAAGTCAAACCTCAAATTTCATCAGTGTCTGGCTAAGAAATCTTGTTGTGCCATAAGCTTGTACTAGAAATACTTGTTTCTACGTTGTCCAGATCCCCAGAACGGGGAAGTACGTGGACTCACTTAAGAAGCTGTGATCCCTGGATTTTTAACATTTCTGTGACACTAGCAATAAGCATGGGGAAGAGTTTCCAGGTGGACCAGGATTGCAGGAGGGATGAAGCAGGGTCTAAACGTCACCTTTACAATCCTCCTAAATCAACTATGGTGAGTGGTAACAGGCTGTGGCTGGAGACTCAGTGCCAATGCAATTTTGCACTGAAAATCTGATGAGCTGGAAAAGTCTGCAAAGCAGTTTTTGCTGAAAAATATTGACTAAGCATATTTACACAATTCTGCATCAGAATTCCAAATCTCTATTAATGATTGTAATTAGTCACTTTTATTAATAGTATCCCTTACAGGGGGTGTCCCCAGGTACCTTCTGCAAATTCCAGTGATCAGTGTCTGTTGAATTTTTAGCACCAACTACAGGCAGTGATAAGCTATTATTTAGGTGTTAAAAGCTATCACAATATGTGAAAAAAAGAAAAAGATTGCATTTTGGCTAAAATAAAAATGTGTCTGTGTTTTACAAAGTAGCATTAAAAAAAAAAATGTGTTAGGGCAAGAAGATCATCTTTTTTTCAAAAACTCCTCTCCCTAACCTGTTTAAAAATGCATGAAGGTGGTACAATATAGTAATCACATGATGAATTGATGACAAAAGGATTTAAGTTTTTGCTTAGGGGAAAAAAAAAAAAAAAGACAGATAATTCTCAATTATCTGGAAAGAAAACAAAAACATCTACTCTGATGATATTGTAGTGAATCATACCCTTAAAGTGTTGGCACAAGATGCCCCCATCAAAGACGAAAGATATGTTTCCATTCTAACCTGTAAATGTCCTGTGGATGCTCATGCTGGATGTGATGCTACTTTTTGGCAACAAATTGTGATAGTTTAATCTTTTGTTAGTTTATTGCTGTGAAATCCAAAGATACACACTGCATTCTACAGTTTTTATACGAGAAACATTGTGATGCTGTGTTGACACACAGACTGAATAAAAATTTGTAGTGTATCTCTAATGAGGCAAAATGAATTGATATTTATGATAGACTTAAATGTTGTTAATGTCTTAAACACTGTCAAAATCATAGAAAGATTTTTTGTCAAACTGCAAAGAAACAACTCTCCATCTGTGACCATAGAAACACCCCACCAACCTACTGTCAAATATGCCTTCTGACTGGAATTTGGACATAAGACTATTGTCCAATTATCTCAGGTCTAAGGAGAAGCAAACAAAGCTCAGAGAAGAAGAACATATCCACAAAGAAAGTCAAACTCAGGAGCTGTGCTAAGAATCAGCCCTAGTTGGCCTCAACGGGTAGAGGAGAAAGAGGATTTTGGGTGTGTGATAGCAAAACAGAAGGAGTAAAACTCCCCCCTCCAGGAAGACTACATACACAAGGGATATTCATGTGAGAGGCAGCTGACAAGGGATCATAAACCATCAAATACCCTCAAAGTGCCCCCTAGACTTATTCCTGAGTTCTTCCACCACTAGAGGACTGGACACAGTCCGAGGGATGCAACAAATCCAGAGTATGTTGCAAGAGACTGTAAAACTTCCCTCCCCTCAGGGGAGGTACCTGGGCATCTCCCGAAGGTGTATTAATCTATTGGACTCTATGTTTCATGGAATCCTCATCACTGAGAAGATTAGAAGTGGACCTAGGGAACACTGTCGGCTTCCACAGAGTGGTGATAGATTTTCTGTTTAATTTCTGTCTCTTTCTTCCCTAGCTCTTCTTTGTCCTCTTTCTTTCTAGTTCTCTTTCTCTGCTCTTACTTACTGTCAAATAAAATCCATACTATTGACTTTGGTATATGTCGTGGGTTCGACCTTGGCAAAATGCCAAACCTCCCCAAGACCCATGCAGTCCCAGTGAAAGGAGGGAAGGGGAAAAAAACTGAAACTGGAAAGAACTATATACATATATTTACAGGAAACTTACAATACATATACGTACAAATATAAGAAAAAACAACAATAACTTCATCCAGAGCTATCCACCCCAATAACACACAGATTTCACCACCCAAAACCCACACGGAAACAAAACTAAACACGTTTCTCTGAAAGAGCACCCAGCAAAGTAATATCAAACAAAAGTATTTACTTCCCAGAGACCAGAACTGCTGTGGGCATCTCGGCAGGGAAGCGGCCAGGCCTGTCGCTCTGGGAGCAGCAACAGGGAGTCCTCACCACCACACCACACGGAGAGAGGGAGGGCAAGAGAGTGAGGATACCTCCCCCACTAGATTTATACTCGACTTGACGTCAGATGATATGAAATACCTCTTTGGTTGCTTAAGTCAGGTGACACTTGCCCCTCTGAATCTACGGAGTGCCCCATGGCCCAAAAAACTGGGGCCTACTAAATTTGGTTTCAGGCCTAACTAAACTAAGGCCTTAATCTAAGTTTTGGGGGTTTATCCAACCCATCACAGTATACGGTCTTCTTTGCACCCTAATTTGGGCAGAGGGATCTCTACAAATTTTAATAACTGGATCATAAGATCATTAACAACAAAACCAAAAATCCTTGGAGTTTCTGTGAGTCTGAAACCTGGTAGTATCAAGAGTGTTAGATTACCTTGTTCTCAAGGAGATTTATATTTGTACTGGGAGGCATAAAACATGGAAATTATGGGAAAGGACACATTTTCCTGACATTGTTTAGGAGCTCTCATCTGAAGATGTTGTTCATAAGAAGAGAATATTCATTATTTTCATTAAACTGCAGTAAATGCACATATCCCAACACATCTACAGTCCCAAAAGAAATTTCTACCATCATATCTAATTTGGCCAACCACACAATTCAGTAAACAAGGTTAATAAGACATTATAAAAATGCTGATGAGTTTCAAGTGAATCCCAACTTGACAATCATCACAAAAACTATTAGTATTCAAAAATAATATGATGTCAAGTTAAGGTCTTTTCTCCTTCTCTTTTACTGTTGTCTGGTGTATAAGGTCTTCAGCCTTAAGTATTTTGACCCCTATGTTCAGCTCCACATCCTTCTAGTAATAAAAACAAGCATTTTGGATAACATTTAGGATCCAACTGAATGTTTGTTTTTTCATGAAATTGCTTCAACAATTATTGTTCTGCCTGCAAACTCATTTTCCTGCAAGAGCAGAAATTCAGCTTCTATTAAACAGTAAAAGGTATAAATCCAAACTACTTATTTTGGTCTTCTAGGCTTTCATCTGCACTTTTAAGAGATTCAATCAGCATTCAGGATTTTATTATGTTTCTGTCCTTCAAACAGGATATTTAAGATTCTGTCTGTCTGCAGCAACTTCTTACTGAAGGTGCTCACTTCTACTACATCCACTTTTGACAGTAAAGTAATTCGAGATCGACACACAGGCAGAGGACACTACTTCTGAATCTACCCAGAAAAAAAAAGGAGCATTCATGAATGAAAACAAAGTTCCAAAATCTCTTTTTACATAAAACATTTACGTGACTGTAGCAAGTTCCTTTTTTCTGCTAGTGAAAATAAAGTATTTAAAACCATGAAGACTCCTTTCCTGCATAGTACGTTGCCACAGTTATTGTTACCATTATTTGCCCTCTAAATAGTCATAAGCATAATTTGTGGTAGATTCTTCTGCCAGGAAAGGCTGGGTTGTGTTAACACTACACTACACTGAGCAAGCATTCTCAGGAAGTGAATCATCCAAAGATAAAAGAAATTGAAGAGAGAAATATGATCTGCAAAGAACAGTTTAGTTGATCAAAAGATTTTGATAGATTCAAATTTTAGAGAATCAGGACTACCAATTACAAGATGTTACGTGTATGGTCTTGCAATTAATTTTACACATTGCAAGATAGGTAAATTTTGAAAGCACTTTTTTGAAGAGAGTGAATAGCAATTACCAGGTGACACATTTTTTGGCTATAAAATGCATTTTTGGGCAATAAAGTCTGTTAATGAATCCCAATTTAATTAGTAAGATTATTTTGATTAAGACAACCCTTGGGGGTGGGGGGAAATGGAGGCCACATCATATTTGCATAACCAGTTAGTTATTTAACCTTATTGTTCACATTTTAGTATGTTTCATTATTTAGTTTTATTATTTAGTTGACTAAATTTAGATTGAAAACATAAATAATTTTACTTTTTTTGTTTGTCTGAATATAAAAGGTTGCTTGAAAATGTAGTAAAATCTGTTGGTTTAATTAAATTTTATATGCCCAAGAGTGAATTTATTTCAACATTTTGTTCAGGTGGGAAGGCTGAAATGTGTTTCTGGTTGACCCCAAATGAATTGCAATCAAGGGAACTTTAAGGGAACTGTAGCTTCACCAGTGAACCCAAACCAATACTGTGGGGGGTTTTGTGGTTTGGTTTTTNTGTGTGTTTTTGTTTGTTTGTTGGGGTGTTTTTTGTGTTTTTGTTTGTTTGTTTGTGGGGTGTATTTGTTTGTTTGTTTGTTTTGGTTGCTGTTTGGTTGGGTTTTGTTTGTTAGGTTTTGGTTTTACACTATTTGTTCAATGAATCTGGTACCCTAGTTATTGCCAGACATTCTGTATCATTAAGTAAAAGTGGCTTCTTTTCAGTCTCTTTAGGTTTGCCCAGCTAACCCAAAGCTGAAAAATCAGATACATAAATAAATAGTGTATCTCTGAGCTATACAATGTTTCAGAGAAAAGACAAAATTCAATGTCAAGTGGAAGCAATTCCTTACTTTCCCAGAGTACTGGTTTATAGGATCATTCAGGGTTAACAAGAAAATGAGTTCTCTCTCCCAGTAATGAAGTTTCTCGGATGACCTTTTCTTGCCCTTCCTTTTTTTTTTAAAATCCCAGTTTACTTTGACTGATCTTTTTTTGTGAGATTTTTCTCTAAACCTTTTTCCTAATATCCCATGAATTTATATTAAGTCTATAGCCCAGTTAAAAACCAAGTACATCTAAATCTTTCTGTCAAGGAAAGATGAATTCATAGAAATGTAATTATATCCAGCCTGAAAAATGCCCTGAAGTACCTTTCATTACTCAAAGGTGAATTTCTGTGTGATAAGCTACTGTAGATATTTCTGAACAGTAACAAGAAAACCCAAACCTCAAATGAAAGCAAGCTAACAATCAAAAAACCAACCAACCAAAAAAAAAAAAAAAAACCAAACCAAGAAAAAAAAAAACACCAAACCAAGGAAACAACAACATAACCACAACAAAAGAATGCCACAATAAAACCTAAAAAACCTAAACAAATAAAAAAGATTACTGTGGCTGGCTTTTGTTTTATGATATCACAATGGCCAATTTCCTTGTGTTAACTAAGCAGTTTTCAAACACTAGCTCTTTTTAATACGTTATCTGCTTAACAAAATTAAAACAAACACTGATTCCTCAGTGTATGTCTGGAGATAGATAAGGCAGCAACTTGGATAGCAAGATATTTGATCTGGCAAAACCCAAGAAATTATGTGATATCTTAAATAATCCAATCATTTTCTAAGCTTTCTTGCAGAAAGATTTTACCCTACAAGAACCATTTTCCTTTAAACCATGAAACTCACTCTCCTAATGTCTTATCTAGTGGCAAAATCCACTACAAAACAAATTCCATGAAGCAGCTCAACAAGTTCAACACAAGTGTTGCATGGATTTTTTTGCTTAGCTCACTGACAACCTGTTTCTGCATATTTTTTTTTTTTTTTAACATTTTTCATCAAACACATTTGGGTCTGTAGCAGCAATGGTACAGAAGGATGCAAAGATACTGGAAGTCTTTATGGTATGTGCTGGTGTGTTTCTGCCAGGCTGACTGAGCAGATGTGTTCTGAAGTATAACGGAGCTTGACAACACTGCATAAAACAAAGCTTTATTAATGCAAGAAGAAAGATGAACAACTATGCACCCAAACAGTGGCCCACCCAATCACCTACAGCAAACACATTATCATAAGTGATGCCATGGCTCTGGTGGAGTGCCAGGGACATTTGTTGTCTGGGTCATCTGACAGCAGCAGCCAACCAACCACAAAAACACTTGTAGTATGCAAGTAAGAATTGTGTTGCCCCTTGGCTCAACCAACAGTAGTGCGACATAAGGGAATCATGCTGTGTGGATAATGTGGGACACATCCTGCCTAAGCTGCTGATGTCAGTCAGGAGGGAAGGTGTCAGCAATCATGCAGGGCCCTCTGAAGGGATGAATATAGCATGTTTCTTAACAACTGAGGATGTGAATTGTGTGACCTCATTACCACAATTGAACAACTTAAGTCTTGACGCTTTTCAAATCTGGCAGCACTGAAAGGTCTAAACGCCTCTCGGTCTTCCATGCAGCAAAGAAGGATCAGTTGGCTCCTACTGTGCAAGGTATAGTCCTTCAGATTTCCATCCCTTTAGGTAAATATTCTACTTAGAATAGAAAATGGACTTACAGAACTTCATATCTTGTCTTCTTGACTTAATTCAGAAGAAACCCATTTCAATAAAAATAAGCAAGAGGGCTGCTGTAAGGAAGCTGTAAGAGTTGGAATATGTAAGAGCTGGAATACATACACCTTACAGAAATTTGTGTATAAATTCTGACATTTTGCATATGTCATTACAACAATACATCATAAGGATTTGAGTATTAAAATCCTTCCTGAAAGTTATTGCAAGCTATGTCACTAATGTGGAAATTATCACATAACAGTGCAGGTATATGAATTAGCTTCTTTAAAATGTTTCATCTCATATGGATCTAATTTGTTATATTGTAGGAATTTTTATACTTCAACTATACAGTTCTGGATCGTTCTGGGGAAAAGTCTGTGAACAAGAAGAAGCTTCATGAAATGTGTATTCTATCCAAGACGGTGATCCAGCTTCTAGAGAATTTGCTAGTTAAACTTCTGATTACTGATGAGTACAGCATGAGTCTGTGAGAGTGGTCACCCCGGTAACACAGGTGTGCTTCAACAGTGAGCAGCACTGTTAGTGCTGCAGCCAAGTCTTTCCAGTTTCCTGTCCAAAAATTCTCATTGTCTTTGTCAAAGGCAAAACAAAGCCTTTTCATGTAGGTAAAGCAGGCAATGCTTTTTATGCATAATGCTGTTTGCATTGATATATGTTCATATAAATATGTTTTATATGTGTTGCTTCAACTCCAAGACAAAATGGCATGTTTCCTGAAGAAATGGGTGTGAACCCTTCATTTTAGGTCTGGGTTCAGACACTTCAAGTGATTGTACATGATTTTCAGGCTGATTGCTGTTCTGTTCCTGTTCCTATTTTCAAGAGTGTCATCTGGAAGACACCAGCATGCAGAAATAAATGCTTGAGGACCAGAAACAAATTCATCTTCTCTTCTCCTAAATGCAAGAGAGTTGCTGTCATGTAGAGATTGGAAAGTGATGAAAAATGTATTAAAGTACTGTCTTGCTGGAAAGATATGTCTTTCACTGGAATAAGCAGTGTGTGACACTGAGAATTATCCTATATAATAAAATTACATGACTAAAATAAAAAGATAATCTATACAGAAACATCCTTAATTCAAAGTAGAAATCAGCTACAGGCTAAACTAATTTTTCAATAGTACTGCTTTAATTCTGGAGAAATATCACTGATCTGTGGAGTTGTTTAATTGTTTTCAACTTGAACATAACAGAGTTCAAGGATTGGATTTATAAGTCCAGCAATGTGTCCATGAAGACATCAATCACCAAAGTTTGTGTTGTTTCTAATATTTGTGGGCTTAACAACTGAGCAAATATTTTTGTTTTCCTAAATATTAAGTGTTTATGTTTACTAAATTTTTATATCTATTATTGGTATTATGGTTTGGATAACTTCAATTCTGGGCTGAGAAAAACTCTAGTATGCTAGGATCTGTATAAAAAGTTTTAGTGAAAACAACAGAAAGATGAATGGTTTATTATTCCATTTTACATTTAAAGACACCAGTCAATACCTGAAAATACTTCAAATAAAGTAAAGTCTAAAGGGTATTGTCATTGAGGTCGTACTTTTGGTTGTGCAGAGATTTGAGAATAGCCACTGATTTTGAAAGGGAGTAGGAGTAGAACTGAATGAAAGCAGCTTTTCAGGAATCAGTATCGTGCAGCATTTTCATTTTCTACTGTACTCCAGACACCTATGCACTTCACTGATTTGTATTGTCACATGAGATTAGCGTCAGCTAAGGTACATTACTTTAGACCAAAA
>VXBX01009577.1:143621-155778 GCA_013400415.1 Scytalopus superciliaris
TGTGTTTTTTTTTTGTTTGTTTGTTTGTTTGGTTTTTTTTTTTTTTTACATCACAGAAGTATCTGTCCAGAATTTTAAATGACTGATTTTGAAGTTTTCTTTCTTCCGCTATAAAAATTCAAGGATGTGATTTAAAATCAGACCACAAATCAACAAAATCAAGGGATCTATTTTCCAAAGCTTGAATTTGATTTTCATTTTGTTGTAAATGACATCTGTTAGCTTATTTCTCAGAAATTAATTGGCTCTTTTGCAGTTTCATCCATTTAGAGTGAAGAAGTTTGTTTAGACATGCCTACAGTATAACCATAGGAAAAGTTATCAGTAAAAGAGTTATATTCAGAAAATATCATTCAGTATGTACGATAAGAAGTCGGTTGCGGGTTTGTTTATTATTAGCATTATTGACCTCACATAATAAATAATAATGGAATTAAAACAAAAAACAAAGAAGAAAAAAAAGGTGAGAATCTGAACTATAATCATTCAGTGTTTAAAGACAGCATTCACCCTTTCTTCCTTTCTATCTCATTTTCCTTCATTTCAGAAGGACTCAATCTGAACTCAGATTTTATGAAGCTGCTGTAAACTGCCTTCTAAAAAAAATGTATTTTATTGATTAAATAATGAGTTCCAAGCTTAATTAGCATAGGAGGTAGCAATTATTTCAGATATGTCTTAAACAAAATTAGTAAAAGAAACAAAATTATAAAATAAGAAACCAGGCCTTGACAAATAATCAATAAAATTTCAATGATAAAAATGGGCTCATAATTAATTGCAGCATTTGTTTAGAAAAATTTGAACAGACTTTTTATTCCCCCTGTGATAATTATGATTCATATTGACAATACTGGTGATATGGGTACATTTATAGTTTGCAAACTTCACCAGTGAGGAAACAACAGGAATGTTAAAATTGTTATTGCCATTCTTATGATCCCTGTTCTTCAGATTCTAGTTTAACCAATGAGAATTATTCTACAGAGTAGCTGGTGAATGGGTCTTGGGCACTGAAGAAAAAAAAACCAAAACATAAACCAGCCCACATTTATTTTGTAGAAATAATTTTCCATGCTAATGAAGCAATTCAAGGTCAAAATGAACAAGCACGCAGCTTTTCATGAGTTCAAAAGTATTTTTTGCTCAGTGATCAAACTCGTATTGAGATTTTTTTTCCCCTTTTTGCATGTACAAGATGAAAAATCCATGGACAAGTTGGTATCAATCAATGTTTCTTGTGCTGAGGTTTTAGTCTTCTTTCATTCCTGTCCTCTTAATGAAACTGCTACAATTTTATTAGACTCTTGCATTTAATATGTAACTCTTATATAAGACGGTGGAATGAAAGACCAAACAGACAGATGTCTCTTATTCTGTGTCAACCTTCATTCCCTTCTCACTAAAAATAAAATAATGTTTTGCAACATGACAAAACATGAAACTGGATAATGAAACACAAATGGAAACTGCAGATCAATTCTCCCCAAATAACTAAACTAACTAATGATAAAGGCCATTGAGTTGCAATTTGTATGAGAGAGGCAGAGTTTGAATCTAAGTTGTTCAAACAGAGGTTTGGTTTCTTAGGTGACAAGTTTGGCTGATGTCAGAAGAACAGGGAGGCAAACCTGCAAGCAGCACGTCCTAAATCCTTAGAATGGCTATGGCATTTGGAACCAATTTATTCTACTTAGGAACAAAATAAATAACAAAAAATCAAACCAAACCAAATAAAAACAAACAAAAAATGTTGTTGGGTGGTCTTTTGTTTCCTACATTGAGAGGAAAAGAAAGGATCTGGTAACTGTAATAGCATAGTATGGCAACAACCACATAGTACAGTGACTGGAGGCAGAACATGTGTTTGTGTGTAGGAAAGAAATAAGAACGGAAAAAAACCATATGTGGAGAGTAATGGAACTACAACAAAAGTGATCTACAGTAAAACAGCAGGAAAATAGAAGAGAGCTCAGAGTCAAGAGCCTCTGTGTGCTGGAAACTACAGAAAAATCCAAGGAAAAAGAAAAGGTGAGGTTTCGGGAAAAAAAAAAAAATTACCAGGAGCAACTAGGAGTAGAAAACATTATGAAATGAAGAGATAGAATTGGAAAAAATATGTTGCTGGAGGATGAGGAATGTTTTAAATATTACATATAACTTTGAGTTTCAAACCATAGTATTGAAAGTACTTTGGAGATAAATATTTGCAAAACACATGTAGCATTAGCATATATTGCTGAGGGTTAAATATGAATATCAATATTTGATGAGAAAAAAGACTGAGTTACAATCAAGACCTTTTGTACATCTTCATTTGAAGTTATATATAAATTACTGTCATTAATACTTATTTCAGCTCTCATTCTCTTCTTGGTCTCTTCTTAATACCTTAACTTCTGGACATCTGATAAAATTAATATATCTTTTTTTTTGTTTAACATCACATTGTGAACTTTCTATTTGTAAAGAAGAGGTTTAAAAGTACTGACACTTCTAGAAGGAAGTATTAAAATAAAAATAATGCTATATGTAAAACTGAAAATATGTATAATTAAAAGACAGTTAATTTCAACAGTTGATACATTATTTTTGAGCCTTCAAGTGAATTGTGATAGCAGTCTCAATAGACATAATAAAATTCAAAGCATACATAATTGCAAGATGATTTTTTTTTTAATTTTGGTTAATTATATGAAAAGAGAAGTGGATTTGTCTTTTCCTTTTTTCAAATGAAAAGTTTTCTTAGTGCGATTTGCTTTCAAAATATGTTTAGACACATAACTGCCATTAGAGCATTTTAAAATTCTTACCAGGAAAGAGATCTTATGTTTTCTTTTTTTTCTATATGAAAATATAACTATTCAAAGGACTCTAATCAACTTATAGCTGCTTTAACTACAAAAAAGGTCTTTGCCCTAGAATTTCAGTGATCTCTGATTTTAATTTTAGCTCTGTCTCCATGTCCTGTCTTTCAATTAAAGTGTATACATCAGTAAGTCATCCCTCAGAATGACGACCACCCAAGCATCATCATTCTATTTTTGACAGTCTGAAACATTAAAAAATTATCATCTTTTAAAATGTATGGAATCTTAGAAAAATTATGCATTCTCTGCATTCTCTGGCACGTTTAGGGTTTGTTTTCTACACATACTTAAGAAAGAAAAAGAAGGTTTTATTGTTGTCTTCATCAGTCTTTGGGACCAGAAGGAATCTTAGAAATAACTTATGAATAAAGAAAAATCAGAGAAAACACACATATTTTATTATTTTTTTTAATTGCACATTTGAAATAAAAAATGTACTTTTTAGACACCCAAGTAGATGGACATCTCCATTGAAATCCATTTTGAGCTTTAAGAAGATATCTCCTGTTCTCAATAGTATCTTCAGGATATGAAAGTTAAATGTCATGGGGAAAAAGCAAATCTTTCTAAGTATAACCTGAAAATCAAAAACAGAGAGAGAAAAGGGGAAAACATCTTGATTGTGCTTAAATGAATGTACATCTTCAAGAATGATGAAGCACTGCTTTCATTCATAGCAGAAAGTTGTCATTCATGATAAATATATAAAAATGTAAAAATATCAACAAAAAAAATCAGTAAAATTCAGCATCTCACTACAAATGCTTGATTAATTCTTATTGTCAGGATTTTTTTTTAATCAATATATCATTTTGGAGATCTACTTCAATATCTTAAGGTGAACATGGTTTTAATTTCTCTGATAACTAAACTACATACTGTCCTGAATTCTCTGATGCTTTTCATCCTTATGATTATATCATGAGTCTTGTGATAATTGATCTTTAATATAAATATTCAGCTACTGGTGATGTAAAGATAGGTCTCAGCTTTCACAAAGGTGAAAAAGAAGGGTTAAGAGGGAAAGAGGAAAGGATAAGACGTCACAATTAGAATAGTTGAGTTAAAAATCCTGAGAGGGAAAGGATTGTTATATCCTACAAATGGGACTAAATATGGCTATTTTGTCACAGGTATGTAATTTTCTACAACTGGAATCACAAAGGGATCCTGCCTGCTACAGTTAAAGTGACATGTAATCAGGATGACTGCAAAGCTACAGAGGCAGGCACCTGGACAGGCTGAATGAAATGCAAAACAGCTCAATGCAGAATAGTCAGAGAGCAACTGACTGACATGGCATAATCTGCCTGAAAACTCAGAGCAGAATGTTCTATTCCAGAGGGCTGTTACATCACTTCCAAAGTGAATGAATTAAAACAGAATTAGGTACTGTGCAAGTAAAGAAGTAAATTTTATGGATAGATGTGAGACGTTTCACTATGGAAGAACTGTTCATATGGACACACTGGCACTATACGGCCCTCTATTGCCACCATTATATGTTGCCCACTTTCTGCAGAAACTTAATATTACTAAGTTGCCTTTTTCTTTTCTTTTTCACAGAACCTCAGTTCCTGCTTAGTAAGAAAAAAACCTCCATTTTCATTTTGGATAGGAACATCAGAGCATTAAAAAAAATAAAAATTGGGATAATATAAATGTATTTCGTAGATATTTCATCTTCACAAAGACATTACTAGTGAAATTCGATAGTTTCCAAGTATTCTGTCACCTTTACTCACTGAAACTTTTAGTCACCTTTACATTAGTGAAACTGAAGAATAAGAGTTTTAAAAACATTGAATAAACCATTTACCACTACATGTTATGGGGAAGATTCAGGAGGATTCCAAGGCAAAATGATGACACCATGTAAAATTCAAGAAAACAGCATTTATTGAGAAGAAGTAGCAAATGAGAGAAAAACAAACTCAAGGAAAAGGAAAAAAATAAAAAAAAAAACCCAGACCCAAGACAACTCCCACTCACTCATGAGTTACTCACACAGTTACTCTACATACGAACCCCAATGTGCTCAAGATCCCCAATATGACTGGCTGCTGCATCCCTGGGCTTAGCGGGCCTCCCTGCGGGAAGCAACACTGTCCTTGGTGCCAGCACACACCTCCACCTGCAGCAGGAACTCTCTGGTTTTTATGCACTTAGTCTGTGGGGCCTATCTAGGCATATGTGGCCAGCACACACCCAGATAGAGGCCTCCAGTCCCTCCCTCCATTATGTAACTGGAAATCTCCCTGCACTTGTGCCGTGTATGTTGAGGGTCTCCCTTTTTGTGTCGGTTGTTACCTCATCATCCTCCTCTTTTTTCCTTGACTCATCCTTGGCTGGCTGTAGGCAAGTAGCCAGGCCACAAAACAGTTTCAGTGTACACAAGATGCTTCTCCTTCAAGGAAAAAATCCCACTTATCAGTTCTTGTTTTTCATAACTTGGCAAGAAAAGAAGATTCTTGCAGGCAGAAAGGCTGTACACAGACCAAAATAACAGCATCTCATTATGCACAAATACACTACAGAAGTACTAGAATACAGCAATCGTAGGTGAATGATTTCTAATAAACATGGTACCCAACTAAGGTTAAAAAAATATATCGTTAGTCCACAGCAACAGTCCAAAAAACTCATTCCTCTTTCCACATTGACTTAACTACTCCACAAACATTCAAAGGGTTTAATGAGACAAGAAGCCATAAATACTCAGTTCTTGCTTTAACTTGCATGACCAAACAGCATTACATAATCAGTATTTTCTATCCTGTATTTGGTTTATTTTGAAATTCAGAGTTTGATCTTTATTTGTTATAAAGTTCAAAGAAATTTTAAGTCTTCTGAGCATTCTAAGTTCACTCTTTATTTAACAGGTCACATTCATGGATTTTATCTGAGCATTTTACAGTATTAATCCAGCCATGCAAACATTTAGACAAGAAAATATATTCAATTTTCATTCTGCATTGTGGACCTTTACACTTGAACTACATTTTATGCTTCTTCACAGGCGTTTAATCACTTCCGTGGTGTCTCTTTTCAACACATAACAGAATTCTATTTTCCCATGGGTGGGACAAGAGAAAAGATAATTAGAAAATTCTGCTGAAGTTATAAAGGGTTGTCACAGACCAGATGTATATCTCACTGACTGATGGGTTGAAACAACCATTTGTGGTTGGGTACGGGACTGGGCCTTCAGCACAGTGTCCTCATGGTCAGCAAGGATGGCTGACGAAGTTTGCAGCCACATGGCACGAAGGCTGCATGGGGGACCTGTCAATCAATAAGATTCCCCTGGTAACCCTCCCACACCACAGAGGTGGCTCTCCCTGGAGCCTCTGATTGTGGCACCCCTCACTTTGGCTGGGGGAACAGTGAGGGGTCAGTGAACCAAAGGTCCTGCTTAGAGGGAGTGGGCATAATAGCCAGAGTCTATAAACAGGCACACATGAGGTCTCCATTAGGCCCTGATCTGCTCTCCTGACTCGTAAACATGTGATTTTCTAAGTGGTATCTATTTATTCTTTATCCCTTTATTCTTTCTTCTCTTAATCTCTCTTCCCTTATTCTTTTCTTCCTCTTGTGGGTAACTTGAACACTTATTTTCTGTAAGTTGTGGCTACCTCACTTAAGTTGCATGGTGTTTGTTTGCTGGCTAGTTCCTTACTGTAGCAATGCTTGCTAGCCTCAGTAACCTGTTGTAATGCTTTTGTAAAGTTCCATGTTGCTACTGTAAAACCCTTTTTGCCAAAATGCCTGTATTCTCACCAAATTAGAAGAAATCTCATAGAGAAAAATGTGTAGTTTTCTTCCGGATATGAATTCAAGGTACCAAACAACCTTTACAAGGGTTCATGTTGGTGAAATCTCCAGAAGCCTGATTAAAGTGTAACACCCACTAAAGTCGGACCGGGTTGTAACAAGTGTTAAAAGATTATTAATGATATTCAGCAAAAGGAAAGACGTGAGTGCTGAAGTGTAAAAATGCCTGGACTAAACTTGTTAGCCAAGGCAGAGTACTTAGAAAGAAAGGATATGTACATTATTCGCATAATCGTCATTCCTATGTATTTCTCAAGAACTAGTGGCTGAAAGATCAGGTGATGACTTGTTAGCCCTATTTTATTTATTTTTTTTTGCATTTTCCTTCCTCCCCTTTTATGGGGACAATATAACTGCAGACATGTCTTATGGGGCAGAGCTGGATCAGAAGAAATTGTGACTCAGCTTTCCACTGAGTAGGTTAAAAGGAATAGTGAAGGTACATAGAATTCTGAGCACTTTTGTAGAAAATTTTAATTACCTGAAACAAAAAATAAGTGAAAAAAAACCCCAATATTTTATACATAATCTCCTTACAAGCAATATTCATATTTACCGACTACCATAACTAGAAGTATTTTACAGTTTATAAAGCAGATATAATGAAGGAAATTAGCAATTATTTCAGTGTTCTTATGGAATGAAAACCTGATGGCCAGCTGTGCTGTTTCATGAATTCTGGGAGGGGGAAACTTGAGAATTCTTTCACATTGTATTGATTTTTTCATAAATGTCACTCCAGTTTAGACATATTCGCTTGTTTGAAAGAAAATGCAAGTGAAAAGCTCATGTGAGGAAGTGTGTGTTTTCCCACATAAATAGAAATTTGTACTTAGCATATATTTTCAATTTTGTTAGGATACTTGCCAAAGGCAAAGAGTAAAGAACAGTAAGAAAAAAATCCTCTTCTATTTACTTTTTTTTAAATGATCACACTTGCCTTGCTTAGTCATGCCTTCTTTCATAAGGAGTCAGAAAGCAATCAGCACTTTAAAAGGAAATCCACACTCAATGTCATCTGTTTTCAGAAAATCTACCCTTTTCTACAGTTTGTCCAGATGCTTTATAGTTGCCTCACAGACATATCTTGGTCTGTCCTAAACTCACTGGACACTAATACATGCTTAGAAGACATCTCACCCAGGAAGCTCTGCATCCTTCTCTTGTCTTTGCTTCATATAAGCTATATTTTATATGCTTCAAGAAAATTGTCTTCCTGAGCCATAGGCATAGTCTGTTTCTCATGGCCAGTGTTAAACTGAAGATAAAGGAGAGTGAGATGTGACTAGTTAGAAGGGGGAGGTTAGTCTTAAGTTGGATGTCTTGTGGTTGGACTTAAAAACAACTAGCATAGATCTTATTAGTTTTCATGAGAGATATTTCTTCCCTATAAGTAAATATAAGGCTTATAAATTATGCAGGGAGGGCTATTTTTTACCTTTTTTGAAACAGCACTATTGCTCAATACAGAAGGGAAGGAAAAAGATTATTAAATTTCTATGTTTAACTTCATAATTACATGGAAAAGCCATCATAGGACTATTCCTGAACTTTTTAAAGTAATACAAAGGAAATTAATAGAAATTACAATTCCGTCCAGTCTGAGGACCAGGCACGTAAAGGTTAAGAACTTAAATAAAACATAGGACGAAAGAGAGACTGAAACAGTTTTTCTGAAATGCAAGTTGATTATATATCCCACTTCATTATGTTTTTTATTTTCACTTCTATGTGATTAAGAAAATATCTTTTAACATGCCTCCATATTGTTAAACCATGTATGCATCTCATGCTGGGTAGTTGCATCTTTTACTTAGGTCCATGACGCATGTACTTTAGATTGATAAATCTTTCTAAAGGTCATTGCTTCGAAGAATCCAAAACCTTTAAAAGTCTTGTCTTCAGAACCTTTCTCAATTGGGCTCTGGGTGGCAGAGAAATTATGTAATAGAATTTTACGGAATACCTTAAAATTCTAGTTTTATTTATCCCCTATTGTCTTTGCATTTAAATCCCTGTTAAAGACAATTAACTCTTCATTATGGCTGGGTTAATGATCCATATCAGAGTGGGAACTTTCTAATATATAATAATTTCCTCAGTGTAACCGATAATTGTGACATACTGTTATGAAGANCTACAGATTAAAAGACATCTAGGAATATCACACTTAAGTGTCAGTCTTAATTTTTTCTGCCAATCTGTTGATGTCTTGGTATGTTTATTATCTATGTTAATAAGAATTAATGAATTTTTAGACTAGACACTGCAGCTTTCTCGAGTTGTGACCCATAGATTCATTTTGATTTTGATTGGTAAGAATTTTAGGGATTTTTCCTTGGGATGCTTTGACATTTCTTGTTAACGTTTTGAGTCCAAGACACTTTGTGCACAGACTTTCTCACGTAAGAATAAGCCTTGAGCTTACAATATTACAATTGTGAGAAGTAATAAAAAATGGAAGGAATTGAGTATGTAAAACTACTTAATGTGGGCCTTGGCAAGCAAACCCTAGACCTCATAAAGTAGATTTAGAAGCAAACAAGTTTCTGCAATGGGAAGCAAGTAAGAGAAAAAAATACTGACCACTTTAACATCTTACCCAGCCCCTGTTTGAACCCTCCACAATGCTCTCCTATAGCTGCAATGTTATACTGCACTTGAGATGAAATCGTGGCATCTTGGTTCTAATTTTTGGAAAATAAAGCTGATTGAAGCTTGAGGGACCTGAATAGATCCTTACAGGCAGGCTGCTGAGGTAGATCCTGTAACCTCAGAAATAAGTACCCCCATCTGGCCACAAAGAGGCATGAACATGAACAATGTGTATATACACTGGATGCACTTCAACAGCATTCTTCTTGAACCTATTTTAAAGCTGACCCTGTAGCATCTTTACAAGGAAAGTTTCCACTTTCTACCAGCAGAAGAAAGTTTGTGTGTATTAAGCACAGAAGTACAACAGCCATCTCAGCATCCTGCCCTGTACCTGATCTCTTCTTTCTGCAGATAGAGCATTTCTGATACTTTTTCTGCAATGTGTAACTGCCTTTGTATTACAAGGAATTATGGGAATTTTTTTTAATCAATAGTAAAAGTAGAGATAACTTTCTGAACTTTCAAGGCTGGCTGTTAATCTCACAGAGTCATTATTTTAGCACTTTAACACTATTTCTGTCTTACCTATGAATCCTATATATCACAATGTAGCATACCATATCTGGAATGCTAATATAAATTACCCCATTTTCTTTTTACTGTCCTGCAAATGGTTTCTAAAACTCTGCTTATAGATTGTCATTAATTACAAGGAATATGTGAACAGATTCACATTCCAACAGCCTTGTAGCTTTTGTGTTTTCATAATTTTAAAATCCTCCTTTTTCTCAGCTGGATGTGGTCATGCTACTTTAAGAGAGGATCAATCTATTTTCCAGATTAAAAATCAATAAAAGAAAACAACCCCAAGACACCAAGAAGTCTTCTCATATGAAGGGATGTTCTACACAATTTGTATATATTTATTAGCAGGAAAGACAATATTACCAACATTAAAAGCAGAATTACTCAGAAGTATTTCCTTAGGGCAACTGACATCTATTGTCCCTTATTTAAGAGGAAATTCTTCATCTAATATTTCAGTTTTGGACTAAACACCTTGATCATAATCAAAGTAAAGAGGGAAATTATGCCTTGAGGATGAACCGGGGAACCTCTGCTGAGGGTTTCCACATTAGCCCCTGACAGAAAGACCCTTCCGTGAGCCTCAAGTAGAGGCTCATGAAAATGAGTGTTGGGGTCCAGTGGTGTCATGTATTGTTTCATCATAAATGCTTATAAATCAGAATATTAATGCTATCCTGACACTCTGTACTGTGCCTATAAATTTCCTGTGGTCTCTGCAACCATTACAGAAGTTTCTGAAGTATGACTTTGTTGACAGGGCAGAAGAAATCAGAGGATGCAAGACCCCTCCTTTCAAGTAACTGCAGGCTGCAAAGGAAAATGGTTCCCAAGCAGAAAGTTATGCTAGCAAGACCTGAAATCATGCCTAAAGTATTTTTTCTGCTATTTTAGAGAAGTATCTTATTCTGTCAAGATTAACCAGATTAACGTACACATGGTTGCAGATGGTGCTGAGGTATGAGGGAAAAAAAGTAAATGTCAGCAGTTTGGTCATATTAAACCAGCAAGGGTATTTATTCTAAGTTTTCTTGTACAGTTTTTGAGAAAAGTTTGGCAAAGATTTTTTTTTAAAGTAATTAATAAAATAAATTTATCTTAGTCCTATTTTGAACAGTGATTGAGTCAGAATTATTTTAATATTCCTCTGTTAACAGGATATGCTTTTGTCAACTTTACCAAATGACAGTATTACAGATGTGTTTTATAAGAGGAATTAACCTCTTCCTTTTTGAACCTTGTTTCTACAAAGTTCTCAATTTCATTTTCTGAACTTAAGCAAGAATCTGGATAGATAAATCTGCTGTGTTCTCAGCAGGTACTGAGACTAAATGTACCTCAATCAGTCCAAAACAATAGAAGCTTGTTCCAGCTTTTCCAGGTTTTTCTTTGACATTTACTTCTGATCTGGCTTAATATGCACAATGTCTTCAAATTCATCCCTTCATAACTGTGTCCCCAGAATCAGTTGATTCTCTTTGACCTCTGTTCATTTCAGCATGCACAGTGATGAGTCATTGCTTCAAACCAAATGGAGCCATATCCATGTGAAATTCCTGTAATTATTAGAATCAACTTCTAAGATGGAAATCCTTAGGGAACTTTTACACACACACCCTAACACAGTCTATTTTTTAAAAAAGGTGTTAAAGATTTGCCAATCACCTGACATTCCTTTGTGCTCTCAGTATGATACAATCTGCTACACAGCTCTGCTGAGGGCTCCTGGATGTGTATATGTCAAACTTGCTGTGGCAAACAACAGATGTGTGGACAGCAAAACTTGTACTGAGTACCTTGGTGACTTACTTGGCACAGTATGAAGCATGTAGTACAAATATTGTTTTCAGTTAAGTCAATATGTGGCCAGATTTTGAAGAGGTTTCAGACGGATGAATTCAGATGTTGCTTTCAGAAAATGTCATATTTATCCAACTGCTCCTGAATCCACAAAGCCCTACTTTTCCTTCTTCACAATAAAAAAAATTATATGGTTGAACACATAGACACATACACAAACACAAGTGAGGAATACAGCCACCTCCATTTAAAGAGAAACAGGGAAAAGGTGTGTGAGGCTGAGTTTAGCCACTCCTTCATTTAGCTATAATTTACTAAATGAACTCTGGCTAATCTCATTTATTTGAAGCTGCAAGAAGCTTTTCCAACTTTCAATTTATTCACATAACTTTTTAGAGAGTTTTTATTACAAACAAATAAAAGTTTTGGTTAAAAGTCACATATCACACCTATCCTTTATTCAAATAGGT
>VXBX01009577.1:155847-168635 GCA_013400415.1 Scytalopus superciliaris
GAGGTAAAACTGCTCCTTTTTACCTAACAAACAGAGCTGTTTAATTTATGCTTTCTTTTATTTGTACTTAAATCTGTCAGTTCTCATAGTAATATTTTTAAAATGTAGTTTAGAAACTAATCAGTGCTTTCAGACCAAACTTACTAACACTTTTTTTTTTTTTAATGTGTCTTTTATTTTGTACCATATTTAGAAGGGGTCAGAGCACAACCCATTTCCAATATCATATTTGAAACATATAAATCTTTGTAATGGACCACTGGATTAAAAAAACCCCAATACTTTTTCACCCAGAGTTTTACTTCAGCGCCATAGTATATCTTATATTATCATAAGTATTTTGACCAAAGGAAAAAAAAAAAAAAAAGGAGAACTCCATTGGAGTTAACTGTGTTCATTCTGCTAAGGCACAAAAAGAACATGTGGCCCATACAAGTTGCAGGACACATTGGGAATGAATATCTCTTTCATATTAAACAAGGAACTATAACTCAAACTCTTATGAGCTTCAGTCAGGGACAGATCAAGAACTGTTGGGTACAACTAAATCGAAACAAGACTGAAATAATAAATAAAATGGAAACTCTTCATACAGTTTACTTCATCAATATCATGCTTACCAGAAGTTGGTCTTTCCTCAAGCAAATGAATCTGTATGTGAACTTTGCCTCCTGTTGAATGCTTGAAATATTACTGTTAACTCGATTTCCTTTCACATTTGACAAAAATTCTTGACTTTTACATGTAAGCTGGTATAGATTATAGTGATCCACAGATTCATGCACTCTCAAAATGATCAATGCGGTGAAACTTGGTTAACAGTATGATTTGAAATTACAAAATACGTCCTAACATTGGTAGCATAATTGTGTGATTTGCTGGCAGTTTCAGACTGGCCTTCAGACTATTCCTGGATAGAAATTTTGGCCAAACGTAGGTTATAAGTTTGCTCCCACAAGAAACAATTTAGAGATCTGTAATGGAAATACTAAAGTTGGTATAAGTTAAAGTCCTCCTGTGGCCTTAACTACGTTTGAGACAGTCAACTGCACTCTTTAAGTCCTTACAACACATACCACAACGGGTCGTACTTAAAGTACAGACTAAGGAGATAGTACTTGTAACTGGCATCCTTTATCCTCCACATGAAGTGCAAATAACTGCAGGCTGAGCACTTAAGCAGACATATATTGGTGTTTGTTAGTATGGAAGAAAGAGCAGGTGAAATCTAGACTAGAGTATGTATGAGTGATCAGAAACAGTCTTGCTGAAAGTAATTAACATTTTCCCTTCATTTGAGATCTCACATTGAAATTTGTAATGTTATTTCCTTCAGTAAGAGTGAACATAACCCTCATTGCTTTAAAACATAATTTATCTTAATGGGTACTTTAGTTGATCTTCTTTTCATTTTGCTAGGCAGTTGATACTGTATGGAAGTCCTTCTGTCTATCTTCAGTGATATATTTTTAAGAGGTCGCAAATAGTTGACAGTATTTTCTGATTCCACTATAATTTGGAGTTTTGGTTTGAAATCACTCCCTGCTTGTCAGAACTCAAACACTATCTTGAAATATTAAATCTTGCATAGAATGCTCATCAAAACTGTTATGAATTTTTGTCTCACTAAATCGATTATTGGTAGAATTATGTACAATGTTGCTATAATTAATCATTTTCTTTCTCACTAAATATTTATGCCTAAATACAATTTTTTACCCTCTGACTCATCAACCTAAATAACATTAACATATATGCATATGTAAACTGAAGCATGCATGTCTTCATGTATATATATTGTGTGTAAATTCATGTTCAGAAGATATTTCTCTGTGTCAAGAACATTTTGAAGTCAATAAACTTGATCAGAAACATGATGAAAATTTTGGAAGTTACAGGTAGACGTCTTTTTTTTTAGATATCTATCTCCTGATGAAATGTGTGGATTATGTCAGGTTTAGCAGAAGGATAGTAATAATAAGTACAAATCAGCAACAAAATACAATAGTAACTATTTTAAAGCATATCTGATTCATATAAAAGTGAGTTATAGAAGCAACAGCAAAAGAAATGTTAAAACAAAGAGAGCAGGCCATTCTGATAGAATAGGAGGCTACATCAGGTAATACTTTGAAGAGGATTAAGGTTTAATAAACTGTGTCTCTACAGGCAGATTAGACTGCACAGAGCCTCTCAGGTCTGTTTTTGCACACCTACAGCCTAAATATCGAAAAAATTGTGATATGGCCTTATTAGGAGTCTAGGAGCCACCTAGACATAGTCAGGTCTCAAGTCCATAACTAGAACTAGTTTCCACTCAGTATCTGCACTTACTATCTGGTATCAGCCTATCTTGCTTTCTTAAAGACAGGGCTTGCAGGCCCTCTGTCAAATGCTGGTGGCTGGAACAGGTAGATCTCACTGGGAAAGGATACTACTTTTATAAAAATCTGTGTCTCCCAGCTTCAAACACACACACACATTGGGTTTGTGGCAATTTCAGCCCTGCTTACTGAACAAGCTTGACTAATATTTTATCCAATGAGATAGTGCGTGAGAGTCACTCTTTCTAATAAAAGCAAGATGCCACTGATGATCTGTGATTTAAGTGAAAGCTGGCATCCTTACAATTCACAAAGGTAAAGGTCTTCTTGGTTTGGGGAAAATGACAGTCAGATCACTCTGCTTAACCTTTGGTGAGACACACAGACTTGCCACAGAATGTGAAAGATTGGTCCCTGGGCAGTCATTCAGTCACTTAAGAGTTTATCTGTGAACACATAAACTTAGTGAAAATCAACTCAATGTGTAGTAAATACAAATGCGTGCAGTTAATGTTACCTCTGAATACAACACTGATGAAAACTGTGTGTAAAAATTGTTTTCAGTTTTGCTATCTCTCTTTTAAACACAGGACTAAATATTTGGAGACCTACAGAGAAAAGACACATATGTGAACTAAGGGTTGGACAGAATGTCTTACGAAGAAAAATCTTTAACCCAAAATGTATTTTATCTATCCAAAACAAAGATAAAGAAATAACTTCATTATATTGTTTGTACAATATCATGAGTGGAAAACACCCGGCACTAGACCAGATGCCTTTTGAAAAGTACTCCTCAATCAAATTGTTTGGTTGTCTTGATGATGATACAGTGATATCAGGTCAGATTACATTTTCTTCTAAAATCAATATTTGTGAGTTTGTAACACAGTCCTGCAAAACTGAATCAGAGAAATAAAATTCCTACCCAAATGAAATTTCTGCAGTTTTTAAACAGAATTTGGTGATAAATACTTTAATTCAGCAGGATGATATACAAAAGCTGGTGGTTGGACTTGATCTTAAAGGTCTTTTTCATCAAAAGGATTCTATGATTCTAGATCAATACAATGTATTACAACACAGTGAAAAAGGTGTAATATTTGGGATCTGAACCATTATGTAATTAGTTAGGCAGACAAAGATTATCTTGGATAATTAAAATAGTAGAATAGGGTGAAATCAGTTTAAAATACAGAAATAAACATTTTATAATTGTAACCAGCCCAGAACCATTAACTATCCAAATTTTTATCTTCACTTTCTTTGATATTCATTATACATTCATTTTAACTGTTAGCAGTGCTCCAAGGATAAACAACAAATTCAATAAATAGTTCAACCACAGTGCTCCTTTTCCCACAAACAGATACTTTTTTTTATGCTGTCACTGATTTTAAAACATTTTTCTGTTTTCTTTTCCATTCTTCTACCTCGTGGCAGTGAATTAGGTAATGCAGTTGTGCATTTGAGTCTCCTCAGCACTGAATTATAAATTGTTCATGGAAGAGTGCTTTCCTATAAAGAAGAAAGTTGGGCTTCAATGGCTTACAACAATAGTTTAAAGAACTTTTAAACATTGGCTTATCCACTAGTGCAGACTTCATTCTTCAGTTAATAAAGAATACTTACTGAGAAATGACAGTGATGTTTGTAGCTATCTGAAAATATTTCTTATTCTGTGTGCAACATGGAATTGTGTGTAACCAGTTTTGCATGACCTGAAAAGCTTTTCACAGTACAGAAATCAAAAATGGCCATGGAATACAGATTCAGTGACCCTTCTGACTTGGAAACTTCTCTGTGTGATGTTCTTTCATTTGATCTGAAACCTCCAAAGTGTTTTGAGGGTTTGGGGTTTTTTTTTACGCCTGACAGGAAAAGACTTTCTGCTGTAGGATAATCTGTCACTCTCTCGCAGGGAAAATACCAATGAGTTTTGTCTTTGGCCTTAGAGGAGAACTGCACTGTGTTTCTCTTAGCCTACTGCCTATAGAACCACTTCTGGAAATGCAGCAAGTAACCAAACACTCCTGTTTGGGTTACCCACAGGTTTGCAGACCTGTGACTACTGTTCAAATCAGATGCTCAGTTCTGCTGACTTCTGAACCTTGAGAAATGAGATAGAGGCTAATGAACTTCTGGACATCAACACTGACTTCTCTGTGGGATCACAATATGTGCTCAGTGATTAGACATAACTAGTAATATCCTCTGCTTGCACTAAAACTACTACGGATGTGGGAAGAATGTTTGCATGCCTGTAAGGAGAGAAGAGTGGTAGGTGGGAGTTCAGTGGCTAAAGAATAATCCTGAACAAGTCTAAACAGACTACTAATCTAATGTAGAATTTTTTATTTCCTTCTGAGTGAAAATTTAAGGAAAACAAGAGCAAAGAACATTAGGTAGTAGATATAAAAGTACTCTGAGAGTTTCTCACACCATACTCTTAGAATTTCTGAGACTGAAAACAAGGGACAGACAAATTAAACTGGAAATGAGATACTTGTTTTCAGTAAGAATGCATATTGAAGAGGAGTTCTTTGCCCATATCTTCAAACCTGCTGCTTAAGACTAGATACTTTTGTAAAAACAGAACCCCAAAGGCTGAACCCCTTATCATGTCTGAAAATCTTTTGAAAAAGCTGAAAAGTAACTTACATGATGCTTTAAAAGTTCTGGAAAAATGCAACTATGGGAATAACTGTTGATAATTAGCAGCCTGTGACCACATTAGTGACAGTATCTCTAATTGTTCATTAAGGTTGCTTGCCCCTACCCGAAACAGACTAAAGAGATCCACTGTGCCCCAAAGATGAAGCACCCGGAGGAGCACACAATGGATTCTGCTGCAAAAGAGTGTTTAAGAAAGCCAGCAATGGCTAGGGGCAGGAAAGATTCTGGAGAGAAAGGCGGCACAAGAGGAGCCACCTGATGAGGGGCAGAGCCAGGCACGCAGAATGCCTGCTGTGCCTGTTGTGGAGCCACCAGGAACCATCTGTGACTGGCTGAGGTCAGCCCCTCGCCTCCTCCCCTATAGGCTGCTGCCATCTCTGGAGCAGCTGAATGGCATTTTCTTTCAACAAACTTGCTTTCAGCCAGAGGAAATGCTGTGGAGCTAAAAAAAGCAAGATACAAGACTTTGTACATCACTAGTCTGATTCTTCCTGCAGTCAAAGTATTAACCTGTGTGAAAATAAACTATAAGAATAAGCAGAAAGCACATTTTTCAACAACAACAAAATTAAACCCTGGAGAGTCTTAAATGATATTTTTATAGGAAATATTCTAACCTCAAGATGAAGCATGTATCCAACAGGTATGTAAAACTAAATTTTAACATACAGACAGTGCATGAGATTTCAGAACTTTGGAAGGGCATTAGTGTTCAAGTTTTGTCCAACATTAAGTACAGTTACACCTATTGTATTGATGCTACACAGTTTGATAGGTTACACAAGACTACTCAGACTCTGCTTCAGTTATGCCAGGGACAGCAGCAGCAACAGCAGCCAACTCAGGCATGACATGTCCAGTCATGCTAAGCTCATTTGCATATATATAATTTACATCAGTTTCAGGACAGACCGATATATCTTAGAAATAGAAGTTCAATTCACAGAATGAACTAGAATTCATTCATTCACAATGCTTTTAAAAATGCTATCAAATACTGTCTGACTGTTGGATTTTTTCTTTCTCTTTCAATTGTTAATAAATGATTGCATTTTGAGCATTACTTTCTCATTTCAGATTTTTACAGTACAATGTCACAGAAGAATTGCATATCAGGAAGGAGATACAACCTCAGACTTTTCTCTTTATATCTCAGCTAAGTCTACCACCCATCAGGGGATTAGTTCTATGCTTTCTGAACATAGGCATCTTTTTTCCCATGACTGACTCATTGATTAGCTAAGTTACCTGTCTGCTGTGCAACATCATAGCATATAAATGCACATGGATACTCATGAATTAGTAAAAAATTACAGAAGAGATGAATGGATAGATTACATGGATATATCACAGCCTATGAGAAATTTAGAAAGGGCTATTACCACATTATCTTACCCACTGCCACGGTTCAGGATGCCCACAATATTGACTGTGGCAGACAAAGTATTGGCACTGTGGTGGCCAGAAATAGATTCTGGAATAGATGCAGAAATGATGTTGGATTTAATCACATTCAATTATTTCTTAGCAATCTAATCTGCAGAGTGCCACAATGAATGCCAAGTTGCCCTCTCTAGTTTTTAAACCACTGGAAGACACGAAGTCCTTTATAGGTATAAACAATTGCAAGTGCATGTCAGGCACTTTTTATTTTACATTGACAAGAAACACTGACTGCATCACTTCCCAGCAATTGCACCAGGTGTAACCACTTGCAAATGGATGAAAAACAATCAATGAAGGCCAAGAATGTTGAGTGGTCAAGAAATAGATTAAATAGGCATAAAGGAGGAATAAAGAAAATAACTTTTCCTTTCTCTTCAAAACTTCATTGAGACAAAAGTGGATTTTAAAAAAGAAACAAAAAACACACTTACATAGATATATGTTTGTATTTATGTGCCTGTATACCTATATCTAAATACACACATACTTGTACATATATGTGTCTGTATGTATATGTAAGCAAATCATAATTTGATTATCAAAACAATTACCTACTTAAATAATATTTCAAAGTCACAATCTTATTTCTGTTATCTGTTTCAATTTTTCAGTGTTTGGAAATATTCTGCTGGGAAAGTGTCAGAACTAAACTCATTATTTCTTGTGGAAATAAAGAAATAACAGTTTAGCAATACTTACCAAACACAGCTATATAAAGAATTTAAATAGTCTCCTTAAAATTATGATCGATGTTTTTATCCTCAGTTTCTAAGTCAGCTACTAATGATAAAGCACTTTGAACCCGATTATAAAAAACAAAAAATTATATATATATATATCACACAAGCACATATATAATGACAGATATAGTGATTTTAGAATCCGTTTCTGGTAATTGAAAAAAACCTGGGATATTTGATTTAAAGTTCCTCAGTATGAGCTGGTTCGCATTCTCCTTGCTTGTAATATTTAATCAGAAAGCTAGACTTTTCATGGAACACTTCAAATACTTTTTTTTGTACCTGGAAGGATGAAAATGTTACTTTAAATTTTAGTAGTATCAGTGCTTAGGAATTTAGTCTTCCTAAATCTGTTTATTTCAGCCCTGCTCTCCTCCTTCACTTCTCTCATTAAATCAGTGTCATTGTCATGCTTATGATGCTTAAAATTATTCTATAGGGATTGTAAGAAAACATGTCAAATGCATGACTCTGTATGTCTGTTATGCAAAAGTTTCAACATCTAGTTTATCACTGACACAGTTCCTAGAGGAAGAGAAGTTCAAAAAAGAAGGAACTAGTAAATTATCATCTTTTATTCCTTTTTCTCTCAGTTTATATAATACAAGAAACATATTGCTGCCTGTTTCTATCCATGTTATTCAGCAATGTATTTCAAAAACCACATTAAACTAACTACAGGAAAGTGATTAAACTTCAGAGCTACTAGATTTAGATCTTCAGAGTGTTGCCCGAACCACAGGAAAACACAAACTAACAAGGTGTCAGTTTATGCGGTGCTTTATTCAGGGCCCGGGAACCTGGGGATCAGCATCCCAAATCAGGATTCCAAAGACCCTCATGTCGAACACATTTTTATACCCTCACACAAACAAGACTACGTGATTGGTTTCCACATCAAAACAAATATCCTAGTTACACATAAATCCCCATATATCATCCCCAGTACAATCAGCCGTTACCCTCCCGCCATAAATTATCTTTACTGTTTTTCCTTAGATGCTATGCAACCGACTCCCACCACCAGTTTCTACCCTATCTCTAACACAAATTGCTCTGCACCTGGTACTGCATGCTTGACTTAATCTTTTGATTATTGTTTCTTAAGTTCAGCATATTCCTAACTCTAACAGAGTCCAGCCTGTTTCTGGCATGGTTTTCTTTTCAGGCCTGCTGTCTTAAACAAGCCTTGACCAAACTACTACTAATATGGCAACAAGTGTACCAAGCAGGTTTTGGAGCTTACTAACAACCCAATGCAAAACAGTATCTTGTTTCTTAGTAATACCATTTTTGTTACCATCTTGCCTGGGTTGCATAGGCACCCTACCTTTATTCCTGACATGTATTTTGCAGAATGTTTGATATTGCACTCTGTATCCTGAAAAATAACGAAATCATTACTTTTCTGTAGTTTTATTTCACTGTTGATGTGTACAATGACATTATGAATGTATATTGCTTGTCAGAGATTCTAATTTTCCCTAGGGATTGTGTGGGCATATTTGTTTATTTGCGAGGAATACATACGATGTGGTTGTGCCTATCTACCAGCATATGCATCTGTTATCATCAGAGCATGTTGGAGAATGCAGTTTTATTTTGTGACAAACTTGAGATTGAAGAATGTCCTCTTTTGGTCCAGTATTATATTGAAATATAACTTTTAAATACAACAACAAGCAACAATGCTTTATTTAATTTTGAATGGACAAGAGGTTAACATGAAAGCAGGTGCAGCTTCAGTCTAGAGGATGATCAGTTGCAAATGTCACAAGATATATAATGTGCAGGACCAGACAGTTCATAGGAAATCTAAGGAGTTCTACATCCTGTAGGGCACCCTAGTAAAAAAACTGTTCCTGTTTTCCTCAGTGGTTTACTGACTAGAAAGCTGACGTTAGAGATCTAAGTTCAAATTTTCACTCTGTCTATCTGAAAGCAGATCTTTTTCAAATCAGTGCCCTCTCAAGCCAGAGCAGTGACTTGTCATTCTGAAGTTCCTCTCTGGTGCTGGGAAATTTTCCAAAGGCAAGTCTGGAGAGGAGTTTCTCAATACAACACAAGGTATGATGAAGCAGGTATCACTTTTAAGGCTAAAACCTGAACCACTAGACAAGTCCTTGAACTAAGACTCAACTCTAGCACTTTTTGGTTCCAAGGCCTAGCATAGATCCTTTGAGTAATAAATCTTGGGTAATATCAGTGCATTAAGTAAGTTCTGACCCTGGTAGTGAAAGGTATGGCTTCCTCTCAAGCAATAGTTTTGAATTTTAGTTACGGGGTTAATTTTTTTCCAAATTCCAGCACTAATAATTTCTCTTTCTTCATGGTCAATTAGTTATTCAATCAGTTGGACATACAGTATATTTTTCTAGCCTCCAATGCCAAAAAAATGTAGAAAGAAAACCACAAAGAAAAATCTCAACCAGCAAGTAAGAAAGAAAATTTTGGTATCAGCAAAAGGATTTTTGACAAGTAAATTTCCTTATTGGCACATCATCATGATTTCACAGAAAGTTAATTTTCTGCTCTGGTGTCACGTTTTAAACCCAGACTGCAACCAAGTACCACTCAGCCACTCAATCAGTCTCCTACCAGCATAACTGGGGAGAGAATCAGAAGGGCAAAAGTGAGAAAACTTGTGGGTTGAGAGAAAGACAGTTCAAAAGGGAAAACAAAAGCCATACGCTCAAGCAAAACAAAACAAGGAATTCATTCACCATTGCCCATGGGCAGCCAGATGTTCAGCCATGTCCAGGAGAGCAGGGCTCCATGATGCCTAACCGTGACTTGGAAAGACCACATGCCATCACTCCCAACAATCCTCTTCTTCCTTCTTCCCCCCACTTTATATAATGAGCATGATGTCACATAGTATGGAATATGCCTTTGGTCAGTTGAGGTCAGTTGTCCTTTCTGTGTCTCTTCCCAACTGCCCATGCATCTCCAATCTCCTCACCAATGTGGAAGTACAGAAAGCAGAAAAGCCCTTGGCTCTGTGTAAGCACTGCTCAGCAATCAAAAAAAAAAAAAAAAACCCTCTGTATGTTATCAGTCCTGTGTTCAGCACAAATCCAAAACATGACCCCCTGCTAGGCACTCTGAAGAAAATTAATTCTACCCCAGCCAAAATCAGCACTGGGTTATCCACGGGCACACTGTCCTATCCCATGGGTTTCCTGCTATCTACTGTGTAATCTGGAGCTTCTTACAATGTATCATGTAGTGTCTGATGATTGTGATGCCATCTGAAACTTTGGACAAGGTGAAATTCTGATTGTTAGAATGGTATGTAGCATTCCATCTTACTTTGGGAATAGAAACTGTTGAAAATAATGAGAATCTCATCATTTAAAAGGAGTCTTAACCTCCAGAAAAAGATATATTGGAGGCTTCTTGCTCTCTGACAGGTAGCTTCTGCTGTGGTCAGTGACATTACTTGAGGTAAATGTGACAGACTGACTTTCTGCAATTTTTCTGGAGCCAGTCCTCTTGTCAGTGGCCAGACTCAGAAAATATATCAGCCCCTCACTCCTACTTTATGCATGTAGAAAATATTTCTAGGAGCATGACAACCTTATTTGGATCCTACCACAATGTCAATTTATGAATATAAATGCAGAATTTGAGATGCATCTTTATAAAGATGGAAATAAAATATTTTAAAATAAATTAAAAAACAAGAAACTTGAAAAACTGTTAACCTACATTACTGCATTTTGCATGTTTATACTGAACTGATTTACATGGTTAAAGAGAGATGTTCAGTGCATAGGGAAACTGGGATATTCCCATTGGGAATGACAAATATTATCCTAGGTGCCCTGCAGACTTCTGGAAAGGCACCAGGAAACCAAGAGCCTCAAATGGCAACTAGACTTCTTCCTATAGGCACTCAGTTTGCTCTTCCACTCCACAACCCCACTTAATTTAAGCGTGTAGCTGGGATGGATACTTACTTTGTTATCTTCCAACCAGTTGAGGTTGCTATGTGACCTTCATCCTTGCATTTTTGTGTTCCAAGCGCTGGTTTAGCACAGCTAATATGGGTGATCTTGGCAGTTTTACTTAGCAAATTTTTATTATGGTCCAAAACTATTAACAGATAAGTGTAATTGTGATTGTTGTAGGCAGCAGCTAAGGATTCAGGAGGAAAAATATTGGCACAAAAAAAGCAGAGAACACTGAAGATGAGCCAACTTCAAGGCACAACATGACTTTTTGAGGGCTTTCTGACCAAGACGTTTTGTGTTGAGGAGTAGTGGGAATATTTTTGCTTCAGCTGGTAGTTGATCAGTTTTATCTGTTTTGTGCGTGTACTGTCAAAAAAAAAAAAAAAAAGGCACAAAAAATATCAAACCATTGATTTGTACTTTCAAATCGCTCATTTTCTACTTGTAAAGCCTCTATCTACATAGTGAAAGTTGCCAGAGAAGGTTACTTTAGAATCCTAAAACTGTATTTCAGCATTTGAAAAACCTGCATTTCAGATGCATTTTCACTTACCTTGACTTCAGTAAGTAGGAAAATACATTGGGTTTTCAGCTCTCCAATGAAGAGGAATGATCAAAAGGTTAAGATATGCAGTTGTGAAAAGCCTCATTGTGAAGCTTGAGTTAATAATTCAGATAAGCCACATCTTGATGCTCTAAAAGTTGAAGAAAAGATTTGTAGAATTTCTCCCTAAGCTTTCTTCTAGGTCAACAGTTGAACTCCATGATCTTAAAGGTATTTCCAACCTTAATGATTCTATGACTTTTTCAGTAATTTGACTTCAGAATAAACCCAAATCTAAGACGATGTAACTCAAAAAGTAATTTTGGTATAAAATTAGTATGCAATTAAAAAAGTAAGTTAGTTCAAAATATAGCAAAACACTAGCAAGTTGTCAATATATATATGTAATTTACAAATTTTGAATTTTTTGTTTCATATGTGAAAGCAAGGTTGGTTCTATGAAAAAGACTTTTAGAGAGCTTGGAGGCCATTTGTGGCGAGATAATGCAGTAGGGTCATGTTTCAAATGCTGAATTAGTTACTTAATAAGGAAAGTGGCCATAATGATATACTGTTTCCACAAGGTAATTGTTTGGTCAATACAGTTGTATCCCAAAATAATCCACACTCGCTTTAATGTCCTCTATAGGAGACTAGTACAATTGGAAATATTGATTAGAGCAGAGGCCATTATGCCAAGATATAGTCTATGAAATGTAGCAAGAATTGATTTATGTGCTACTGTTTGGCTTTGTATGAATAACGGTCAAATACTCTCTAACACAATACTACCCATGGTGTCTGCTCAGTTTACATCTGGTTTTTAATGACTTTTTTCAGTCTGTGCTACAATGAAAATTGGAGAAATATGCAAACAGGAAGCTTCTCTTCAGAGAGTTATTTGCAAAAGACATATAATGTACCTGCGGAAAAATAGCTTTTTTTTTTTTTTTTTAATTAATTGGTAGAACATGGATGAATTTTATGATGCTTTGGTTTTGGTTTGTGTTTTTTTTTTTCTTTGCTTGTCTTCTGGATTTTGTTTTAATCATTTCCTTCCATATTAAAAAAAAAAAAAAAAAGGGGAATTTGGAAAAAAAAC
>VXBX01009578.1:0-32699 GCA_013400415.1 Scytalopus superciliaris
GCAAGCGGGGGTAGAGCCCTTCCAAATCTTTGTTCGGGAAGCCTAGCCATGATGATTTGAGCAATAATTATGTTTTCCTCATTTTCAAAGGAAATACACTACGAAGCACCTCATACCTTCTAAAGTTATGAAAATTTTGCCGCAGTAAAAAGTAGGAACTAAATTTCATTAAAATTTATTAATTTATTAGTAAATATTGGTAGGGAATAGACAATTACATATTTACATAACTGAAAATGATGTTCAAGTTTGCAGTAACTTTACTGAAGCCTGGTAACTTCCATGCACACTTTCTTTCTTCTAAAAGATACTAATGTCAGCATTTATTAAAGGGAAATATGCCAAATTTTGTTACAAAATCTGCCTGAAATGAAGTTGATTTAAAAATCTTTGTGAAAAAGTGAAGCCTCAGAAGGGTGACTTCTGGAGATTCTTGCTTAGTTTCTATAAAACCACAGCAGAGAACAGTATCAAATTGTTCTTTGATGTGTGTTTAGAGCCTAGCTTCAAAAAAGAGCAGTGTCTTCTGTCCAACAGCTAAATTTTATATGTAAATATCATGCCAACTTTGTTAACACTTTAAAAACCTTTAAACATCTAAAAACATTTCTGATAGTAATGACAGGCCCTAAAAGATATTTTGTCTTCCAGAATTGCATGAGTCTATATTACCTCTATTTCCTTTCCTTTATCACATTGGAAAAAGACCACTGGCTCTTATATAAATCTTTGGACTGTGCAGTCCTGGTAATACCTTTGTTAGCATTCTTGGTGTAATGATTGTGGCTGGGGTAGAGCTAATTTTCTTTATAGCAGCTGGTATGGGGTTATATGTTTTTTATTTGTGCTGAAAAAAGTGTTTGTAATAGATATGTGTTGTTACCGATGAGCAGCACTTGCACAATATCAATCTCTTTTCTGCTTCTTGAACTGCCCTGCCAGTGAGGGGACTGGGGTGGGGCACAAGCTGGGGGGATGGGACACAGCAGGGACAGCTGGCGCCCACTGCCTGTAGGTATAGTCCATACCATATGACATAATGATCAGTATATGAAGTGGGGGGAATAAGGAGGAAACAGGGGGACATTTGGAGTCATGGTGCCTTCCAAAGTCACCTTTACACATGACGGAGCCCAACTTTCCTGGAAACGGCTGAACACCTGCCTGTCTATGGGAAGTGGTGAATGAATTCCTGGTTTTGCTTTGCTTGCATGAGTGGCTTTTGCTTTACCTATCAAGATGCCTTTATCTCAGCCCATGAGTCTTCTCACTTTTACTCTTCTAGTTCTCTCCTTGAGCCCAGTGGTGGGGGAGGAACAAGTGGCTGCGTGGTGCTGAGTTGCTTTCTGGATGTAAACCATGACACCTGGTTATAACAATCTGACAAATAAATACATGAGAAGCTTGGAGAGAAGAAAGAGTTGCAATGCAACATAGCAAAGGAAGTGAGAGATACCTTCCATCTTCTTACAACTTCTTTAGGACCACAGCAGGATACAAATTCAAACAAACAAACACACAAATAAGCAAACAAACAGGCAAAAAAACCAACCAGAAAGCAATTATTAAAAAATATCCTGGATGAAAAAATAGTGTTGGTAACATATTTGTCTTTTTCACTTTTTTGGCTGATAAACTCTGGGGCTCTGCACACATGTAAGCATAGATATACACACAAAAGGGTAAGAAATTACTGTACAGCAAGTCTCAAATGCCTGTCCCACCTGAAGGTCTTGTAAGGAAGTTGTTTTATTAGTCATTATTTAGTGCTCCTTGAGACTACAGCACAAGGCTGTGATTCTGGCAAAGTATTTTTGGTAAACTTCACTACTGAGCAAAAAGTTCAGTATTAATGCAAATGTTCTCAAATGAGCTTTCTGCGTAAATACACTTTTTTAACCCATTTCTTTACCTCATAGCTTTTATATTGTTGCATTATACTATCACACATCTTTCCCATAGTCCACCTTACGAGGTAGAACTCCCTTACCTAGAGTCATCTACTATTGACTAAATGACAGAGCACCTAATAAATGAGACAGAATTGTTTTTCTCTTTCCAAGGTAAAGGGACTGATGAGCACACTGAGCAGAGCTTGTGTCAAAGAAGCTGCATAAAAAATATGAATCATTGAGAAGATTTACTCTCTTGATCCATCTTGTGATTAATTCTTATTAGTGTTAAACAAAAGCAAGTAAAAATGTCTGCTCTTGTAAGTCTGATTATGTATGCAGTGGGCAAAACTTTAGCCTTTGCCTCACATACTCTTGAACCACTGGAAGCTGCATGATGGCTCAAGGGCAGAATTTAGCAGTTGGGATCTAGAGTGGGTGGTCATTTTATTAAATGTGTTAGATCCTCAGTTTAAAGTGACAGAGCACATATCATGATTAAAGCAATAGTATTCCCATCAAAATCCATGGGGATTTCATGACTATACCCTCACATAGTACTTCAAAAGCCTGCCTTTAGCTTTCCAAACCAGGAATGGATATGTTTATTCAAATAATGTTATTTAATAAGAAGTCACATTACTAACTTACAATAAAATCAGTGCTAAGACTTTTGACTTTGAAGATTTGGTTGAAAGTGTTTGAGGCCCAGAATATTAAAGACAAAGAGCAGAGTAATGTGAATCAGAAAGAGATGATAGAGGAACAGTAAATAATGAAGGAGATTGTAACTAGATAGAAAATATAAAGTACATTTAAAAGACTAATAAATGACAAAGCCAGTTCAATGCAGATAAATGTAGAACAGTGGTGACTTTGATGAGTCTTTATAACACAACTGTGCATGCATTATAAAACAGGAAGAACAAAAAGTGTTCAAGTCAAAAGAAAACTGTGTGTCATTGATGTAGAAAAAGAAAACTCACAGACAAGTCAACACATGATGACTTTGAGAGAGTCTTTATGAAAGAAGTCTGTTTTTCATAAAGTAGAAGTATGAAAGAGTAGAAGCTAAGAAAATAAGAGAGGGGGAAAATGATAAATTCTACATGGAGTATAAAGTATGAAAGAATGACAGCAATGTTTTGTAGAGGGAAAAAAATTATGTAGATTAAGTATTTTTACTACATTTCTAGCACTGATCTGACTGGGACCATTACACAAAAGCAGTATTTACAGGAAGGATTGCTTTCTGTTTGGCCACTGTGCAGTGATTATTTCTCAAGTGTTTGTTTTTCATGAGCAATAAAAATGCAGTGACAACAATAATAATGTTCACACACAAAAGACAGAGATGGGGAAAGAAAATAGATATAAATATATAAAAAGGTATGAAGGAAAGGAGAGGCAATAATCAGAAAGATAATAGGATGAAGAGAAAAATAGATGAAAGAGAAGTTGACGTAAAATTGATATTACTTACTAGTATAAATGCAAGAGTGAATAAAGTTCAAAAATATATCTTTGGCTCAGATTTCCCTAGCCAGCTTTTAACCAAGAAATATTTGGGATCTACTGCAATATGTATGCTTTCTAGAACACATCCATACCATGCAGTTGAAACTAAGGACTGCTTATTTCAGGGTCTCCTAACTGACGACTGGGACCAGCCACTGTTCCTTGCTGTACAGTGTTTTTTAATCCTTCCTCCCTCCCGGGCTGTTGCTCCCTGTCTTCAGGACATTTAGCACATCAAGGAGAAAGAGCAGCCAAACTGTTTATCTAACCCATAAGACTCTTGATACTCTTTCCCTCTCATCTAGTGAATCTCTAGATTTATGCCACACCATGCAAAAACTTCAGTCAGGAATTATCCCTTCATTTTGGTCCTTTTCATCACTGTGAAGGTAAGGTATATGACTGAATACCTGACAACCACAAAGATCATTGAACCCAAACTCAGGGGTTTTTTTCAGTAGTTAGGCTAAAGTGTAAGCTGTATGTGGGATTTTGGTGTCAGACTGGTGTCAGATCAGATAGAAAAGTTCAAAATATAATTTCCAGATTAACACCTTCAGACTTTTCATGTACAGCAATTCCATGTTATCCCTAGCAGTCAGAAACGTCTTGGCCTTAAACAAAATAGTGCACACATGGCCAGAAGTAGACCTCAAGAACTTTGAAACTTAAACATAAGGTACTAGTGTTTCTAGAAGTGCAACTTTTTGAGACATCCAAATAGACATATCCGTAAGTTTAATTTTTGTCATAGGCATCTCAGTTCTAGGAAAATCCCATGCTAGGCTCTTGAATAATTCTAAGAAAGTCACAACGAAAGGGGACTTGTCTTATCAGAGAAACCTACTATATTAGGTTTCCTACAGTCACACATCTATTACAAAATTGTTTTCATCCTGGGTCATATTTGCAAACATTTTTCCCATAGTTATGACAGACAAAAATATGTGAAATGGAAATTGGAATTCTAACATCATTGCATGATGCTGGGGCAAACCTGCATTTCTCCTGCTTGTCCTGGTTATAGTGACCAGGACTAGTTTGTCACTGTGTAGGTGTGGCTAAGACTGTGTATTCTACACCCTCTATGTAATTTCTCATGAACTGTTAACAATGGATCATTTGCAGCAGTTTCCTGGGGCACACCTGACCCCTCAGGCTACAGGGTGGGTGCTTGGGAACTTCTGTGAGATAAGAAAGGTTTCCTGTCTTCACACCAATGACTCAGGTGTGGTAATGCCCCTCTGGAGAGGTGTTAGCACCTCCACACCTAGCCTGAGGGGTCATGTCTGCTAATGGGCCATCAGAGTTTCCAAAAATATGCCATGATTCACCTTACACAATAACTCACCCATTGTGAAACTCCCCACCCTGGGGGAGGTACTGGGAACTCCCACCTGAACCTAAGCATATATATACTGGGGGTTTTGGGACTGAATGCTCTCACTCGCCGGATCCAGAGGAGGACCAGAGCCTCAGCAGGACTGTGACTGCCACTCTTGACCAGACCAGGACCATCATCCTCAGGAACAGGTTTTCTTTTTACTTTGTACTCAGGGGAGCAGGTGGTGCTCAGCACAGGGGCTGGCGAGCTCCGTTCTGTTTGTGCCCCAGGGTGCTGGGTTACACACCTGTTTCTGTGGGTCAAATGGGCTTTTCCCTCTGTACCCTTGTACTTATTGTGATCTTTTTATTAAACTGTAGTTCTGACTTACAATCTTTCTTGAGTTGAGTTCATTTCTCCTGCCGGTTTACGTTTAAACCAGCACACTGCTGCAGTCTAATTCTATTTAAGAGTCAAAGAAAATCACCTTACTAAACTTATGTAAACCAGACTGCACTATAGTTCCATTTTGGCAGAGATGACTTTCTGCTGAGTCTGGATCAGTGGTGTTAAAAGAAACTGTGTGCCCTGAGTGTGTACTAGCCTGGATACTAAAATATTTACTAGAGGTTCTGTGTGTTTAACTTGCCCTGGAGTATAGCTGGTGTGCTTTAGTTCCAATTTTTTAATGATATTACTACTCCTGCCAGTAATTTTTATACCAATTGCACCAGACTAATTATGTGTTTTTCTCAAAAGTCTATTTTTGACATAATGATGGCCTTTGAGCATATAATAGACAGCAAGGTTTGGGTAGACAGGAGCAAAAAACATTCTATTTGAGCAGAAAGGATAAAAAAGGTTGTTACATTCTCATTTTGAATGCATAAACCTGTACACCACCTCAAGGTGCCTATCTAATAAAAAAGTGTTCCTTTATGTCCACACTGGTTTTGTCAAAGTTCTAGATTATTTTTTTTTTAATTTTTATTTATCATTAGCTGCATTTTGCAAAGCTTCTTTGAGTCAAAGGAAATAATAATTAGCACAGCTAACTCTACAGTGTAGGATCAATACTTGTGCATTACAGTCAAAAGTTTCTCTTTTCTAATCTCCCTTACTAACTTGAAGTTGCTGGAGAGCTAAGACTTGTACCCGTACGTACTACAAGGTCACCTCAAATACAGTGTAAGGCTGCCTGCAGTTTGAAGAATATTTTTGAACAGTCTGCTCAGTTTGTGACTTCTGTTATTTTATAGAAATTAAGCCAACTATGGAAAATTATTATGTTTGTAAAGGTTTATTCTGGGGCATGTGCAGGGATACATTTCAGAGCTTTGAGCTGGCCTAAGCCACATGATTTTTTAAAAGTTAATGAGAAAGTCACAGCTAGAATGGCATGTGATAATCTGAAAATTTGCCCCTTACTGCCACTTAAGATTTTATGTGTCATATGTTATGGTAATAAATGGTTCTCAGCATGAGGTTGATTGAAAGGGGTATAGCTGCATGAAGCAAAGAACTTGTCTTTTCTTCATGATCTCTGGAAAATGGTATTAGCATATGCAGGATCAGCTCTGAGCATAAGCAGCCTTTGTGACCAGGGAGCCTGGAATTACATCAGTGTGAGTGAACTTCAATGTACTTTCATAATTTGTCATCTGAAGTTATATCCCTGAAAAGGAACCAAACAAATATATGGTCTTTTTTTCTGCATTATTGTTGACTACCCTTAATGTGGCTCTGCCATAGTAAGTCCTGTGCTTTTCAAATTATTATAAAAAGTCCTCAGTCTTGAAAAAGTCTATCAAATTGAATGCAACAACACATAGAAGACTCTAATCAGGAAGTTTTATTGTGTATGATGTGTATTATTAGTTCTGGTTATTTTCAACACTTACAGTTATCACCAAAGTAGGGAGGATCCAGGATTCATTCACGTGTAGAGAAAAAAGGTGCAGTTGGGAAAGTTCTTGATTTTTCGTCCTACTTCAAAATATGTAGGAAAATCCAAAATCACCATTCTGCAAAATAATACTGCTATGCATGGGTTCCTTTTCTTGTTCTGCCAAATTAGTTTTAAATAGATAACACAGGTAAATTAATGACAGAATAGTTCAAGCAGTTCTTTGTTTTGTGCCACTTAGGAAGTATCTAACAACTTTACGAACATGCAGAGAGAGTAATTGCATGAGAGAAATTCTGGGTATGGAACTAGATAGAACTATTTAAAAGTCTCAAAGTTTAGCTGTAGGGATTTTGAAATCATTATTCTAGAAAATCTGATTAGAGATACTACAGATAAGAAGCCAAATACACCACTCTAGTTCTCTGAGGTCTTTTTATCTTACTGAAGTGATGTTATTGCAATTGAAATATGTAAATAGTACAAGACCTGATTGCAACAAATGTTCTTAGCATCTTATTTAAAATTTCAATTTGAACAGTGGCAGTTTGTTTTCCTGAAATCTACAGGAGGCTAAGCCTGAAGCTGGCCCAGAATTTACTGGTGGATTCTAAGAGTAATTTAGATTTGACATTAAAATTGGGCTTGCACTAACTGGTCAGGCATTGGAATAGGTTGCCCAGGGAGGTGGTAGAATCATCAGCCTTGGAGGTTTAAGAGCTGCCTAAATCTGGTGTTAGGTGATAGCGTTTAGTTGATTCCAGTGGTAGTGCTGGGTCAATGATTTGACTAAATGATCTTAATGGTCTCTTCCAACCTTGAAGTTTCTGTGATTCTATAATTGGTGTTTCCATACAGTTTTTCATTCAAAACTTCAAAATATTCTATAAAAAAATCATTATGTCAAATGAAGAAGCAGGTAAAGAAATTTTTTACCTAGGTATATGAATTTATTACTGCAATAAAAGCCATATCATCATATGCAAGAAATCATATTCAGTTATGCATTAACTACGTGAACCAGAAGTTTGCTATGGAATGCTATGATTAATAATACTCGCTTTTAAGGAAAGTACTAAGCCTAAAATGTTAAAACACGGAGGAACTCTATTATTAGTAGAATTGTCCTTTTTCTATCTAATAGAATCCTTCACCCCATGAAAAAAAAAAAAAATTAACATTTGAGGACTTTTTGTTACATTAATGGTGTCACACCTATAACTTACTTACCTGAGTTCCCTTCCACAACCTTCCCTCTTTACATACATGCTACAACTTTGAGAACATATAAAAGGTCATATGGGTTGCACTTTTATCTTTCATTCAGATTCAGAAGACTGTGGATATTCATCCTGAATAGTACAGACCAATCAAGTATTCTGGCCTTGGTAGCTTCATTATTTTCATAATTTCATCTATCACTGTAGTATGCTTGAATGAACAGTGAGAAAACTGTTAATTAAAGCTTGGTCAATCCATTAAAATACAACAATCCTGCAATACATTCTTCTGTGTTCAATCTGGCTCACAAGACATCTCAACAAAAGATACCTTTTTGTTGCATAGACCTGTTACTCAATTTCAGTTTGCTAAATGTGACCATATTACTCACAGCGCTCCAACAGTAGTAAGTCAGTCATGTGATCCTGTCTCTGCAGGTAACTCGTAGTGGATCACACAGCAGGTCACAGGTTATGATGACACTGGTTTGTCCTACACCATGAATAGTATGGGCTTTACCTTAGGTTTCCTTTGCCCTTATAGCTCAGCTAAAGCAAACATAAAAGTAGTTTCAGGATCTCTGCATGATCTCAGCGACTCCACAACATGTAACTTTGTTACTTCAGAAGGAAAAGAATTAGTTTTTATTTAGAAAATGCTATAAGTTTAAAAAAAAAAAAAAAGTAGGATATATTTACAAATCCAAACAGGAACTTATAAATACACACACCAACTCTGCTATGAAAGCTGTCTTGCCAAGCTAGCCCAGGTCTGTCCTGGGATTAGTAAGTCCATTCAAGGGAATATATAAATTATATTGAGGACGATCTGCCCTTATTTTTATCTACAATTTTAACCATCAGTAAACACCTTCATACTGAAGATGAGATAGAAAGCCGGAGATGTGCACCCTAACTATAGAGTTTACAAACCTAGAATCTACTTGTTTCTGTGACTTCCAAACAGGTGAACTGAGCTTTCATCTTCTCATTACAGAGTTTTCACATTTACTTATCTGCAGAAATGTGTTTCAATAAATTAATTAATTTGTCTAAAATAGTCTCAGAAGCAGCTATTGTCAAGTGTTGTATGGGTTCCAAAGAAAATTGGAAAAGCTAGTTTTGAACGTTTCGCTAGACCCAGCTGAATTTGCTACAGTGGGCATTCAGTTCTGATGAAACATCATAGCTCAGTGTAGCTGAATATGACAGCAATTTGGCAGGGCCTCATTTACCCTTCTCCTGAAGTTTATTGTGCTCAGGTAGACCTTTAAGAAGTTATAAACTTGACAACCTACTTTATAAATCACTATTATTTACTTCAAACCAACACTAATGACTATGATTTACCATATGCTTTTTAGACAATGAAAATTTCATAACATTTTTCAGCTAATAGATTTTAGTGAGTTTTCTTGAATACTAAATTAGAATGTCAAATTGCAGGAGATTAGAAATTTTTTAAAAATGGTGCTTAACTAATAAGTTCAGTCTTGTTAATACTAAAGGTACTAACCTAAAGTGTCTTATTAAAATATACTTATGTACAGAAATAATAGCTGGAGTATTGTTGCCTACCAAATTTGCTACACCATTTCAAAAGTACTGTCTCAGAAGCTTATGGAAACATAATTGTCTCCCTGGAAAAGGATGCATTTTTCTCTTTGTCTCTCTTTTTTTTTTTTTTTTTTTTAATTTACTTTTTCAACTAAAGACTTTTATTCCAAAAGTTAATACATTAATTTTGAAACACAAATTCATGATAATGAGCATTCCTGCTCTTGAATTTATACTATTAATACCCTAACCCACAAACTTCAGGGTTTTGTTCTTCCAATCTTCAAGATTTTTTTGTTTGAAACTGTTTGATCTTGGTTGTGTTATATATATAGTAGTGTATAATAACTAATGCAGTAAGAGGTGAGATGAAATATTGACAAGAATGTTTGAGTCCATTTATTTATTTATTTTTATCATCCATTTGTTTGGCTTGAGACAAACAGATTACATTTTACTTTAAAACATCAACTTATTTAAGGATGGAAACCAAATTGTGTTACTCTTCCCATTTTCATATTGACTTCAATTGAACACAAACATGTTAAAAGACATAGTCAAGTTCCCTGTGAACAATTAAATAATTCCATGGCCGAATTTTTCTTCTCTGCTGGACTCTTTTGTGTCCTTTATTTAACATTAAAACCTGAGGAAAACCTGAATGAATGTTTTCTTTCTACTTGTGTTATTTACCATCTCTTGTCTGTCTTCTCATCTGTGAAATCACCAGAAAACAGACTTTAAGCTAATTATCCTTAATATATTAAACAACCTCTCTTACTGTGTAAGGTCCATGAAACTCCCTTTTTTCAGATGCAAGTCCTATGTCCTCTTGCATTTTCATTCACTCTGTTTTATTGGATTGAGAAAAGACTTATGCCAAAGTACTTTGTGGTGAAATGTGATTATCACTAGAATATTCCCGTTGGTCTTCAGGGCTTTAGTGGATACAGAAGAGATACTATCACAACTTTAATAAACTTGTCTTTGAAACTATTGAGTTATGTCGTGTGAACATTCCCTTAGGTCTTCAGGGTTTTAGTAGAAATAGAAGAGATACTATCACATCTTTAATAAACCTGCTTTTGAAACTACTGAATTATCTCCTTTTCCAGTGTGTAATGGTGTTTATATGTGGAAATAAATGCTTAGGTTGATGGGTTATCCTGAAGAATGGTTTTAATGCATAATCTAGTCAGCATGTACTCCCGTGGGTTTAGTGTCTGATAGTTTTCCTGGCTCTATGTTTGCAAGACCAATTTGTGTTCACTTGCTTTGCTTGAAGAACTGGTGACAGTACTCCACAAAGACAATCTTGAGTTTTCACACTTTGCTGGATTTGATTTAGATTTGATTTATACTCAATAAAACTTATTGAGGCAGAGAATTTCTTATTTGTCCTTATATTTTAGCAATTCCACTGTTTTTTGTATTCAGATTAATTCATAATTCTTTTCAATTCAGTAAAATTTCTGATACCCAAATATCCCTGTCATCTAATTTTTCTATCATTTTCTCACTAGATTTCTCTTCTAAAGTTACATGAATGTAGAGGAACTGGTTGTTTTTTTGTTTTTTTTTTTTTTTCCTTAGCTCTTGAATAGTCTTTTTATTTGATATAGTCAACATATCCAACCACTCTTCTTCTTTACCAGGAGCCATATTCCCAAGTCATATCTTAAATGCAAACTAATTTAATTTTCATATTGTATTTTTATGCTCAAAAGTGTATTTTAATATATCATGATACACCAATTCTTTACTTATACACTACATTTAAAATCAACTGGTCTTATACCTTACTGTTTTCTTGCATTGTCAGAATCACTGGGAAGATTTTTACTTAGAAAAAAGTATCAGAGTTTCAATATATTAAGAACTACTAAGTCAACCATATATTTGATCAACATAAGTTTAGCTACTCATTAACCATTTTATTTTCCTCTCAGAATGTTTACTATAAAATTATTTGATTTTTGTAATACTTGTGGCTGTTTTACATTCCATATGTTAAACGTAAACCCAACCTTCTTGACTCTCTCTCGGCCTGCCTAGCTCTCCAGACTTCTCCTTCATACTGTGTAAGTGCTGACATAATGACCAATGATTGGTGAAGATTATCATATTTTTGAAAATGAAAATTGTTTAGGGTGGTGTGGTTTTTTTTTTTTGTTTTTTTTTTCTTAAGGTGAAAACTGCATTCATGACTAACAAATTTTGAAGTGTCATTTGAAAGAGTAAGTGGATAAGGTAGGAATGCACATATAACAGGTACATATGATTAATAAAATATAAGAAAAATATAGTTGTGTTCCAAGTAGAATTAGCTTGTGTGAGTTTTATACAAAATACTATTAATAGCTGGCAATCTTTATTTTCAGACCAGTATCTAGTTCTGCAGAGATGCACTTTTACTGTGCAGATTCACTGATGAATTATAAAATTATATGGACAATAAAAATTCTGTAAGACTTTTTGTCTCCTTCAAGGATGAGTACACAAAGCCTCTTGATTGACACAATCAAACAAAAGAATGTAAATTTTACAAAAAACTCAGTCCTGCAGTTTTCACATTTCTCTTTTCTTCAAGCCAAATTTCAATGCAATTCCAAAGAACTGAAAAATAAAAAATACTATGAAAAAAACAGTAGCACTACAAGCTCCAAGAAATCTGCGAATGCTATCAATACAAACAGATATAAACACTTAGTACATATTTTTCATGGTATATACTCTATCATTTATAAATCAGAGAACATTGTAGATGTAGCTGATTCAGTTTCAACTCTCTATGAAGTTCCTAATCTGCAGTCCCAATCACAAAATTCAAAAGACTCACCTACTCACATCATTAGAGATCAATTTATACCATAGTCAAAGGTTTGAGTTATAACAATGCTTCAGCTGAAATTAGTAGATAGCCTATTTATAACAGTGGGATCAAGTAGCAGTATATGCAGTATCAGCATGGCAGTTCAGGCTTCAGTGAGAAGTATCCTCACTATTTTCATAATTTCACAGATGACTTTGGAACAGTTTTCAAACTAGCCAGTTCAGCTATTTCTAAATTAATTACAGCCACACATGGAGTAAATGAATATGAATCAGTACTATACAGTCAGTTAGAAAAGTGTTCTGTGTTTTATTTTAAAAGTATAATTAACAGATGTATATAGTTAAAGAGAATTATAAAACTTTTACTGTAGTCTTTGAAATGATTCAGAAAAGTGAATACGAGAACAATCTAGAAGCAAGTGAATAGGAGAAAAGGCTTTGATTCTTTATTCCAGAGCAGATGGATAGGAAAGATGATAAGAAAATGAATATGAAAGGAAGGACAAAAAACCATAAAACAAAAATGAGCAAAAGTTGATCAAAGGCGACGAAGACAGAACAAGCAGAACTTGAAGAAATCTGCAGCTTCCTGGAAAATGAAAAAGTCGCAGTCAGCACAGTTATCACATTTACTTTGTTGGAGAAACACTGAGGAAAAACCAGGTCGGGGAAGGTTTCAGGCTGCTTCAGAAGCCTATGGAACTCAAACAGATGTTTCCTTTGTTCTACGTTTTGGACCTGGATCTAACAATAATGTTTAAGAACCACTTTCATCTAAAATTTGGACCAACATAAATTGCAGATAGAAGAGTGTGTATCCTCCCTTCCCATTGATGTCCAGTTGTCCCTGCCCCTCCCCAAGCCTCTTTTATGTCTTTTATGAATTTTCTGTGGGAGACCTGATAGACTAGTTTTGAGCTTGTTCAACATACCATTTGCTTTGAGATCTACAGACAGACAGATGCGAGAGGGAAGCAAGCCTACCGACTCTTTTGGAAGTCAGTATTTGTTTATACTGCCCTAAAAACAATGGGGACAAATAATGGGGGATTCTAATATTGAATTATTAGTGTAAATTTATTATAAAAGTATAATTTTAAAAATTATAATCAAATAAAAGTTCTAGCATGCATATGCAGCAGTTCTTAGAACAATATAATTGTATAGAAAAATTAGAGTATTCTTACAAGCAGGAAAAAAGGGACATTTCTATTTCCAACACCTCCCTTGGCTGAAAAATAGTGCATTCACAAAGAAAAAATAGAGAGAACTTCCAGTTAACCTTCAAGCTTGTAGTCCTAGACAAAATCCATCTCATTAATTCAATCCAAATGTCAGCAGAAGTACAGCTTTCGTACTGAATCCTGTATACATACATTAAAAGAAAAAAAAGGGTTAGAGTCTAAGGATGACAGAGAGAAAATGCAACTTCTAGGAGGAAAGATGGCATGCAGTTTTCTCAGCAACATCCATACCCATTAAGGGACTGCATAGCAGGCTGTAAAGTCACACACTTGCCCAGGTGGTTTATTTACATTTAAGGCTCCAAGAGTTCCCACATAACATTTTTGCAGAGCCTTTAAGTTCTTTAATACCTCGAATTCATGTAAAGAGAAAAAGCCACAGACTTTAGTGAGAAAAAAAGGATTTCCACGAAAGGATTTTACAGGAGTAACAAACAACCAAAGAGAGGATTCCACAGCAATGCCCAGTACATGACAACCACAAGTTAAGTAAAATACAACCCATTCAATTTTAAGTTATGCACAAGAGACTAAGGAAAGAGCAAAGAAAGAAAGAAATTAAGAGAAGAAAGAAGGAGCAAACAAAGAGGTTTCAATAAGAAACTTGTACAGATACTACTGGAGGTCACAGGCTGGCAGGTCCCAGTGGAGAAGGCAGGCCAAGACAGAGGCCCTGTGCACCTTTATGTGCCCTGGCCACTGTGGCCACCCCTCCCAGATGGGACATCTGACTCACTGGCCTTTCAGTGCTGTGCTCAGGGCTCCTCCTCCCACTCACACCCTGTCCCCCCCAGCGCACATCTTCCCCCAGGACCAAAGAAGGCTCTGTCTGCCTACCTGCTTCTAGTACCTAAAGAAAAGAAGCAAGAAAATTGCAGACAGGATGAATAGTTAGGGTAGGGTTACTCTAATTGTACCAGACAGCTGTGCCCATCCCAGGCACTTGAATTTCTAGAGTCTTGTGGCCAGGGTAAGAGGAGTAAGAAAAATGCCTGGTAGTGTCACAATACTTCTTATGGTTCTGACTGCACAGAAAAAAAATCCCCAAAAAACAAAATAAAACAGAACAACTTATTAGTGACATAGATTCTTGAAAGCAATCCACACTTCATGCAACTAGCAGACAAAGCACAATAACTATTTTCCAAGGCATTTTTCATTTTAGTGAGACTTTTGAAACAGTTAATGAGCAAAAAACCAAACAGCATAGCTAAATGTACTCCAGCGTAACAAGAAATAAACAAAATTCTGCCTTAGCATGTGTACTTCAGGTGAAATGATAAATAAGAGAGAAAATTGCTGGGTGAAATGATAAATAAGAGAGAAAATTGTTGGAGACTTTTGTGTTCTGTTATTAAGCTAGTACTTTTAATTGCAATTCTATAGAACTTGTTTCTTTTCTGTTTTATTAATTGTCTGACAAAGGAAACTTGCTACCACAAAACAACACACAAGAACCTACATTATTAGTGACTTTTTAAAATAATGCTTGGGAATATATCACTGGCTTCATATAAAATGTAACTAATGTAAGGAGACCTTTTCCTGTGTTTTCCTTAAAGTTTTAGACTCTCTCTTAATGTACTTATTACTTAATGATTGGCATAAAGGCATTTATTTGCACAGCTGGGGTAATGCCTGTTCACAGGGAACCAGAGTGATATATTCTGCAATTGAAACTAATCTATTTTGTCTAAGTGTTTTTTCTCAGAGGCCAATGTCTGTCTGGAAAGTTCTTGTGTGTTAGAATGAACGTTATTTCTTTCAGTGGTTTCTATTTATCACTGTGCTGTGAGACACTACTGGCAATTTAGAAAAGAATAATGCCCTCCAGGTTAGAGACCAACAGCAGGAGCTGCTCCCATAAAGACAAATGTACTAAAGATTTATCTGTTTACCTATGTAATTTTTCCCTCTTTAAGATACCGAGGGATTTTTGTGCATCATTTGCTACTGATTTGTAAGAGGTTGTTGTCTAAAGTAAAGAAACATAGCACCTTAGCCTTTTCTTACCAAAAATTCCTCATCTTTTAGACAGTTTGAAGAGAACAGAAATTATTTTATAGTGAAATATATTTGCAGAGTTCTTAATGAACCTACTAATACATATAATTACTATACTGATCCTGAGTACATTAATAGTTTGATTATCAGTAGAACTGGGGAGGCAGGGAAAGGGAAGCAGCTGTCATGTTTCCAGGAGCTATTCCCAAGTACTAAAGATAGGCTGTGCATTTAAAACTTCCACTTACAGAAGGTAATGATAAAATTCTAAGAATTAGTACTGTGTTGAATTAATAAGTTAATTATAGACTTAATTTGTTTTTGTATCCTGAGATGGCATATGGAATCCTCATTAAATCTAATGGCATGTTGTTTTCAGCATATTTTCTAATAAAAACCACAATAATGAATGATTTTAAGAAACACTGAAATAAATTTCAAAATTTAAAAGCATCAGCAATTGTAGATTTTAGTTTGTGGACACTGGCAGAAATTTTGCATGTAAAGCAATTGCTAAAAAATTGACCTTAGGTATAATATTTTACATCAGTAATTTTATATAGAGAGACTTCTATATGTGGGGGGAAGTATATATACAATTACAAGCAAAATGGAAATAGAATAATTAAATGTATCGTAGATCTCTGCTTAACTCATGGCTTGAGTATTTTTTTATGGGAGACGTATTTCTGGGTGATGATTCTCAGCCTCAGACTATGATATATGGCAAAAGCACCTGGTCAGTGCCATCTGAGATATTGCTGGAAAGCGAAATGAAGAATATACGAAGTAAACCTGAACATTTGACTTCTAGATCGGTTCTGAAGCAGCACATTAAAGTCTTTCTGAAAGAAATATGGGTTGTTTAGAAGTTCACAGAATCTGACACTTCCCCTTGTTGAACTTCATGTGGTTGGTGATTGCCCAGCCCTCTGATTTGTTGAAGTCTCTCTGCGGGGCCTCGTTGGAGTCCCAAAAATGCTCAAAAATTGAGAGAGGTTTTGTGATGACATCAGCCAGCACTTTGAGGATTTTGGGATGAATGCCATTGGGCCCCATAGATTTGTAAGGATACAGCTGGAGCAGCAGATCCTGCAGAATTTCAGGGTCAGCTGGGAGTTGATAATTTTCGCAATCATGGTCCTCCAACTCAGGGCACTGAGACCCCCTTGGTCTGTCATCCAGGTTGAAGACAGGTAAAGAAAGTGTTAAACACCTCTGCCTTGTCTCTGTCCCTGTTTTTGAGGTGACCATCCTCATCCTGTAATGGGCTGATGTTATTTCTATACTGCCTTTTGCCATTAATGTATTTGAAAAACTCTTCTTATTGTCCACCCATATTTCTGTCCAGTTTCAACTCCACTTGAGCTTTGGCTCCCTACAGCAGCAAGTAGCACCTCTGTATTATTCCCATGTTGCTTCTACTGGGCATCCACCTTTCATTTTTGCCTTATTTACAAAAGAAGGTGCCCATTCTGCCTTGCTCATCAGTGTTTTTCTAGTGACTGAGTAAAAAGTACAGATCTGTCCTTCTTTCTAAAAGCTTCTAGAAGGAGGTTCACCTAATTTTTCATATTCAAAATCTACTTGCTAAGAAAAAAAAAAAAAGGAAAAACTATTTGAAGCAATGATTGGAAGGATGAAAAGAATATGCTAGCTAACACAGAAAGGAGTAAATGGGGAACTTCATCAGAACACAGTTGTAATCAGAGTGAGTGTGAAACAGTCAACTTACAGTAATTGCAAAAATCTTACCTGTTTTCAGGTCTTGCAAAACAACCATATTTAGACTGCTGCTAAAATGAGTCCAGAAATTAATTTCATGGATTGTCTCTCTCATGTAAAAAGTGGTTGCTTGGTTATTTGACCCTAGTAGCTGATATTAGAAGTGTTTTTTCTGACTCAAAATCTAAGACCTGAACCCAATTAAGTCTTCTAAAATCTGTGTGAATAACTGTATTGAGCATCAAATAACAAATGTTTTATGAAAATTGATGTTCTTTTTCATAATGTTCCCTAATGTAGAACACTTAATATTTTTTTCCAGTGCAATGACTTAATTGATTTTATATCACTGAATTCTGTTGAATGATTTATGTTTAATTTCTTGCTGTTCAATTAACAGAATAATAGATTGTAGTTCATCAGGGATACTACACCTTGAGCAGTGTTATCTCTTCTGAAGGTGAAAGTCAGTCTTCATCAAGCCATCACTTTAAACTGATTCAGTTCTCAGCATTTGACATCCCAGTTGTAAGCCTCCAAATTCCCTTTACAATTTTTTGTTGTACTCCAAGTGGTCCAAATACTCTATCAATCTTTATTTCAATTACAACATTCAAGAAAGTTAAAAAACAATAGATGGCAAAGGTAGGTACATCCATTGATGAAATTAAAAAATATATCAAATCAATATTAATTTAGTTTTTGAAAGTAAAATGAGAAAGCATAATGTGATACAAAAAGGACACTTTGAATGCTACTGGCTTCCCAAAAGGCTTCCTACCACTATTAAAAAAAAAAAAAAAAAAGATGCATTGATAATGGGGACCAGGAGGCTACACTGGTACTGCAGAGACCTGCAGGAACTATAAGAGAACAAGGGATGGTATTTTATTTTGAATGAAAAGAATTTCATGTGACTTTTGGGGAGATAAGATTCTAGACACTGTCTTCAGAATACTGTTGGTCTTCATATTGAAATTACATTCCAAACTTGAATATTTGGGGGAAATAAGAGAAGGATATTCACAATGACTTCCAGGGAAATGATTTGAAACTGCAATTAAGGGAAAAATCTGGAAAACAACAATATTTCAGACAAGAGAGAAAATAATTAAATGAAGAGTAATAGACAATGGAGAGACTTTTGGAACTTTTTTGTGGCAGTGTAATGCAGCTATCATTTGCTTTAAATAATAAATAGTTCCACAAACAATGGAACTAATAGAGTTGTTTCCAGATGATTTGTGTTTCATCAAATGACTTTTTAAATGAAGCAAACTAAGCCTTCAGCATGTTTCCTGTTCTTATTAAACACTAGAGAACTCATATGAGAAGGGAGAAAGAGAAGGAAAATGAAAGTTAGATGGCATCTAATAAAGTTCAAACTTTGATTGAAGCTTTTCCAAGAATTAAAACATTTATAACCTCTCTTTCCTATCCACACTCTTCTACACAAGCAACGTGTGTATTCAGTAATAGTGCAGTTCATACTCGGGTCTTTCCCTTGGTGTAGGTATCACTGTAGCCTCTTTCTTGCCCCTGGCTAACAATTTTCACAGAACTTGTAAGAATGTAACATCTGAAAATTCTATCTTTCTGTCAGGTTTGACAGAAATGTGCTAGCCAGTTCAAAAGTCCTGAAGGAGCAGGGACAGCCATGCTCTCACAACAGCACTGACTCATGAACATCCTGATTAGGATGAACCTTTTATTCAGGAAAGAAGGGTACAATGAAATACAGGAAACAGAAATCACCCTTTGGGAAATTTTCATGAGCTTGTTTTTTGTTTTTTTTTTTTCCTTTGATTTTTTGCTATGAAGACTGAAAGAAAAATCTTAGTTTTGTATTGCTTAGTTCTGGTTTATAAGGCTTCCTTCTGGTGTGCTGAGCATAGAGTTTGAACTTTGAATCTTTTTAGCAAAGAATTAAGTTGCATCCCCACCCAGCCAGTTGTCTGGTTTGTGCTGTTCTTCCATTCTTTCCTACTGTGTTGCATTTCTATGAGTGAAAATAATTCCTGTACAGGACCCATCATGTATCAAGGCATTACTTTTGACAAAAATTTCTGCACATCTCAGTGGTCAGAATTTTCTGAGTGCATCCTGAGAATAGTATACTGCCTAGAAATGTTGCTCCTTGGGGAAGAGGGAGTTTCTTATGTTGAAGAAGTAGCTCTCATCACATAATATACACCAAGAAGAAAATAAAATTTAATGTTTGAGACCAGTTCAATTTATTGAAAAGATAGCAGATGCAGAAGTGCTTGGCAATGTAGAGTTTTTCTCAGAAGAATTATGCACACTCAGGCAGTGAACAAAGGTAGATGTAAGCCCTTCAGCTGAAGTGGGTGCAGAAGGACAGGGCACTGCAGTGGCATTCTGCCAGCCTGATGATGAATGGGGAAGTGACCTGGGCAAATCTGACCCCTCGCAAAAGGAAATGGCTGTGCACAAGGTCTCTAAGGGCATTTCAGTCATCATGGACATAGACATGTTTCTTCTTGACCTTGACCTGTAGCTTCATTCTCTTTCCATTTGCAAACACCTACCACTCCTTTGCTTTCCTTCTAAAATCATTTTCTTTTCTGCCCTCTCACTTTCTCTCTTTCCTCTCTCGAATAGAAGATTTTCCTTCTGTTGCCATAACAACAGACAGCAACCTGGCCCTGGCTGGGCACTCCTGCCCTTTTTCTTAAAAATTCAACCTCATGTAAAAGCATTTGTGCCTCATTGTCTCTGAGGAATCCTTTTCCCTCTGACTTTAATAGGAGAAAGACTCACTCTGCTCTGCGTGTGGCCACTGTCCTCTCTTACACTGTCTCCAACCACTATTTTCACACCTCAAAGAAACACAGATTTGATGTTTAATTATCCCCTACTGAGCTTCCTATATAGTGTACTCAGAAGGGCATGCCACTTTGCAAGTTTCACTGTGCAGGTACGTTTATCTTTGCCATCCTGGTGCTCTTCTGTGCAATCACTGCACTGCAGCCACACCACCTGGGCCAGATGGGGATTGATAGAGAAGCACGGCTCTGCCTGGACAGAAGGATAAGAAAATGTGGAAAGCTGTACCACAAAGTTATCATATCAGATAGTAGCAACAAAAACCTCCTCTCCTCTCAACTAAGCCATAAGACTAAAAGAGAGCAGCTTGATAACACTTTTCTGTCCCATGATAGTGAACAAATTATGTAATTCTGCAAAACATCTGTACTGTCTCACTTTCAATCTTATTTTCTGGGGAATAAATTTCTCACCTGAACACCAACATAGACACAAGTCTATAGACCTGTATAAGAGTACTTAATTTTAGCTTATTCTAATTTTGTAGACTAATGTAAATGTGATTCTGGCACACAGGATTTAGATGTTAATAGCACTTCTAAAATAATCACTCCATCTGAAACCAAATCATGTCAAAATGCACATAGGCAATTCCCCCATTCTGTCCTCTTACAGTGTACCTGGCATTGTTCTGAGAGACAAATTTCTGGAAGCCCTCAGAATTTTGGAAGCCTCCAAGCCTTGGAGCACTTACCACAGCATAGGGAGTATGAGCTAGCTGAACAAGAGGCAGATAATGTCAGTATAACAGAACCCTCTTTTCCTCACACTTTTTAGAAACTCTCTGACATGCCAGGGCCCAGGTATTCTTGGCATAGAGTTCAGTTCTTTACAGTATCTACCCTCTGGCCCAGATATTGCATGTCTAGACCACAGAGGGATGAGGATAGAGAAGGAGCAGTGGAAACATTATTCCTTTTGGCTGGAAATTTATGCCAATTTTATGTTTACACTGGTGGCCCCATGAATCTTTGGGGAAGACTTTCACATAACTCAACACCTTCTGCTATACCTACACCTTGTAGAAAACAGCCTCTGTAGGTAAATTTCATCTGATGAGCAGATGCACGGATGCCAGCCCTGCTATAGCTCTCCGTTCTTTGAGACTGCACTCCAAAAGGTGTAAGAGATGTGTTCTATGCTTTCTTTAAAAACTCATTAAAATTGAATGTCATAGAAGCACCACTCATCAGAACTGTTTTTCTAGTGAAAGATTAAGTTGCAGGTTGGCTCCACCTTCATGCTGTACCTTTCAAATGAAGAAGACCACATCCATAATAATTGTTACTGGGTGACAGGAGCTGACACAGAAGGAATACTGTGTAAAGGAGCAATTTACCGCACTACAGTGCCACGTTAATCATGAATCCCAATGAATTATTGAAGAAACAATGGCTGTAGGAGTCTGGTACAAAAAGAGGAGGTGGCGATGTTGCTCAGAACATGTATCTAGGAACTGAGAAATGGCAGTATGAGTTTCTTGTTACCTTAATTGTAAATAAACATTGGATTCCAAAGGCAGTCCTTCAGATCATCTATTTAAGCAAAAATCATAAGAGGGAAGGAGGCATGCATGAGAGATGTAGATATCTAGCAGACATAAAAATTTTGCAGACAATTATAATACCACATTCTCCTGGTGGAATACCATTTATTTTCAGAGATTATAGAGACTTGGAAGACAGAAGAAAATAGTTTGTTAAAGAGCCCTTTATGCCACTAAATAGAAGCAACTTTTTTTTGTTGTGTCCATCCTTTCTGCTAAGCATTTCACATTCACATCCCTCTTACTCATTTAGTCAATTACAACTTTTGCAAAATTAGAAATATTAATTTATAAAGCTCTGGCATTAACTGAATTGATGGACTAGCATCAGATAGTGATAGAAAAAAGCAAAAATCTCAGTGGTATCACAGACTAGTAGAAGACATGTTATGGGATCTTTAGTGGGTTTAGCTTGGAAACCTCAGAGTTTCCTGTTCTACTCACGGTTATATAAAAGGGAAAGAACCCTCAGTCAAAACATTTCTGTCCCCAAAAATGTATCTGACAACCCTGCTTCTTTCGGCATCAAGTCCTAAGCAGTTAACATGAATTTCTGTTGCTGATAATAATGTTTAACAAGGCTTCCTTAAGAGCTTCTCCAAATCTATCATGTCTGGTTCTCACTGAATCATCTATGACTACTAATACTATCTAAAGTCTCCAACTTCAGTTTTAGAAAAATGAAATTTGATTGTTGCACTGATTTTACTTCACAACAGGAAAGAGAAAGTTCATTTGATATTCCAGTACATTAATAAGGAAGAACTGGCAGCAAGGGGCAGAAAACAAGGTACAAAGGCCTAGTCTAAGAAAACAGACACAGGTAAAAGGTAAATAAAACTGGGTATTGATTGAATACACAAGAAAAACTGTGAGAAGAAATTGTATGGGTTGAACCAAAGCACTTTTTTTTTTTTCTTTTTTTTTCCCCCCGTAAGCTAATAATATTAGAAATAGCAATAATAGTAACAGTAATGTTTCCAGTGCAAAAGGTATAACCTTTCTTCCAAACTGCCATATTCTATGCTTATGATAAATAAAAATTTCCATTTAAAGAAGGAGCTTTTGAAGCAGATTACAACTGCTTTCATCAAACACCAAAAAAATCTCTCACATCTTTTCATTCAAAAATAAACTGTGGCAATTTGTTAATCACTTGTCACCAACACTGACAAAGGAAATTTAAAAACCTACACTTGGACCAAATGATACAAAATACATTGTTCCAATACTAAAGACAGCAAGAAACTAGCTGTTATGAACAGCTCCAGTCTGCTTTATTAGTCTGCACTTGATTTGAATTTTCAGCCATGGGTGACATAAATATTCCACTTGCTGTTAATATATACCATGTCTCATACCACACTCATCAACAGTTCACTGAATTGACTGGTCTCCAATGTACCTGTCAGCCATCACAATTAACTACAGTCACTGTCACAAACAATTTAGTAGATGCACATCTGTGCTCAGTCAGTCAGTCCCAGCTGTGATGTGCATATGTCTCATTTGATGAAACCAGCTCAATAACAGGGTTCTTGAAAAAGTGTTAAATACAATGACCTGAACTAAATACAACAATGTTTAATCTGTTTATGAGTGCATTGAATTTACATGCCTTCTGCTCTCTTACAGGCTTCAGAGATACACTGCAGTACTGCCATGCAATTCCCTTTCTTTAAAAGCTTTCCCTTGTCCAGGAAAAAAAAAATAAATTATAACTGCAAAGAATCTCCTAGAATGCAGTAAAATAAACAATAGATCTGCTAATTATTACCACTGGCAAGATAGACTTGACACATGGTTGCAGGGTGAGAATGCTGTGCTATACACATCTGCACACACTTGATTGTCTACATTGTTGCTGTATTTCTTGTTTGTGCCAAGCTTAAGACCTGAAGAGTTTGATTCTAGCAGAAATTAACATTTTAAATAAAGTGTGTTGACCCATAAATTTGAACTAATCGATATGTCAAATAACTAGAAATCCATGTTCATTCATTAGCTGGCATAAAATAGATCCTAAACTACTGCCGATATACCAATACCTGATAAAGGAAATATTTTTATTTCTCAAAAAGAGAAGGGCCTTGAAATCTTACATGATGTATTAGTAGATCAAGATTTTAAGGTCACACAGATTTTAAGAGCACAAAGGGAAATGTGTCAGACCTGGAAAATGTATATCTGTGTTTAAAAAGTATTTTCCTTAAAGTACCCCTAAAGAATTGTTCCTACCATAGACAATTCACTCAGAGGCTGTTCTTTTGTTTTATAAGCATGTTTGACATTTCAATGCCTTTTTTATGTTATGCTGTCATATATAGCTGTTCAAAAATTGCCAAATGAAAATGTCAGTATTTCATAATTCATTTATCCAAGTAAAAGCAATTACACAAGTCACAGGACAATGAGCAGTTAGAGTCTATAAATGCTTGCCTGAAACGAAAAGCACAGTGTGATACTCAAAGAGATTATATTTACTTTTACAGAAATGTTCAAAACAGCTTTTTATAGGACAGAAACAACTGTCATCAGATTCTCTAGTCATACTGGTCAGTAAATCAAACACACTTGATCAGCCTATTTTGGGGCCAGACACTGCCTACCTTACTTTAAATGACAACCAGTAAAATCTGACGCTTTCTTTTAGCCCCAAATATTTACTGTCCACAGTTTCAAATGCTTTGCTTGTGGAAATAAAAGCTAGTGCCACATTTAAATCTTTCCCACTTTCATGAATAAAGTATAGGAGAGTTTGGAGACAGCAGAGAGGTTGCTGTGTGCCATGAGCTAGGCTGATACTAGTTCTGGGGAACTGTTTCACCTTTTCTAGTCAGTGGGAACTTCACCAAGCTGCCAGGACTTTTCAAATATGATGGAGAGCGGCTTAGCCACTTCATCCATCATTTTCCTCAGGACTCATGGATGCATGTCATCAGGTCCCATGGACGTATACAGCTCCAGGTTCCTTAGATTGTCTCAAACCCGATCTTCTCCTACTACGTGCAGTTTTTTGTTCTCTCAGTGTGTGCCCTTGCCCTGTGCAGCTTGAGCGGTTTGGTTGGAGCACTTGCTAGTGAACATTGAGTTTAAAAAGTCATTGACTACCTCATCATTCTCTGTGTTCCTGGTAAACAGGGCTCCCATTTCCTTCCAGGGAGTGCATGCAAAACTAGTTCCCTAGCTTTCCTTTTATCACTGGTATACCTATAGCAGTTATTTTTGCCCTTGACATCCCTGACCAGATTTAATTCTGTCAGGGCTCTAGCTTTCCTAACTTGATCTCTGTCTGTTTAGACAATTTTGACGTATTCCTCCAAGCTGCCTGTCCTTGCTTCCACCCTCTGTAGGCTTACTTTTTGTGTTTGAGTTTGTCCAGGATTTCCTTGTTCAGAACAGAGACAGATTTAGTAAAGATGTCAGCAATTATGCAAGGAAATGAGGTGAGTGTAGGTACTCTTCTCCTGCTGAATACCTCTTCTTGGTTCAGACTAACCAGTGAAACAGGGACTTGGCTTCCTGAGTCTGAAGTCACTGAGTCTGCCCGGAACAAGCATACGTATAACTAATGGTGCCACCCTGGGGCTACAGAAGTCAAGGAACAGTGATTTTTCTGTCTTGCCTAATAGATGGATGGATTCTTATCTTCCATTGAGCAAGCGGTGTGTATGTTGAGAAGAGGTATAGGTGATCAGTACACACAGGTGCTTGTCTTCCACAGAGGCTGAGTGCTCATCTGCTGTAGGCTGCTTCTAATGAAATGTATGATTTTGCTGCCTCTGCCTGAACAGAAAGAAAACATTTCCTTCCACTGCAAAAGTGGATTTAAAGCTAACAGGTGGAAAGTTCCAATAAATACATATACAAACAAATGTAGGGAAAAGGTAAATAAAAGGCAACCTTACGCCTTGTGAAGACTTCTGCAGAAGCTGTCTGTCAGCCTTACCTCTACTTACTTGTTAATGGAAGGAGCGATATACAAACCTTGTTAAAGCTTTTACAGATTGCGAAGATGTTTACTTCATGTTTTCGTTTTCCAGATCCCCAAAAGCATTGCACATTTCCTAAGAGATTCAGTATACAAATAATTTCTTGGTTTATGGATCTTCCCTCTTAGAGCATGCAACCAGAGAATAAAAATTCCCTATGTGAACTAAATTAACACCCTGTTAACTGGGATTTCATAGGCCTAAATTGTTTTTAAAAAAATACTAGATAACTATTTTATAGAACACCTTAATCTCTTTATGGGAATTTTCCAACAGAAAAAGTGGCTATAACTCTCAGCAGATTGTCAAGATTAGATACTTCATCAATGTTTTATAGACAGCAGTAGAAGAAAAGTGTAACAAAAATAAATTATGGGAATGCAAGCCCCTTCGTGCTACCTACGGTGAAAAAAATATAATTAATTGTGTAACACCTTTTATTCATTTTTATCTAGAGAGACTTTCCAAATAGTAAATTATGATTAGGTGGGCCTACCAAGCACCTCATGAATTGTTAAAGAACCCTTGGCCATCCACTGATTTGTTTATAACCTGACCTAAAGTCATGACTTTAAAATTTATAAATTTATGTGTTGGTCTTTTATGCCATGTATATAGACAACATTACTAGGCAGTGCTACGGAGAGAGAATTTAATATAAAAGAGTTTTTACTTTCACCAAGTGTAGAATAGTATGAGATTTTCTGAACTCTAGCTAGTAAATGTTGAGAGGATAGTTACACACCTCAATCCTTTCTTCTACNGTTCTCTCTGAATGTGCTTCCAAAAAAATTTAGTTTCATTAACATGGGATATTTGGTACTAAAGATTTACCTGCTGTTGCTGATCTCATTTAAAAGACGGTGCTTATGTTGGCACTATGTCAACGAAGCAGGAGTCATTGTGGTGATTTCTAAATCTTCACAAACTCAACATTGGGTAGAAGCCTATGGCAAATCTAAGATTTTCAGTTCCTCTGTTTCTTTTCTAAATGAAGTATATTTAATTCTTTAGGGATATCTTAAAGAAATTAAGATTAACTTAAAAGAACAGAGCTTTGCATTTTTTCCTATTTAACTTACAACTATTTCTTCAAAATTAGACCTGGTGAACAGAAGAGAATAAAATTACAGTTAAATTTTCTTAATTGGTCACATTTAGTACAAACAGATATATAAAATGAAATGCCATCATAGATCAGGCTAAAGTTCTATGATCTGACATTCTATCTACCATATCTATTTCTTCTGCATGCCTGTATATAATAGGTATTGTTTTCACTCTTCCAGATTATTTCATTCTCTCAACACAAATGCATATTTTCCATTGGAAAAAATAGATGAAGCAGTGTTACTGAGACCTTCTCTTTGTAAATTGGCACTGTTTGAAACACCCAACATAAACTGAGAAGAAAAAAATCATATTAGCTGACATCAGGACATACAAACTCCTGAGGCATCTGTAACCACTAACCTTGAGTTGCAAGCTATTGAATATCACAATGGAATTCTGTTGGTCACAACTCACCTACCAATAGTAAAGAACTGTCACATCTAATATACTTCTCATGCATTTTTTTATTAGTTTATGATATCAATAATTTAAGTTCAAAGAAGTTTGATAACATGAGAGACATAAAATTGCCCCATCTGTTCCACAAAGAACAGGAAACATTCTGTTGATTTTACAGCATAAATGCAGCCTATGAGAATGAGTACTGTGTCACTATTATTGAGGTCATATAATGGACAGGGCATTTTTGGGAATTACAAACTATACTCAAATGCTGAGGTTAAGGTGGAAGATCTTGGGACTTCAGTTACATGAGAGCTGCAATATATATTCAAAATTTCATACAAAATAGAAATTCTACTGTAAATTAGAATAAGAGTTCATACTTACACCTCTTATTAGCATAAATCCATTTTACAGTATATTGTGCTTTAACTCATTTTGCACAACATACTGATACTACATGTGATGAAACATAAGTATCAGAAAGGAAGGGTGTGCTGTCCAGCTGGAATAACTCTGTAAGGGCTGAAAGTTGCTGCAAAACTGCAAAGATTTATTTATTAATTAAAAGCAAAGATTGGAAAACTATTCCCTGCAACAATAACAGTACCTAGATATAACCAGAGTAATCATTATGAGATAGTCTGAAAAGTAATTTATTAAAATTGAGCTGTCATAAAACCTATTTTCCTAAAAAAAGTCAATTCAGTGAAAATAATCAAAAAGAGTTCTTAGGAGAAAGGGGGTTTATTACTGTTTTTTAAAGGAAAATAAATGCCAGTGTATTCGTTTTACATTCTAAAAAAACCCCAAAAAAACCAACAAAAAACCCCAAACAAACAAACAAAAAATCACCAAAAAAGTATTATGTTTCAATGAGGAGTAACTTGGACATTTACTTGTGAGAATTATTAAGTCATGTCCTGATCCTTGTGAAATTTTGCTTTTGTGGTCTCTCAGCTATAAATGCTCAACTTCTGAAGATTTACAAAATTAGCCAGAAAGACTCTAAAACCAGAAATATTCCCAGGAACAGAACAGTCCTTTTAAATGTTAGCATCTTCCCTCAAAAATTTTAAGAAATTTTACCTTAGGGAAGCACTGGCTGAGACAAGCAGGCAATTCTGACTCAATGCTTTTGTAAAAGGCTGGGGCAGGAGAGGGGAAGAAATCCCTTCAAAGGCTTTTGCCAGGAGATAAGAGATCAGAACTCATTCTCAGGGCTAAATTGAGAAGAACTGCATAAATGTTCAGTTTGTAAGGCACGGGGTTATGGATTATTTCCATTTCCAGACAGCTTTGCTTACTACTATTATATGAGAAACAGAAATCCAATAAATTTGTAGTGTGGTTATTTATACATAAGTTAGCTGATTAATTGCTAATGATACAGAGAAGCTTTCAGTGACCCCATTTCAGACAGAAAAGAAATGAAAAAGTAGTTTTAGCTTTGTATGTAGGTTCTAGAACCATTAAGAAAGAATATATCTATCTATTGCTGCACTGGTTTTAGTTTGTGCTTTTGGTTCTTTTCTGTACAATATTGTATTTATGACACATTTAGGGCATGTATTGTATGGATGGGAGACAAAAAGATAGATCCTCAGTGATATACTGCTGTATGATATTCTTATATTGTGTTCAGTGTGTGTTTCATTTGGGGTGGGGGATGTTTGTGGGTTTTTTGGGGGGTTTTGATGATATTTTTCATATCAGAACATTACACTGTGAAAAATATCTGCATATTTTTGGGGGCTGAACATATAGTTCTACACTAACAGGTCCTTCTGCTTTTCTTGAGCAAAGTCTTCAGGGGATGTATATTGCAGCATGAAACAATTTATTCTGTTTGTGATTCTCAATCTTTCAGGAAATTTGTAGTGAAAATGAGCAGGGAATACTTTTTTCCTTATTTCAGTGACACCCTAAGGAATATAAATTTGTTACAATAGCTGCTGATTTCAGTTCTGTTTCTCAGATGGTTTATCCAGCATTTCTGACAATATCAGATGCAAATGCTTTCAAAATAAAGTTAAGCTACTGTTCTTTATAATTCTTTCATGCATTAAAGAAAGAACAGGTTCAGAGATAAATGACAGAAGTTTAACAGAACTACACTATAGGCTAAACTGCTGGAAATAACTGCACAAACTGTACAATTATCAAACAATTAACTTTTTGGACTGCATTGTGATCTACCCTTAGGGTAAAATAGACAAAACCACCTGTTAAATAGCATAAAATCTAATTTTACTTAACGGCCTTTATTTCCCTAATTTGCTTAGTTCTTGGGAAAATATGTGATCAGGAAAAATGTTTTATTCCCACTGTGGAATGAAGAGTTCTCGTTCCATTCAGTGTGTATATTGCACATACACACAAACTGAAATACATTTGCAGATAAACTGTATAGCTCCAGAAGGTTATTGCAGAACTATGATATATAAAAAAAAGCTTTAGACATTGTGCATGTATACTCCTGGAAGGCACACTTTTACTTTAATTGGGGTGGATTCTAATGACTTAGGCTAATAAAAGTACAGTGGATTATATTAAAATCATAGAAATTATTCTCTGAATGCACTTGAGTTCTTATCAGTTCAGAAATGCCTAAAATGAACAGCAGAGTCTTCTTCACACAAAATGCAAAGTTTATGGAAGAGTATTTCAATTTGCTTTATAGATTTAATTTAGATTCTAATATAGCAGAAACCAACTCTTGCAGTATACTTGGCTCTACTGCTGCATTCAGCATCCAGAAGTCTCTGCAAGAAGTTAACTGATCTTCCATAAGTGAATCTTAAATATCTCACCAACACAAATACTTCAAATACTTATTTCTATTAAACCTGAAGTAGCCCAGCAAGACCAAATGTTACCACTTAAAAGTAAGGTAACATTAGGAAAGACTATGAAAAATCAGGACTTAAATTCTTTCTCTAGGACATTATTCTTTACTGTCCATTTCAAAATCCTAGAGAAAAGGTGAAAAAGGGACTTTTGAAAGAAAAGTGAGTGGATTAAAAAAAGAGGGCTTTATACCCATTTAATCTGTAGGTAAAAGAAATACATATAAAACACTTCTTATAAAAGCACTGTTTCAGGTAGACTATCCAAAAGACAAAAGAGAAGTACAGAAAAAGTGGATGGATATTAAATCTAACCTAGTTCTTTAGCTAGAACTTGCTAGTTACATGGGTATTTGATAACTAACTATTTAATTGTAATACAGAGGGTGCGGGCAACATGAAAATTAAGTTAAAACACCTGGGCTCTAATGTATAATGCAGGGTAAGACATAACTAACAGAAGAAAACAAATCACATACAAATGACTCTCAAACCATTCATCTGTAATAACAATTAAGTTCAATTCAGGGTTTATATTTCCCCACCCACCAACAAAGCGAACTTGAGATTATTTTTCTCCTTTTTTTTTCAAAACAATTACAATATATATTAGTTGAATTATATTATCACATAGAAATAGACACTTATACTCCCTAATGATGACAATCATTTGCTAGAGAACAAAAGGTTCAGTTGCTTTTGGTTTTTTTATCTAAAATGCATCTTTGTCTATAATAATCAGCCATTATTTCTGGCAATATCCCTGTGACTCCCCAGCCAGATGGAAGGAAAAACAATTATATAGTTGGCATTTCTTTCAGGATAGCAGCTTCAAAGTCACTGTACAAGCAACTATCTTCATCAGTGTTATTTAGATGCTTAAGAATTCTCCTTCCCAATTTGTTTCAAGAAATCATTTTCATCTTTGGTGATTCAATCCAAAACTGAAAAATGTTTCTATCTGAAAGTAACATATATGTTTAGAAGAGAGTTTCAGAATGCTTTATGGGATTTACCAGTGATTTCTACTGGAGAATATAAGAGAGAGATGGGAGAAGTTTCAGGCATTTGAAAAATTAAACAGGGTAAGGATGAGTTATACCTTCCTTTGAAAGAATACCTGAGTGCCAGTTCCTCTTTCTATAGTCTGTTTTAACTAATATCAGTTTTTGTTAAGTAGCATTTTCTAGACATAAGGTAAAAAGTAACAAATATAAAGGAAAGCCATTATGAACACCCAAACTACCCCCAAAAAGTTAAAGGCATGAGAATTAAAAGAAAAAACATTAAAAAAAAAAATTAAGAAAACAAACACAAACCCAGGAGAAAATTGTAACTGCTGTCATTATTAGCTGGCTGATTACTTTTTGACATTAGAGTAGATCCTCATGGAAGAACTATGGGATGGAAATGCAGTATGATCTCTGGAACGGAAACAGGTAAAAATGTGATAGTTGAAAATGAGGGGCACTGTAAGAATAAATCTGACATTGCTATCTGGACGGAGGAGCTGATACACAAGAAGGTTACAGTACAACACAAGGTTTACAAGGGTTTGGGGAGAATCCTGAGAAAAAGTTTAAAAACTATTATGGAGAAAGGAATGATGAGGAAAGATTCAAATGCATAACTGATAGACAAATTACAATGTATTTAGTCAGGAACAGCATTTTTAATGAACGGCAGTAAATACAATATCCATATTTAATACTGAATGGAAAAGATACTGTTTGTGGGTGAAGCTGAAAAGTAAGGTGAAGAAGGAAGAGAGAGGACTAACAATTGCACGCTTAAAATTTAATGTACTATTGCCCCTACAGACAACATTGTATCCTGTAGGAACAGCATCAACATAGACAGATATAACAGAATGTCATAGAATTTTAAGGTGTCAAGCTGTAATTTAGGATACAGTGGGAGAGAAAGAGGTAAAAAAAAACATGTATTAAAGACAACAGTAGAGGAGATATAGCTAAATCACTTGAAACAATCTGATCAGTGTATTGGCAGCAGGAGCTGACCTACAGAATGATACACCATAGTAGTATAGACCATTTTGGATTCTTAGTTTTCTAGTGATCTTTCCCTTTTTGATGGCAGCTTACTGCAATTCCATTGGCAGTTCACAGGGATTACCTTGTGTAGTTTCAAGTCTTCAAGCTTTTCCTGCTATCCAGAGTCATAAAACTTTCAGTGTTTGAGTAACTTAGGAACTAAAAGGAAGACAAGGTTGGGAATTAGGCACCTACATGTCTTTACAAATCTGGCCCTTAAAAACAGAAACCCTACAGTTACTTAGTGGTACTTTTATTTTGCATGGCATTTTGGATTCTAAGACACATATGTATTTTTGAAAGTTTGGCCCATAGGCATACAATGTGACGCATATCCAAAAAAGTAAGCATGAACTGTGGTCATGTACCTATTCTTTAAGAAGACAGGTTGTGAGTGAACTGTGGCCCACTGTCATAAAACTGTAACAACACAACTTTCTGTACAAGTACATGGATCCTGTCTGGAAAAATTATCTCAGGCATAGCATTTTATACACGTGGCTAAATGGCTTTCATAACAGAACTTAAAACCTAAGAGCTAGGTTTGCTTCAACTTTGCAACAACTCATATATGTAAATATATAAATCCAGAATGGAGTACTTATTAAATTCTTTTTTTTTTTTTTTTTTTTTTTTTAAAAAAAATGGCTGTATATGCACAAAAAAAAAGA
>VXBX01009578.1:32706-59066 GCA_013400415.1 Scytalopus superciliaris
GTGAAAATGGCTGAATATGAGCCAATAAAAACAGTGGAGAAACCGCTCATACAAGTTCGCAACTTAAATATGCCTCTCACCTTGCCTAATCCTCAGTGAAAAATTGTGCACCAATTCCTATTTTTACACTGGATAGATCCTCAAATTAAAGCCTGGCATGATGGCAGGCACTACACAGCTTTAAAACAGATGTTCCAAGAATTATACAGCCAGTCTTGCATTTGTTTTTCCTTTCTCTGTTCCCCACACCCCTCACTTTTCTCAGTCAAGTGTGTAATGTCTCAGTGGCTGATGATCTGACAAGGGCAAAGATTCTCCAGGTTTCTATGGGAGTTATATGTATAGAATATAGCTCAACACATAATCATTACGTAAGTCCTTCTTACAATGTGCTCAGAATATGGGAAGAGAACAAACCATTACTATGTGCATTATGTTCTGTATTGTGTCCTGTTCCATATTTTTTACTGTAGGTGAAGGTTTTTGCTTTGAAACCAACATTCTGCCTTTTTCATTAGATAGGCCGTTCACTGTAGTGAAGTATATTATTAATAAAGCCAGAAATACTATGCCAAACAAAATTAGTGACAGAATAAAACAACTAGGAAAATACCTAATTTGATTCCAAAAATAATAAAATGTCCAGATGTGTAGCCATAGTTATTTAATATAGTCATTTTAGTTTTGGAGAAATGGCCAGAAAGTGGTTTGGGAAAATCTTTGAAGCATTTCTTAAACTTCCATTTCAAGACTTGGCTACAGCTCAGATGCATTTGTGGCCAGCAGGTTGAGGGAGGTGATTCTCCCCCTCTTCTCTTACCTGGTGTCCTCCATCCTGTTCTGGGGCCCCCAACATAAGAAGGAGATGGGGCAAATCCAGAGGAGGGCCATGAAGGCAATCAGATGGATAGAACACCTCTCACATGAAGACAGACTGAATGGATTTGGGTTGTTTAGTCTGAAAAGGCGCAGGAGATACCTTATTGCAGCCACTCAATACTTAAAAGGGGTTTTCAAGAAAGATGTGGACTGACTTCTTAGTAGGGCCTGTTGGGATAGGACAGGGGGTAATGATTTTAAACTAAACGAGAGAAGATTGTGATTAGATAAAAGGAAGAAAATTTTTATCATGAGGGTGGTGAAACACTAGAACAGATTGCCCAGAGAGGTGGTAGATGTCCCATTTCTGGGAACATCTAATGTCAGGTTGGCTGGGGCTCTGAGCAACCTGGTCTAGTTGAAGATCTCCCTGCTCACTGCAGAGGAGTTAGACGAAATGACCCTCAAAGGTCCCTTCAAACTCAAACCATTCTATGATTCTAACCCATGTTCACTCTGATTTCCCATCTTTCTTGTTTCTGGACTTTTTGTTTCTTTGGGAAAAACTCTGTAAAAAACTGCACTAATATTTTCTTTGTATTATCCTTTAGTCTGTATTTTCTTTTCACTTTTTTTCTTTTTGCTTTTCACATCTCCATCCATTTTCATGGTCACTTGCTCTTCCAAGAAATCACCAACATTCACATGAACTTTCACTTCCTTTTCTTGTAATTCCTGATTTCTTTGGGTTCCAGGGCCAGGAGGTGTGTATTTCATTTTTACACTGTATACTGGACAGAAACACACTTTTTTTTTTTTTTTTCCCTTTTGTATAGTTAAAATACTAAATCAAAGAATATTTATATTAAAAAAGTTTTTATTTCAAAACCTTTTCCCTTTTTCAACTGCTAGAATTTTGATTTTTTTTTTAAACCAACAAAAACTGAAAGAGAAGAAAACTTTAACTCAAAAAATTGTTTCAATCTGCTTTTAAGGATAATACAAATTAGCAGTACTTATTGCACATCTAGTTCAAACCTGATATACTTTAGAAAAGGGGAATAGACTTGTACTGTACAGTGGGCAGTGGCATTATCTTTTTGTTAGTATAGTATTTAAATGGCATCCAGTAGTGCAAGTCTGGAACAATAAATAGAAGTACTGTCTTAAACACCTTTTTAATTTTTTTAAGATTCACTAGGAGTATATCTCAACAATTATGTGAATTATAAAAGCTTATGGATTTGCCTCTGTAGATTATGTAGTTAACTTTGAATTAGGAGCTTATATACAAGTGTCCTTGAAATCTTGTACCACATGGTGTCTAAAAAATTACTGAACCTCCACAAACATTGAAATGACTGAACAGTTGGTGCAATTTTACAGGGTGTAGAAGGGACTAAAGCCGTGTATTAGAAGTAAATACTAACTAGTGGGTACCTTAAAAAAAAAAAAAAAACACAAACTTTTGGGAGTATACTTTGTAGGTATGAGAAGCAGTGTTCTAATTCTTTTTTAATAACTCAAGAGAGGATACATTTTTCCCTAACAAAATATTGGCTGTACGCTGTCAGGAATAAATTTGACGCCTGGCAGCAAAAGCATCTGCCAAGAACTACTTAAGGTTTTATAAATTTATCTTGTGGTACAACTTTGCTATACCAGACTAGCATAATAAAACAAAAAAACTAAACTGCTGGCATTAAAACTAATTAGTAAGTAGAGTGAGGTTTGGGAAAGAGGCCCAGATGAGGTCAGCCACATGATAAAAGTTTCTAAATATGTAAAGGATCTAAAAAATAAGCATGAGATGCCAACAGTTGTTTCAAGCTTTAGCAAAGAACAAAATAAAAAAGCCCCTTGCAATCAAATAAGCTTTATATCTTTTGAAGGCAAGTAAAAGCTTGTAACTTTTCTCAAGTTTGTATAAAATAGCAGTCCCTGCTGAGACTGTAGTAACCACAGTGACTGCTTTAAGAATCTGCTAGCCTTTGATCTCATCTCATCCTGGACAACTATATAAAGACAATTTGATTCAACTAATGATTACTTTTCCCCAAAACAATTTAAAGGAGCATCTGGATGTTCTTGAAATAGAATGGAGTGGAGGAAGATGCAGGAATGTAAAAGACATACTAGAATACAAAAATACTTGAATTATTAAAGAATAAAATCCATCTTCAGAAAGATGAGGGAAGAAAACACTGTATTGTTTTCACCTTTAAAATATCCCCTGAATTGTATATCCATGTTGCCATCCAGTTCTGAAGGCAACTACTCCCTAGTACAGCCTTCCTGGTTTACCTGAGAAAGTAAAACTTTTGGCTTATGTTCATGTCCTGGTTATAGTGACCAGGACCAGTTTGTCACTGTGTGGGTGTGGCTAAGACTGTGTATTCTACACCCTCTATGTAATTTCTCATGAACTGTTAACAATGGATCATTTGCAGCAGCTTCCTGGGGCACACCTGACCCCTCAGGGTACAGGATGGGTGCTTGGGAACTTCTGTGAGATAAGAAAGGTGTCCTGTCTTCACACCAATGACTCAGGTGTGGTAAAGCCCCTCTGGAGAGCTGTTAGCACCTCCACACCCAGCCTGAGGGGTCATGTCTGCTAATGGGCCATCAGGGTTTCCAAAAATATGCCATGACTCACCCTACACAGTAACTCACCCATCGTGAAACTCCCCACCCTGGGGGAGGTACTGGGCACTCCCACCTGAACCTAAGCATATATATACTGAGGGTTTTGGGACTGAACTCACTCCCTCGCTGGGTCCAGAGGAAGACCAGAGCCTCAGCAGGACTGTGACTGCCACTCTTGACCAGACCGGGACCATCATCCTCAGGAACAGGTTTTCCTTTTCCTTTTACTGTGTACTTAAGGGGGCTGGGTGGTGCTCAGCACAGGGGCTGGTGAGCTCCATTTTGTTTGTGCCCCAGGGTGCTGGGTTACACACCTGTTTCTGTGGGTCAAACGGGCTTTTTCCTCTGTACTCTTGTACTTATTGTGATCTTTTAATAAACTGTAGTTCTGACTTGCAGTCTTTTGTGAGTTGGGTTCATTTCTCCTGCCGGTTTACATTTAAACCAGCACAGTTCAGAGGTCTCAGACACTCTTGTATATTTTCTTAATAGCAATATTCACTGTGAAATATGATAATCTCTCATGTTGTTTCTGAAAACAAAAGCAGTACCCTAGACTTATCGTATTTTTATAAGAATGGTCCAGAATTGTTCTTAGGAAAAGATTAAACTGTGATTACACCTTATGCTGACTGATTTCTAAAATAAAAGTAAATTCGGGCCAGAGAGCAGTCTCAGCAATGTATGTAATTATTTAAATCTGGTGGTCAAGGTCTTAGGCTTGTTACAACCTACTTTGGAGTTTAATGTTGGAATAAAAGCCTGTTCCACAGTTGCATTTACCATCTGCAATGATAAAACTTGAGTTGACAACTGGAAGAGAAGCAGACTTAAAGCTCTGTGGGTCAGCCACAAGAGAGAACGGCATGCTGACACACAGAAAAAGCATTAGCACTTAGGGAAAAACCTATTCATTGTATAAGTACTAATATATTAAGTTAGAGTAGAAACTCTTATACTGGTAAGCACAAGCTCGCATGAGTCATTTATTGAAAGGAGTATGAGAAAGTATTCAGCACTGTCAGAACAGCTCCATCTGTAGCAACGAGAAAGAAGAAGAATGACTAAATTATCATCTCTAAGAACAAAGTAAAACTAAAGAAGGAGTATTAACTGCATATCTTGGTCATTAATTTCCAAAATTACTGTTCCTCAAGGAGATATATTTTAGAAAGCTGTGTTCAGAAACCGCACCAATATTTTCTCTTGTGCTAATCTACAGAGTTTTTATTCAAAACATGAAAAAACAAAAAAAGGAAACTCAGATCAAAATCTAGAATGTTTCTTTCCCATCAATTTCACTATCTTGGTTCAAAAGATTAAATCTTTTTTTACCATATATTTATTCTCAGTATTTCTCTCTGAGCTCTACAGAAGGGCTAGAATTTAAGAACCTGATAGGAACACTAATGTCTCTAGAAATGGACTTGTAAAAAGCTTTAATTGGGAAAAAGTAATTGGAAAAAGAAACACTCCAGAATTATCTTATGCTGGCTACAGGTATTATTAAATGGTAGATGAAGGAGGGTCTTCTATTTACAACAGATTTTTTTTTTTCTTTTTTTTTTTTTTTTTTTTTTTTTTTTTTTTAATAGAGACGTGTCTTTCTCCAGACACTCAGTTCTGGTCTTTGTCTGTTTGTTTGTTCTTTTGTTTATTTATTTTCCCAGATGAAATTTATTATTGATTAGAAAGATAACATTTTTAATGACAAACAAACCAATGCAATCCTAAAATCAACAACTGACAGAAATGAACAAGTACAGCACAATGAATATATGAATAAGAATTGAGACTCTGAGGTACGGTTAGATTATTTTGCCCTCTCAAACTCAGGAAATGTGCAATTACATCTCCGTCAGAACAGTCTGGCAACCCCAACAGCAGTTTCTAGAAATATTTCTAAGTAGTAAGGTAGTGTGAAATACATACACGTTGCACTTTTTCATATCTTTTTATCTTTCTACCTCTGAAGTATGTAATTATTTCACAGTATGTATGTGTTTATATATAACAGTGGAAGAGGAGGAATATAGAAACAAGTTTTCCTTGTAATTTTTTAGACTTCATTATGTTTTTTATGTTACCGACTCATTTAGAAATACTAATAGGATCACTTCTGGGTGTGTTACTGCTCAAAAGTGAGAAATTATTGCTAACATTGTCAGTCTGCATCTGTCAAGATAGATCTTAAATTCCAAAAGATGCAAAGATTTTTCTGCAAATTGCTAATTTTAAAACTGCACAAGAAAGAGAAAAACAGTGAAAGGAAAACAGTTACTACACCACTCTCAGTGTACTGAGATGGATTTCATTAGGCCATCTCAAAAAATGTATCTGGAGTGACTCCAAATATTGCCTGTAATTACTCTCTTAGTACTGTCTCAAAATATGTTGTGATTTGAATGGTGTGAAAAATATAGCCAGGAGCATTGCAAGAATAAAAAATGTATATATATATGTATGCATGTGTATAAACTTAACTGTAATATTTAAAGTGTATCCTTTAGGTAAAATACTCCAGTTAGACTATAATCCTAAAATTCTTGGTAATGGACTTTTAAGCAGAACTGGCTTTCCTTAGCCAAAGTTCAAAATGATTTTAAGCAAAGGTTTGATTCACAAAGCATTTGTTTTGCTACTCCTATGTACTGCTATGGCACTTAAAAACCAATCAACCAGTCAACCAGCTCAAAAAGAAAAAAAAAATAAAACAGCCAAACTCCAAAGGGGTTGAACTGGCCTTTCTAACCTCAATCTAGCCAAAGATTTCCCAAAGTAAGTGAAAAAATATTAAAATGGTACATATACAAGTCATGTCTGCGCATCTATTTCTTAATTGTCTGTTTAAAACTTCAGCCATACCTTGTGATCTCCTTGGCCAGACATAGTTACTTCCAAAATGAACCTGAGGGCTATTTTTCCCTTCTATTCAAAACCTTGGGGTTTTTTGTGAGACATCTAGTCAGTGAGAAAACAGTATCTCACCCTCCTTAGGCAATGTAGTCCAACAAACTCAGCTTAAGCTGTGCAGATCTGTATTAGCGATGTATCTTCACCATCAGTTTTATTCCATCTCTCCCCAAACCTGATGGAGTTTATACATTATATCTCTCCTACACATTCATTAACTTAAACACCCCAGCTGTAAGACAGTTTAAGTGTTCCTCTAATAGCATAATTTAATGCATGTTCGCTTAATAAGAGACATATTTTCTAATTGTACCAAAACCAAGCATCGAAAGGACAATCTTTGGCAGGATAAGACTCACCCTAGTTCACAAAACACAGGTCTAAAAAGTTCAATATGAAGTTCAGCTCAAAACTTTTAAGCTCTTGAGCAGTGTTCAGATTTGGCCTTGGCCTTGCCTACCACAGCCTGGCGCCAAAGACTTAAAGCCTCTCTCTTTACATAATCTGGATGCTTCTCAGATAATGACATGGGGAAATCCAAAGAAATGGAAAAATTGGGAAATGGGCTTATCAAATACATTGATAGTGTGGATATTTCTATTTCCTAATGAACATTCTGAAAATTATCTTAGGTTGGGTGTAAGCTGCCTCTTATACTCCAGTGCTTATGGCAGATCACTTACAGCTTTCAGGTGAAACTAATTCTAGCAACATCAATCTTGGTACCAGCAAAACTAATCTACAAGTTTTTAAATCCTTATAAATAAATTTTGAAAGTGTATATCTACTATTATCAAATCCAATAGAACTTCACTTTTCTTTTTCTGTTTATTTTTTTATCCATAATTTTGAACATGGTGCAGTATTGATTAGGGAACAAGACCTTACTTTTGAATTGTACACAATCAGCTGGCAACAGTTTCTCTTTAATACAGCAATATTATTTGATGAATCAAGAATGTTTAGAACAGGTGCAACCAAAGATCAAGAAATCTTAATGCACTCGCTTCTGGTGATGTGAAGAACATTTTGGGTTACAAAAAAATACTGGAATCAGTAAGTGAATAAACTGTACAAAGCTAGTGCAATCACAGAATAATTCTGTGTTCCTACACAGATCAAGAATAATTCCTCATTTGTAATTTTTGCTATCAATTTAGTATTTGAATGTGTGATTTGTTAGTTTTCATTAGGACAATGGCCTTTTTGTACTCCAGTCAGATAAAAACTTCAGAGATTACTTTAATAGAAGTATATTCCCTTATTGTGATGGAATATGAACCAGGATTCTCTAAATCATTTATATAATGATTTGATACTTTTTTCAAGTTTAAAAAAGGAAAAAGTATGGTATTTTAAAAACACAAATTTAAAACATATTTTTTACATCTCCACAGTACAAATCTGTTGGATCTACATTAATACTATATGTGCAATAGAGGACTTAAAGTAGTTCAGTCCCACTTTTTTTCCAGTTACTCAATGGAAAAAGCAATTCACTTTCATAAGATTCAGATGATACTGAAGTTTTATTTTAAAAGATGATACTTAAGTTTTATTTTAAAAGACTTTTTTTGCACCTGCAATGGATTTTATCATCAGAAATTGAGAATGATCCCATGGAACATTTTCAACAAAGGGCTACCGCATCCTCCTGGTTGCACTGGACTGCTGAGTACATTGGTCCCCTACTTGAGCTATTAGGTGAATAGGACAAAATTAAATGATTCCAATAGGAGAAAATATAAGCCAAACTTAGAGCTGGGAAATTTAAAGTCAGAGACATTAGTATTAAATATAGTTTAAGCTTCTGGTTAGAAGGGTAGCAACGACAAACTAAGAATAAAGCAGTTTTTTTGTCTCAACAGTGTTACAACCTGAAAGAGATGAGAATACTATTTTTTAATCTTTCTCTGTGATAAAGTGCCATGGTAACTATGGTATGCATACAATTACATACGCACAGGTAATTTACTTCCTGTGATGCCTGGGATTCTTTACTGTAGAAACTGCATCTGGAAATTGTAAACAGATACCGTACACTCTGACAAAACATGAGTTGCCCTGAATGTATTCGCCTTGCAAATTGTGCTCCAATAATACTAAATGGTAACAGGAGTTTATTTCAGTTTGTGAAACTGTATTGTGCTTTTTGGAAGGATAGGGTCAAACTTTCAAAGCTGAAAAATCCAATTCCCAAATATATTCCCCAAAGAACTTACTGCAAAAACTCTTCTTAAAGATGTTAAAAATGTTACAGGTAGAGCAAAAAAAAAAAAAAAATTCTTTTGTTTTAAACCTATTAATGAAAATTAGTTTAGCTTTGAACATTTTGTTCATTTATTTTCAATGTGGTTACTTTAAAAACTTGCTTCATTTACTGATTCCCCAACAGAAGATGAATTTTATTTTTTTTTCCTGTTATTTCCAGCTAGTGTCATCTCAGTAGCTTGTAATGTGTTGTCATCAGGACATAAGATTTTTTCTTTTCTAAGTCTCAAAAAAAAAAAAAAAGCATTTCATAGAGTGTAAAGTAGAATTTTATTTAGCAGGTGGGAATCTTTGAAGGTTGGGCTTTCTGAGCTAGGCTAACTCACTGTTGGGCAAAATCTAGTGTAAGTGTTGTGGCAAAATTATGACTCTACTGAAGTTTATCAGTACTTGCTGTCACATAATTGCACAGTTCCAATACAGGAAAATGTGTGACATAGCTTGTTCACCTCTGCTCACTGCCTATTATTCTCAGTGTTTGATGAATAAAGTAAAACAAAGCACAAGAATATAAAACAGGACATCAGATGGTAGCGTACATTTCCATTTCTTCTTTGGACAAACACTGATGTGAATACTAATGAGCAAGCAGAACACTCATGTTTCACAACAAACTAGGTTAAAAAAAGATTTGGACTAGGGCAGTATATAGCCCCTTTTATTTTCAACCTTGTGTTTTTCTGGTGTCATCTATGTGATTTTTGACTTATCTTCCATCTGAATTATGCAGGTTATTCACCATACAAAATTGATATTATAATTTAATCCCATCTCTCTATTCATTTGTAAAGTGCCTATAAAAAAATGGCTCCCAAATGGAAGACTGTTAAGAACAGTGATAATAAGCAGAATAAAACCAAATTTCAATAAATCTTTTATTCTACTGAAAGCTGCTTTTGATTTCACTGTATACTGAAAATTCAAGTCTAATTTATTACTTCAGTACTTTAAAATGCTACTTCTTTAGTATGTGTTCAGTGTCTTTTCTTGTGTATCATAGTGCAACACCACCACATTATTAACCAAATTAATGTTACACAAGAAATTAGAATAATAATATGAAATCTATATTCAATTATGCATACACACACACACACACACGTGCTCTCACACCCCAATATGGACATACAATAATACGCAGAATATTTTAGGTACAGAGAGGAGTTTAGTAACTTGGAATTACCTAAAATTGTTTATTTATGCATTTAGAGGAAGAATATGAAAAAAAAAAAGTCATAATTTCATACCCGACACTGATTTTAAAAGTAAAATATTTTTCTACATATTAAAGATTACTGATTTACTATGAAGTATTGAATTTTTGGTTTTTTTTATGTGTAAAAACTATGAAAAAGTATGTTCCTATTTTTGAAATCTTTTACTGATTATGTTGCTATCAACTAAGTTAATGTGTTGGTTGCATATTGAGCATGTGCTACAAATCTAATTTGAAATATTCTCCATCGGTTTTGTGGTGATTGGTCTACTGAGACAGACAGCATTATTTCTGGACTTGCTCTATACGACTTCCAAGCAGCAGAGGTTTCAGAAAAACTGTGTGTACTATCAAGGGTAACCACAGTGCATGCAGGCATGTGTGTATGTCCAAGTACACATTCACAGGGTGGAAATGTTGGTTTTTCACAGTCATACTTGTGGTCAAAATATGATTCACATATTACCTTTTTAAAGAGAAAGGTTATTAGAATAAGTTGTTACTGTATGGCAAATTGTGATGCTTTAGTATCTTTATAATATGATATATATGTAATTTCCTCAAATTCAATAAATATTTAAGTACAGCTCTCAGTTTTCCTTCTCTACCTACTCTGGTTATCCAACCATGCTATGAGCAGACCACCTCCCAAAATATGTCATATTATCATTCTGTGTTGTTGCTAAATTGCTAAATTAAAAAAAAATAAAATAAAATTGAGAATTCTATTTTCATAAGTAGAAATAAGTTCTTTAAATTGAAGTTAAAAGTCAAATCTGACCTCAAATGGCTTCTTCACAAACCTGTGCCTTTTCCCCTCACTTTGACAATGCTTTTGATATCATTCTGTTGTTCTCCCAGGCATGAAGGCAGCCACACTGTTTTCATTTAGCATGAAATTCACACCTGCAGGAAATCACAGACTGTGCAAAGCAGGATTTAAGCGGGTGGTAATTAGTATATCTGGATAGGGATAATCTGTATGTAACAGGAAATTATTTTTTAATGGATACAAAGAGATGACTGTACCTACATTGACAGTCATGGTGGGGGTTTTGGTGACTTTTATCCCAAGCTGGAATTCTGTAAACGCATTCTTGTGGTGACTGCTCTGTCTCTTAGCATTGGAGAGCATTCATCCACCTAGAAAAATACATGCATACAGCTCTTCAAGTTAAGAGGCCAGAACTGCTGAGCAAAGCTTGTGGTAGTGACTGTATATTAGTGACAGGCATTACTGTGTAGAAGGACACAGTGAGGACAAGCACAGGACTGAGACACTGTTTTGAGGTGTCTCAAGGGCTGAAAATTATGAATTTAGGATGTCTGCAGTATATTTACAGGATTCTACAAGGTGCTTAGTAGTGCTTTGGATGTATCTATAGGGCCTTTGAAAGCTGAACCTTGAGATAGGGCTGAAGTTCACAAAGTCTTAAACTAATTCTGCTACCTGGTGTAATAAAATCTCAGTATGAGCAAGCTACTGACATTATGTCACCAATCTGGCTTGGTAATAAATACCTCACTCCTTAATAAGATAAATGGGAAGGACAACAGGTAGATATTTTAGAGAACTCTTTAGTACTCCAGTATTATTTTTTTCCTGAAGATTACTGTAGTATGTAAACTAGTGCAATTTTTTCTTCCAAGAAGGAACTTGACTTTCAACACAGAACTCACATGAAACTGGGAACCAAATCTGGATCACAGAAGTCATAAGATACTGCAGTTCATAGTGTTGCAGCTGATATTCTAGCTTATCTTCTTTTGTGGAGCTAGCAAAATTCATCTTTTTGAGAGTCATCTATTCAAGATGAGAAAAATGATGATTCAGTCAGACATTACTTTCTTGCTGAAATCCTCTTTAGAAATCAAGTTTTGATTCCCTGAACACAACAGAAATCAAACAATATAACAAAGTACTTTTGTTTACTGCTTTGAGATCTTTTTAGGTAGCATGCACCTAAAAACAATTTAACTTCCTTTTTAGCTCATGGTAAAGTTATCTTTTCTTCATTGTTAAATGTGTATTTCTCAGAAATCTACACCCACTCAGCTTGTAATCTTCACATTCCTGTTTTTCAGGTTGTTTTCCTTGTGCCCAGGTACAACTTTTGTGGCATATTTTAAGTAAAAAGTATTACTTTTATGATTATTGTGATTTGATTTAGCACAAGTACAACTAAGGAGGGCAATGAGCCATTTTATAAGGCCAGAAAAATAATTATTTGACTTTGCCATTTAACCAGGACTTCCTGATTTTATGCATTCAAGCCAAAAAAAGGCATCTTAATTCCTTAGGTAAGGTCTTCTTCAGACAGAGCTGTACTCTTGGGGTGGAGTTACTGGTTTAACCATATTCTTACCTATCCTGTCTTAGATGAAAGGTAGTGATTACAGTTGTCAGGCTGAATGAGGTTTAGCCCAAACATTGCAAGGATGACAATGATTTGGCAGCAGACAGCTTATTAACACGGAACGACGTTTTCTTTTGTACAAGATGTTGCTGAATTTCTCTACATATGCAAGGCATTTTTCTTGCACGTCCAAACTAAGATAGTTGAGGATTGTTAGAGCACTGATACCCATTATTAAAATTTGAGATATTTGCTTCAGTGTGACAATTTTCACTTTTTTCTGTTTATAAATGTTTACAAATGCTGTTTGTTTTCATTTTATAAGTTTCAGATCATTTAACTCTAGGAAAAGAGCTAATATCTTCTGTAACAATACAATATAGTCTTTAGAAACTGTTTCTGTGACTGCCAGATACTTCAGCTTCCCTTCTGTATTTAGTCACTTACAAAAGCAATCTTCATTGAGTACTACATATCCTTGAACATTAGTAGCTCAAATTATAATTTCTTTTGGAGGAAACCACTCACTCTCAATTCTTACAGCGGGTTTGATTTCTGATAAAGACTAGAAAATAAATTAAAAAATCCTGAACCAGATAAAATTAACAACAGAAAAAAATAGAAGTGTGTTAAAACCAATAAGTAAACCACAAGTTTACTATTCTCACTAATCGGACTTCTTGCTTTTCAAGTTTTTATTGAAGAGCAGAAGTGTCAGGTTTTCTAGAATAATATAAATCAATGAAATAAACAAACTGAACCTTAACAGCTTCCTTATTCAGAGAGATGTCTGTTTTAAACATAAAACTTCAAAGATCAACACAGCCCCTATCTAAAGCAATGCCAATCACTATAACTGGTAAATTGCATTATTCAAATACTTCAAAAGGTCTTGTGGCAATGCTACATGTTCCTATCCTGTCACAGTACTCAGAGCACATGGCATGGGCTCAAAAACTCCATTATTCCCTATGACTTCTACTCTCTTTCATGGATCTGTTGAAACCCACTTCCTTACTGCCAGAGTTCTAGGTGTCTGTTTATTGCTCCTCATTTATATTCAAATTCCCTATCTCCTCCATTCTGCCTCTCCATATAACCCACTTCAATACAGACTTTTTTCTCTTTTTGAAAGGGTCTATCAAGTTTCCTCCTTATCAAAGGATCTGTGTTCAGCACTATTTTTTCTTATCTTGTCATTGCAATTTTTTCAGATTTTTTGGTCTTATAAATAAATTCTTTACTATATCAAATTCTTCACTATATCAAATATAACTGTACTTGCATTTTATCTGCTATCTTGCCAGTAGCTGGAAATACCTTCAATTTCAGCATGTTTTATTGCTGTAACACAGTGTTTTCCCATTCTTGCAAATGCTCATAATGCTGTGTGCTTCACTTTTCCCTCTATTCTCCCCTTCTTACCTCTTCTCTCCAATAGGGTTATTCTGTTTTGTTCTCTTGCTAAGATCCCTACTTTCTCTCCACATTTTCAGACAGGCACTTTTCTGTTCTTTGTTATTATTTTCCTGCTATGTCTGGGAAAGCTATTCATGACATTTGCATTTTGACCTGTAATAGGAGAAGAGGCTGTAATAAGATAAAGGAAAGTAAGTTAATGACTAAAGCCATTATCAAAGCAGCAGAATATTCTGAGTTGTAGAATATTCGCATTCATCAGATTATTTGTACATATTATTTTCTTAGTACAAAATAAACCAATTATATGTTCCCATACTATAGGCATTGAGCCAATAGGCAGATAGATAAATCAGTCTGCTAGAGTTATGGGTGTTCTACTTCTTACACTAAATAGCAAAAAATAAGAAACTGTTTGTTGAGCTTTTAGTATGTAATTTTCTTCTATTTCAAAATCAGGCAATATAGCTTTCCAACATAGATCACAGCAATGGCTCCTAAAATGCCAGTGAAGCAAAAAACATACAGATGCCATTAAAAGCCAACCAATCTATGCAGAGCCAATAAAGTAGCAATTAGATAACTTACATCTGCATAAGTTAAAATAGGCGAGAGAAGTTAATTAGAAAATCTTACATCTGCCTGTTTTCTTAAGGAAATTACCTTAGAAGATTCATCTTCCCTATTCCCAGAATACCTCAAGGAAAACATATGTGGAGGAGAAGAAAAGAGCTAAATTAACTTCTAAATAATTTTAAATTCTTAGAAATTTACCTGGTGACCAAGCATCCTTAAAAAAATCTGATCAGGCTAAATCAAGCTACTGCTCAAGGAATCCTAAATAAATGCTAAAAAAGCCATAAAATATTTTGTGTCTACACAAACTACTCACTAATATACTTCGTTTTTTTACTAGGGAGTCAGACGAAGAGGAACTACACGTCACTTTCCAGTGTCCCTGTTCCTTTTACAAAAGACTAGATGCAGCTTAGTCATAAATTTTTGAACGCTTTCTCTCTTTTCCTGCTCAAAAAGCAGAGGACTTGAATTGGGCTTTGGACATTATATACTGTGGAGTTATCACGTTTTTGGGGTCAGTTTACCAGAGCCCTTAGTAAACCTCTTTGTATATCTTCTATTTTAAATTTAATAGTCAAATGAGGATGAGCTGAAGTCCACATAATTAGAGGAATTCTGGACCAGAGTTTGACTATCTGACAAATTATGTCCTTTCTTTCTTTTTCCTCTTCCATTTTCCTGAACAATGGCTTATTATGAATTATGTCTAGCATGGCAAAAATATAGTTTGATATAGTACTTAGTTTTAGTTTTATATAGCACTTAGCTTTAGTTCCCTCTCACTAGAGATAGAATTTATTTTCCTAAATTTTCCTAAGAAGAATTAAAGTCACATTTGGATCATATTAACAATATCTAAGAATACAAGTTCTGGCTCTTTCCTTGTATGTCTTCTCTTGAGGAAATTTTTCATGTTTTTCTTGAAGAAAAATAAGAAAAACAACATAAATAAACCCTCCTCCCCAAAATTCAGACACGCAAGCACAAATAATGGTACAAATACTTTCAAGTAAGTGAATATATGAATTTTTTTTCAGATCAAGTAACATATAGATATGAAAAACATACTAAAAGATGTCTAAATAGAATTTTGTGTCTGGAAAAATATGAAGATTCATAAAATGTTAAGGTGATTTTTTTCAAAGTTTTTGACTATTCAAAGTATAGAAGCTGTTAGGGGTTAACACAGCCTATGAAACTGGTGACATTGTAATTCTGCCTCCACAACTTCATTTATTGACTGAGCTGATTTATGCCTTTACCTCTGCAATTGCTGTAAAAATAGAAATGTGGAAAAGTTAAGAACTCTGTTTTTCACAAAGGCTTGTTAATTGTATTTTAGTTTTCCAAAACAAATTAAATGACATTTCAGGTAGAGTTCTAATAGTATGTGAACACCACTCATTCTCTAAAATGAAGGGAAAATAATAATTCTTTTTTAATATACGATTGTTCTTTTGGTTTTTATAATATTTTGGTAGAATTTCCTCATATTATTTATGTGTTGCTAAATTTTCCTTATTTTTTTTTTAAATTTTTTCTTTCCTCTTTAATACTTTTATTTGCTTTTGATTCCTTTCCATTCTCTTTTGTCTTGTAACTTTTTTCTTTCCTCTGTCATTTGTCTACTTACTTCTCATAATTATTGTGTTTTCTTTGTTATTGTTTCCCCCATGAACTTCTAGTAGCCAGGAAGCAATGAAAACACTGTAGTGAAAAATACATAGAGTGATATTTTGTCTTAGGTATATTTTATATTTATAACTGTGTTGCTAGGTTTTGTCTTCAATTCTGTCCACTCTTTCATGTCTTTTATTCAGGAATATGAATTAAAAAAAAAAAAAAAAAAAAAAAACCTTATGGGACCAGAAAGCTAAAAACCNAAAAAAAAAAGAAAAATAACCTTCTGTATTCCACTGCTATCCAGTCACATGTTTAGTCTTAGACTAAGAGTTTCTGATTATGCTTTTCTAATGTCACTACTTTCTAAAAAATGTGATTTGAGAGTCCACAATCTTACCTTTAGAAAGTTAGTCACAAAAGCTTAAAATACTTACAAAGTTTGAAAGTAGGTAATCTGCATACAGCAAAATTTTTATTTAGCTCTTTTATGTGGTAAAATTTCTTCTTAATCAACTATTGTTTTTCATCAACTTTTATCATAACATTTATACTTAATTTTTGTCTGTATTTTATGTCTACTGAAATTTATACCCTAGATAAATCACAGGATATTTAGCTGAAAAAAACTATAACACTGGTGTCAACCAGGTAATGTTTTTGATGAGGTTGTCAAAATTTCAAGAATATTTCAAACATCATCATGTTTTACAAAAGCTCTGTGAACTGAAAATATTCAATTTCATTTTGTTCAGGTTTAATCAGCTTTTTTTTTTTTTTCTTTTTCATGTGGGCCTCTTCCAAACAACAGAAATTTACTTCTTCAGAAAGAATAAGACTTGATTATGGTAAAAAAAAAAAACCCAAAAACAAAGCCCCTTCTTCCCTTTCATTTGGTTCAAGCTGTGAGGATGAAACTCTACCTGTTTATTTTTTTCTAATGTATTCTGTTGTGTCAGGTAACACTGCTTCAGTGAAGAGAGAGGACCATATACTCTTTAGATGGAGCCCCTAGTCTTTAAAACAAGTCAGATTCAGATGTATTTCCACACAAGCCCAGACCCTGTTCCCTGATGCTCCTTCTTGCCTTATTATTACTTGACAGCTCATCTCCCTGAGGGGACTGTGAATATTTTGCCAACAGCCATCCCAACCATTGTCTCCAGACAAAAGAAAGGGGGTCTTTGATGCATACACTATGAATTCAAATCTTTGGGATTTCTCAGGAGATAGGTACCAAAGGGGTTTGATGAAGCCTGGGTTTTTTGGGTAAAAAAAAAGTTACCTATAGCTTTTTGCTACAGGTACTGAATCCTTTGTTATCTATTTTAGCATTAAAAGGTCAAATATTTGGCAAGCAGGAAAGAAAAGACAGGAGCTCTGGCTTTGTCCTGGTGCAGTGGAACATAGGGTCTTGCCTTTCAAATATCTTAAACATCTGATAATGTGCCCTTTATCTTCTGAAACAAAGATCTTCAAGCTTACCTTGCAAGTATTGCTTCCTACTGTCTCCACCACATTTTTATGTGGTTTTGCAATAATACTGTAGATTAAATTACTTACATATTCTTACATTAATTGGCAATTTTCTGTGGTTAGAATAATACACTTAAACACTGTGTTATGTTTCTACTGAGACAAAATACAGCAAATTTTATGATGGCAATGAAGTAAAATCAGCAGGTGTGATTATCATGATAACTACACCCCTGGGTGCTTAGAAGCACATGGCTGCATCTGGTCCTTAGTTATCTCTCCAGGGGTGAGATTATTTCATGATAGCCACACTGCCCTAATGGCTCATTGCTTAACTAGTATTCATGACCCTTATTCAGAACCTTGCCTGTATCGAACAGCCTGATTTCTCCCCCATCCCAGCTGTCTCTACTTTTATGTTTTTAATGTTCACTTCCATTCTTTAAAGAAGACAATTTAATATAAATGCAGAATGCATTTTCTTTAATACCAGAATTGCAGATTAATGAAATGTATTGTTTGGATCAAAACAACCATTTATCTAGATTCTAGCTATAGCCTAACTGATTACTTGTCACACATCTGGTGGAACCTCACTGGCATTATTTGCTATGAAAATATCAATTCCAAAATAAAGACTATTCCAATGCCCTGAACAAAGAATAATGATTTCTGCCTTGTCACTGTACTGTTGTGAGAGAAGTTGTAAATCAAGAAGTGAGAGCAGGAGCAAGAGTTTCCCATCCTTCCTCACCTCATAGTCATTGACAAGCAGTGTGATTAGCAATTAGACTGAGGATACTCTAAAATGTTAGAGAGGAAGTACTCCAGAGTCCAGACAAGCCAGTCCTGGGAAATGCAGATATGAGTATAATGCCACCATTGCAATTCTATCATCATCTGATTGATTCCTTGTATATATCTTCAGCTGTGGCAGGGCTCTCTTAGTATGTCTCAATATGTCCTACGTCACCTAATTAAATCTGATTAAAGCGTGCAATTGTAAACGGTGCCTAAACACTTAATGTGTACGGAAAGAAAATTAGTAGTATAGCTTGAAGGAAATATTTTTATACTTCATATAATAGATTATTTTGTCACTTCCCTTTAAAGGTTAATGTATTTGCCAGCAGTTTAAGTTGAGCACAAAGGCTTAGAAAGAGAGAAAATGACAGGAAAGTGAGTGTTACCAAGTAAAAAACAAAGGTTTTCTTCCACTTAATGGGACTCAAGACACCACTAATCTCATCTGGTTTAGCTGATAAGGGTAGGCACTGAGACTGTGATATGGATTCAAAAGAAAAATCTTTCTTTATTAGGCACATTCAACTTTCGTTTTCTTTTGGGTGGTTTGCTGGTTTTTTTTTTTCCTTCATAGAAATAAAAACCTAACATGATTACTTTTCACAAGGTAGTAATCATTCAATGAGTTAGATCAATATTTTATTTTTTAAATTGAAGGGATGCCACAAGATATTTCTTAATTAATTTCATAATTCCTAAGAGCAATTAAAAGGATTATTGTGAGAATGACTGTTGTAATTTAAATCAATTTTAGTACATAAAGTAATTTTATCACTGTATCCTCTCTCCCTAGCAACAGTGGATCAGAACATGACAGGGAAGTGAAATACGCCCACTGCATCAAGACTAGGTAAGAAACAATTAGAATATTTGATTGCTTGACTCTCACAGCTCCACTGACTCTGAAAAGTACTTTCAGGAGTTTCTGTTCCAGGGTTTTCATGTTTTTAAAACTTTCTGTATTTTACAAGTAGGATTCAAAGCAAAAATATTTTTAAGTAAAATATAGAACCATAGAGTCATATCATATCCTGAGTTGAAAGAGACCCACAAGAATTATTGAGTCAAACTCCTGGCTCTGCACAGGATCCCCACAAGAATCCCATCCTTTTGCCTGAGACCATTGTTCAAACATTTCTTGAACATTTGGCAGTCTTGGTGCCATGACCACTTCCCTGGGAAGCCTGTGCCCAGTGCCTAACTGTCCTCTGGGTGAAGAACCTCTTCCTAATAATCTAACCTAAACCTTCCCTAACAGTTATGCCATCCCCTTGAGTCCTGCTGGTGGTCACCAAAGAGAAGAAATTGGTGCCTGCCTATATGTTTCACCTTGTGAGGAAGCTGTAGACTGCGATGGGGTGTCCCCTCAGTCTCCACTTCTCCAGGCTGAACAAAGCAGCTATCTTCAGCTGTTCCTCACAACTTTCCCTCTACCATCTTCAGAACCCTCCTTTGGATGCTAACAGCTGGATAGCCTTCTTATATTGAGGTACTCACCTTCTTAAATTATCATGACGAAAAATACACACAGTACTCAAGATCAGGCTGCTCCAGTGCAGAACAGAGTGGGACAATCTCTCAACTGGCTGGCGATGCTGTGCCTGATGCCCCCCAGGACACGGTTTACCCTCCTGCCTGCCAGGGCACTGCTGACTCATATTCAACTTGCTATCGACCAGGACCCCAAGGTCCCTTTCCATGGCACTACTTTCCAGCATCTTATTTCCCAGACTGTATGTACATCTGGGGCTGCCCCATCAGATGTGCAGAATCCAGCACTTGCCTCTGTTAAATTTCATTCCTTTGATGATTGCCCAGTCCTCTGATTTGTTGACGTCTCTCTGCAGGGCCTCTCTGCCCATGAGGGACTCAGCAGTTCCTCTCCATTTAGTCTCATTGGCAAACTTACTATACCTTCAAGTTCTACATCCAAGTTTATGGAAACTTTGAAGAGCACTGGCCCTAAAACAGAGCCCTTGGAACCAGTGACTGGAACACAAAAATTTGTATTTTCTGTTGCTTTTCTTACAAAACATTTTGCACAAAATACTTATGACTCAAAAAACTAGGAGGAATGGAATATATCTATGATACAGAATTATAGAATCATAGAATCAGGTGGATTGGAAGAGACCTCTGAGATCAAGTCCAACCCTTGATCCAACACCACTATGCTTAGTAGATCATGGCACTAAGTGTCACATCCAGTCTCATCTTAAAAACCTGCAGGGACAGTGAATTCACTACCTCTCTGGGCAGGCCATTCCAATGCCTGATTATTCTCTCTGTAAAAAATTTCTTCCTAATATCTAGCCTAAACCTCCCCTGGCACAGCTTAAGCCCATACCCTCTTGTCCTGCTGCTAGTTGCCTGGGAAAAGAGACCAACCGCCACCTGGCTACAACCTCCTTTTAGGTAGTTGTAGAGAGTGATGACGTCACCCCTGAGCCTCTTCTTCTCCAGCCTAAATAACCCCAGCTCCCTCAGCCTCTCCTCACAGCACTTGTGTTCAAGTCCCTTCACCAGTTTCGTTGCTCTTGTCTGGACATGTTCCAGCACCTCAACATCTTTCCTGAACTGAGGGGCCCAGAACTGAACACAATATTCAAGATGTGGCCTCACCAGCACCAAGTACAGGGGAAGAATCACTTCCGTAGTCCTGCTGGCAACACTATTCCTGATACAGGCCCGGATGTCATTGGCCTTTTTGACTACCTTGGCACACTGCTGGGTCATGTTCAGCATCCTGTCAATCAGAATCCCCAGGTCCCTTTCTGCCTGGCTGCTTTCCAGCCACTCTGTCACCAGCCTGTAGTGTTGCATGGGCTTGTTGTGGCCAAAGTGCAGGACCCGGAACTTGGCCTTGTTGAACCTTATCCCATTGGAATCAGCCCATCTCCAGCCTATCCAGGTCCCTCTGCAGAGCCCTCCTGCCTTCCAGCAGATTGACATTCCCTCACAATTTGGTGTTATCTGCAAATTTGCTAATGATGGACTCAATACCCTCATCTAAATTGTCGATAAAGATACTAAACAGGACTGGGCCCAACCCTTAACGCCTGGGGGTCACCACTGGTGACCAGCTGCCAGCAGGATGCAGCACATTCACCACCACTCTGGGTCCGGCCCTCTAGCCAGTTCTTAACCCAGCAGAGAGTGCACCGGTCTGAGCTGTGGACTGCCAGCTTTTCCAGGAGTATGGTATGGGAGATGGTGTCAAAGGCTTTGCTGAAGTCCAGGTAGACTACATCCACAGCCTTCCCCTCATTCACCAGGTTGGTGATCTGGTCATAAAAGGAGATCAGGTTGGTAATGCAGGACCTACCCTTTCTAAACTTGTGCTGGCTGGCTCTGATCCCTTGTCCATCCTGTAGGTGCTGTGTGATAGCACTTAGGATGATCTGCTCCATAGATGAAAGACACTGAAAAGAAATGTTCTACTATTATAGTATTTTTTTTAATATTAATTTAATCAGTAATGCAAAACTTGGAAACAGAGAAGCAATGAGCTTTTGAGTTATTTACTTCTACATCTAAATTTTGGATATACAAGTCTATTTAAGAATCAGGCACAATAGTACTTTGTTTTCTCTTGTCACTTCGGAAATCCCAGCTCAGCAGTCCCTAGGGAGCTCAGTGAATAATTTAAATTTCCCTTTAAAAGGGAAAAATGTCAAAATCCAAGACTTTTCCTCTTAGAACATCTAAACCAAATTGTCTTCCCATGCAAGTCATAGTATTGCTTCTCAGGAAGCCACTCAAGCATCTAACATAGTTGTGTGTCACAAAGTATACAAATAGATCCTCAATTTCAGATATTGCAGGTAACTTTTTGAGCATTTTCTTTAATAAAAGTTCTGTGGAAGAAGAGGAAAACTCGGTTTATCTCTTATAATTTTTTTCTCCAGTTTCATTAGTAAATGCCTCATTTCCCTAAAAGACTTCGAATTAGTGAAAGGGAACAAAACGACACATTTAAATAAATTCATTAAGCTCCTTTATTGTCTAGCTGAATATTTAAACAATTCTTAGTGATCAACAGAGAATGAGGTACTTCTGAAAAAAGAAAATGGTGTCCCATTCATGACATGGAGTGCAAAGTGTAGAACAAACTTTTTCATTTTTAATTTGTAAAATAAATTGAAAGGAATTTATTCTGTGTGACATAACAGTCTATCTATTTTGCACATGCTATCTGCAAAGCACATGTTATCCTGCTTTTCTGGGCTGTATTCTGTTCAGGAAAACGTGATCTTGTGCAGAGTTTTTCTCATGTGAACTGTGTCACAGGAGCTGAAATTGTATGATTTTAAAAGATTATTCAAATTCTTAAAGCTAAGCTTATTTTAATTGTTATCATGTACTGAGATCATGCTGCTTTCAGTTGTAAAATACTGGGCATCAGGGTTTTTGTATGTCACTGAATTCATCTATGAAAACATTTTTATAACTAAAAGTAAGAATTTTACAGAGGAACTTAGATTTTCTTTGTGCTTTCTTCTGTAATTGCCTAAGAAATGTTAACTAATCTGGAGTTATAATATGGAAATCAGCCAGTGTTGTCAGTGGGATATGTAGCACAAATTGCATTGTGCAAAAAATGTTCCTAGGGTCAGTTTTTTTCTTCAAGATATCATCCATCCTTCTTTGTATGTGTGTTAATGGAAATTTTCTCGCTTATGACTGAAGAAACAAACTTCTTTAGTAAATATTTTAACCTTTGAAGGAACATTGATATTTAGAATAAATCTGATTATTGCATTCTCCATCTCTAAGGAAATCTCTTGTGTTGATTCTTTTCAAACATGGAAAAAGTATTCTTGTTTGAATGCAAACAAATATTTTCAAAGAACAGAAAGCATGGAGAGTTGTACAGTTTTTTTCCATCTCATTTGGCAGTGTCAAATTAAACAAGGAGAAAATTACTATCTTTTCCTGTTAAGTACAGAGCTGTTTTGGGTCATAGCAAGTATAGCACAATTGACCAGAAAAATAAGCCATGGGAAAATAAGATTGAAAACTACTATTAACAGGTCTGAAGAACTGAACCCTACTTCTAAATATCACACAGTAAAACTTAGCAAGTAGATGAAGGGAAAGGAGCTTCAGTATTCATTCATCTTTGTTTTGAGTAGGACCATAAGGATTTTCTCTTTTAGCATCAGGCCGTTGCTGAACACTAAATAATGCTCAATGTGATTTATATCCATGATTAAAATATATAGTAATCCACTCACATACATTCTGTTTTGTTTCACTAAATAAGCTATCTTATTTAAAAAATAACTTGCAATAACTTTGTACATTCTGTAAATTAAGAAAAAGGCTTCTTTACCCGTGGCAATAATACCACTGACAATAAAACACAGGTATTATAATGTCTTGCTTTAGCTTTCTCTCATATAATTCTAGCTGTTAAAAAAATCGCAAAACATTTATTTTTAAAGTTTATGTGTTTTTTTCTGATGAGTCTGTGACACATTTTAAGTATATCATGCACAGATTTCAAAGTTATTAATCCCTTGGTTAAAAACTAATAGAACAGTAAGACTGCCTTCTCGAAAAACAGATTCTCCTTCCATGAGACACATCTTAAACTTATAAAAAATTGTTTAAAAAAAAAGCAATCAAAATTTTAAACATTAGACTTGTGAATTTAGGTCTATTATTTTAGGTCAGAGACACGAAGACATGATTTTAGTCCTCCATGACAAAAAATAACTTTTAAAAAACTTTTTTTTTTTTTAAAGCATTAACATTTTTGCTAATTTAAGTAAAATATTTAAGAAACGAACACTGAACTCTGTGTACTAAGTTCTGCCCTGTGTAGACATTGATTGTGGAGAGAAATACCATCACTGCACTTTTGATGGTGAATTGCTTTGGCACTAACAATACTTACAAATAACATCTCCTTCCAATTAGCACACATGCTTTTTATTCCTCATATAATTGAGATTACAAACTTCATGAAATAATAGGTTATAATTGCCTGATACTCTTACTATGTGGCAATGAAACTATTTATATATAATAAAGCAAGACCATTTAGGATGCCAAATAGAAAAAAGCCATATAAGCATAAACCCCCCATATAGTAACAGAGTAATTAATTTTCTGACAATGGTTAAGAAACTTCTTTTATATATGTATTGAATAGTCAATGGTCTCTGCCCTTAAGAATGCTAAGAAGAAGCAGTGTAATTATTCTAATAAGACAACATTACCTTATAACTATTAAAAATACTTTCAACAATTTGGCCAAAAAAATTAAGAGCTGAAAAGTTTTTATATGTAAGGGAGTGTTTGGATTTATTGGAACAAACATTTCATCTCTTTTTATAACTGATGAAACTATCTACCTACGATATGAAAACTATCTACCTATCACGTTGATAGAAGAGTATTACCCCACTGCAGATGAAGTTGCAGATTGGTTATTTGTTGGGGTTTTGTATACTGTTAGACCTAAAGGGTGAGGCTTGTTAGCTGTGGGCTAATGTTGTGCTAATGTTGGGCATCTCAAAGAATTGCTGATTAAGAGCTAAGTATGCTGTGACTGAGCAGCCAATCAGTTATGGTGTGTGGACAGCGGAATGCAACCAGTTATAGCAAAGCACTGTCACGTGAACAGCATTGTTAGCCAATAGTTAATTGTTAAGCCACAAGGCCTGTATGTGGACACTGCGTGTAAGGATATACAAGCATTGTGAGTAGAACAATAAATGTCTGCTTCAGCTAACTCATATTGAGTCGTCTGATGCTTTCCACAAACCCGTCTTCCACAGTTATTCACAAACCAAAACATGTAATGGAAGATCTCATGGAGGAATGGAGCCCAACAGAAAATGACAACAGCTCATTATGAACCCAGAAAACAATGAATGTCCTCCCTCTTCTAATCATGTAGAGATAAGGGATATTTTAAAAGACTTTGGAGCTGATCCAGGTCATTTCTCTGACCTAATTCTCAACACAAGATCACCATTCCCAGATCAGTCTTGTTCCAAGAAAGCAGATGCTAAGGACAACTCTCTCCTTCCTCTTTGTGGCACCTGCTTGAATACACAGCAAGTTTTCAGGTCAGCATACCTCCACCATGTGCTTTCATAGAGACAATCAAAATAAGTGAGATAGAATTGCAAGAGTTTACTTAATAATATTTTCTCTTGAGGATGTTGAATGGGCTATTCAGATGATTTTATATAGTTAAGTGCTGAAAGTTTCTTTATCTAGACACTAACTCATCTAGACCACTTCTTTTTGGAAAGGATGTATAAGCCAAGCCAAAATAAAAATAGTGGAATTAAATTCACGTCATTCATTTTTCACTCTCACAGCAATGCCACAAGTGTTTTCTTTTGAAAACTGGCTTGCTTATTTCTGCATTTATTAAAGTTAGGGAAATGTTTTTCAAAATGATGAAGGTAATTTACAACAACCTAGCCAAAATGGACAATCTTGCCAATGAATATATTTTGCCCATTTGTAAATATTCACAAGCATCAGGAATACAGTAAATAGATACATACAACTTATGGAAATAACATGTGCTGGTTTTGGCTGAGATAGAGTTAATTTTCTGCCTAGTAGCTTGTATGGTGCTGTCTTTGGATTTGTGACCAAAATAGTGTTGACAACACTTGGATGTTTTAGCTGTTGCAGACCAGGGTTTACACAGAGTCAAGGTCTTTTCTATTTCTCACACTGTCCCACCAGTGAGTAGTCTAGGTGTGCACAAGGAGTAGGGAGGGGACACAGCTGAGACAACTGACCCCAATCATTCCACACCACCTGACATCATGCTCAGCAGTAACAGCTGGGGGGAAGAGGGAGGAAGCGGGGCCAAGTTTGGAGCTATGGCATTTGTCTTCTCAAGTAACTGTTACATGTGATCAGTCCCTGCTTTCCTGGAAACTGCTAAATATCTTCCTGCCTTTGGGAAACAGTAAATTAATTCCTTATTTTTCAGTGCAGTTTCTGCTTTCCAATGAGGCACTGAATTATACTGAGTCAAAATTAACTCAAGTATCCATATGTGTGGGGGGAAGGGTCAGGCAGCATCCCACATGCCAGTCCATGCAGACTCATGAGGAGACCCCGGAGCAGCTGTCAATCCAAAGGGCAGCTGGGAGCACATCCATGCCACGCTCCCTGGAGTCCCTCACGTAGCCTCTGAATGGCTCCACCACCCCTCACTTCAGCCAGGCTCCTCAGAATTGCGGCCCTGGGCGGGGGGG
>VXBX01009578.1:61620-76512 GCA_013400415.1 Scytalopus superciliaris
AAAAAAAAAATAAAATCAGAAACATACTCTTATTTCAGTGATTATTATCACAGCTAGTCTATTTTATATGATCTTTTAAGTCTGTTTGATACAGGCAAGTTTGAATTTAACACATCCTTATACAAAAAATATATAAAATATAAATATGCACTTTTTTAAAGTGCATATTTAAATATAAAGAGCTTGGAATATAGTAACAATGTTATAGTTTCAGGATCATTTCTTGACCTAATAAAAAGCTTAGGTGGAAAGTGTCCTTATAAACTGAGAGGATTTTCTCACTGGAAAATCTGTTTAAGTCTCATGCTTTAACAGACTGTAAATACATAGTAAGTCATTACCTCAAATCTCATGCCCTCATTTCATAAAGTTGTGTTAAACACTGAACATGCATGCCTTTTCGAACTTAGCCACTCCTACAAGTGGGCACACACAGTTGTAGAAGGGAAATGGCCAGACATATTGAATATTGCAATTAATTAGAGAAAGGTATGGGACAGAATACAGTCGTGCTCTCTGAAAGGTAGCATTGCCTTGTAAACTGTATATTCCACAAAAGGACTGTTGTAACTGATCTAAATTATAGAGATTTCACTGTCAAAGCATTTTTTCAAGGTCATGTATGAAATTTTGTATACATGCTAACTGTCTTCAAGTGCATTTGACATAGCCAGTGTTGCTGAATTAAACAAAAGAGCTGACCAGAGAAAAGCATTCCAGAAAGCAATTTTGTTTAAGTGATTGTTGCAAAATTAACATAATCCTGCTGTGAATTTTAGACTGCTAAATCCATATTCATAGTTTGTGCACATTTGTGAGTTGTGCTCATCACTGGGACAAATTATACACATTTCTTTTATAGTCCATTTCCTGTAGCTACCAGTATCCTATTAAGCATGTACTTTAAAGTGTTCATCTGAATTGCTCTGATTTTCTAGCTTTAAGGCTGAGAATGTCCTAGGTTAAAGCTGCTTTATTCTTGTTACTTTAATTTGCTAATATTTATCAGAACATCGTAAGTTTCAAAACAAACTGATTTGGCTCTCCCACTCCATCTGCTGTGGGCAGAAAGGTTTAAGATCCAACCAGATTTTCACTCCTTTAAGTACTTTTTCATGAAAGTATAGAAGAGAACTAACATCTAAACATCACAGAATACCGGGGCCAAAAAAGAAGGTTTAGGTCAAATTCATCTCTAAAAATGAATGGATAATGTAATTCTGCTTTAGTAAGGCCACTGGAAACTAATGACAATTTATCTCCTTAGAACTTTCCAAATCTCTTAGAGATATCACTAAAGGCTTGGTATATTGAGGAATTTCCTCAATATCTTTAGTGTCATTTGTCAGATACAGGGGTTTTGGCACCTCTTCTGAAACTGTGACTATTTTGGCAATTTGTCATTGCCCACCTTGCTCCATCTGTTCTTGAGATATATAAAATATGTTTGCTGTTAGAAAGAAAATTCTTTTATCTGATTGCATTGCATAATTAAAAAAGTGAATTAGGCAGATTACCAGATTCAGTTTATAGTACCAGTTTTGAGGGCACAATCTTGAACATAACCAAATCTGCAAATTTTGGAACTTTTTGATTGGAAGTTCAAGCTGTTTTTATTCCCTACAATTTTTGAAGCAGTTGACTGACCTAACCTGACATAGATAGACAAAAACATTGCAGTAGTTCTATAATCCAAAAAGATGTAAAAAGTAGAAGAGACAGGTGTCCCTTTTCCCACAAAATACTCCCTTTCTGAGATTCCTGAATATTCATAAAGGTATAGAATTCTTTATTCTTTACAAAGCATGGTAGCTACTTCAGGATCTTCATTTTTCAAGCGAGTTAAACTAGCCAAAGTGTTTTCTGATTTAAATAAGATTTTATTACTTATTTGCACCATGAATGCAGGAGCCAACAAAGTTTATTCACACTATTTTAGTACACTGAATTACTATTGCTTTGATGATAAATGAGCTGTTTCTGAATTTGGCCGAGATTTTAGTTATTCTGGATGTTTCTTTATTTGTAGCTGTGGACTTTTTTTGATGTCCTAATGAATGGCAATTTCAACTCTACTGAGAACAGCAGCAACTCTTTAGAACATACAATTAAATATCTGTGGTGTGCCTATGACTATTTTTGTCATCATTCTATTGTGAAAGCTGAAAGATTGACCTTTGAGTGCTGTAGTGCCATTTCATCAACAGTGAGATTGCAACATAATTGCATACAGAACATGAAAAAAATCTCTATCAAGAAAATGAAAATTGAGCCATTGCAGAGAAACTGAAATTTTAAGAAATAAATCAATTTCTGTTAGGAAAGAATGAAACAAGGCTTGACTTCCTGTGTAGACTACTTTTACTTGGTAACTGAAGTCTTTGTGCTTCAAAATGGATTCTGGAGATGCATAGGCAAGAAAAGTCTTCTTTTCTATCAGTTGTATTTACTTGTGAGAAGAGGATAAAAAAATTCCATTAATAAAGGCTTTACATGTTTGTTTTTAATATAAGCAGACAGCACCTGAATAGCTGTGCAAAGCTTGAAAGCCATGAAAACAATCAGTATAGAAACTAGAGCATGTTAGTTAGTATTCTAATTCTCTTTTTTAAACCAGCATATCATCACCTTTCACAACTATCCAAAGAAATAAACAAACTAATAAGATTCATTTACAGTCACATTCATGTCTACCTAGCAAAGAGTGACAGCTATTTCATTTAAAAATGTGTATAATATTGCAGGTGATTCAGATTAATCAGAAGTGCATAAAAGCATAGGGATAAAGATTGAGTCTGAACATTGAAGAAAGAGAAATTGGCTCAAGAGAACTGAGGAGAACAGTAGGTGATGAAATATGTATGTTCAACTTCAAAAAGAGCAAAAAGAAGCACAAAAGTACTATGCATGCTTAGTTTTACCTTGATGGTATTGCTTTTTGTGTTCATTTCCACATTTCTCACCTTTGACACTTGAAATTGCAAGGTCTTTTACACAAAAAGAGTTTTCTTATGTATTTAGAGAGCATCCAGTGTTTCCTATTACTACCAAACTAAATTCAATAAATATCTTTCTTTAATGTTTTGGGTTTTTTTTTCATTTGCAATATACTTGCCAGAAGCAGAGGTCAGTATATTTATAGACAGTAATTGGGCAGGAGGTCAAAAACATTATCTAATGTAAGTTTTTTCATCTTTAATTAAATTCCATTTGCATGCACTGCAGGAATAGCTACAAAATTAAGTTAAATAGTTCTGTATTTTAATGTTTATTAGTAGAAGGTCATGATGACAACAACCCCCTTTTGTGAGATTAGCCATTTTAGTCCAGAAACTTGTTCATAGATGCTTTTTATCAGTTTCAGTTCTTATTTGTCCAAAGTTTTTATTTTTATTAAAGCACCATAGTGGTTGTTGAGAAGAAAATTTGCCAGCTGTCTCTTGCTTTTTATTCATGAGATTATACAATCTCTTATCATTACAAACAGACACAATGACACACTGCAGGTCTAGAATAAGAAAATGTAATTGTAACACTTTATCATATTTCCTATTAGACAAGCAGATAAGAATTCCGACCTCAAGATTTTTGCCAGTGTCTATCATTGTGACAAATTACTCCTGAATAAAGTCAAGACAGGCAAAATGAAGGGCTAAATCCAGCTTCAGTACAGTAAACAGCAAATTTTCTTATTTCAGAGTAGAAAGTATGTTTTTACCTGTACTGTATATGTTCTAAATCTAAGAATGAATACATTTCGTATTCTGATTTCTAAGTGTCCCACAACACAAAGGGGTTTTTTTGGTTTTTCCTCTTGTAGGTTTGCCTAGAAGAATGGAGTGTGCTCTTCCCTAGCAACAGAGTTTATAATATTAGTGGCAACAATGATAGTATGCTTGGATAATTTATATTGTTGCTGTTTTATCAGAAGTAAGCCTTGAAGGACCCATGAGAAGTTGTCTAAACCATTTGTTGCCCCAGGGTAGTGAAACCATTCCTGTCAGGTATTTGTTTAAGTTGCTTTTGAAAATCCTCAGTTTTGGAGAGTCTACAATCTTCTTGCTTAAACTAGTGCTTAACTATCCTACAGTTTTCTCACTTAAACTAGTACTGAACTATCCTTACTGTTGGCAATTCATTTGTCTAATGTCTAATGTTATACCTTCCTTGATTTACCTGTTATTCCTTGCCTTAATCTCATGACAGAGGGTTTACACATGCCTCATTTTCAGTAGTCTGATCTTAGTACCCTCATCAATCTCTTCACCATATTAATCAGCCCCAAATACTCCTGTCTTTGTAGATCATCTATCATTGTTATCATTCTGCAATGATCTCTTACTAGTTATTCTATTTTCTCTTTCCTGAAAGAATAATCACTACAGTGGGATAAAAACCTCTCTCTAGTATATGTTTTATCAGCACTGAGCAGACTAGAGGACATGCTTCAGATGTCTTTTGTGTGGGTCTGACCAGTCTTTTTCTGCGACAGTGTTACGTTGAGTCACACCTCAAGGTTTACTCTGATTTTTACATTCAGACATTTTCTTCTGGGACCTCTTAGCTTAACCATCCACACCGTACTCATAAGGGATGATTGTCAGGATGCCTTTTGCTTTAAACTGTCCAAACCTTTCTCCATATAAATGTAATTGACTGAGCTAGAGATTCCTTCTGTAACACTCACTGAATCATAGAATGGTTTGGGTTGAAAAGGACTTTAAAGATCATTTAATTCCAACTGCCTTGCCACAGGCAGGGACACACAGACCAGATTCCTCAGAGCCTCACCCAGCTTGGCCTTGAACCTTCCCAGGGATGGGGCATTCACAATTTCTCTGGGCAAAAATATTCACTGGTCTGCATTAAGTCTCTCTCCTTCCATACTCCCAAGTACGCATCCAACATTATGCCAGCAGGCCTTACTTATCATGAAATTTAGTCTGGCACTGCTGATTAAGTTTCTTTATAAGAAGTAGTCTAATAAAAATCATGAGTCATAAAACTGCTGACTGGACTAGAAAAGTGATCTAGAAAGGCCTACAGACTGAGAAACTGAAAACATTTAAAAGCCATGCAAGAGGTACTAGATTAAAATTGTGTCAAGTGTTATTGAGTGATACACTCCAGACTGTTAAGGAAAGTATGAGGCACAGATGGTGACTGTGAACCTGTTGCCCAGGCATCACGAAATCACTTCAGAGTGAGAACAAAGATGTTACAGATTGCTAGACATTTTCTACTCATGCTGCTTTAAAAAACCCCCCACAGCTGACCTGATGTAGTGCTGACAGTAGCCTGTACAAGCTGTACTTGGTGCCTCCCAGAAGTTCTTACCATCAGCACTATGACAGCATGATTCTGTGAATCTGTACAAGGTCAGCTAAGCCTAGGTCATACCTGCAGGACTGCTGCTTGGCCTGTCTTCCCCCAGCTCATTTTTCTGCAGCTGTTTACTTTTCACTGTTACACTTTGAACTTGTTCTTCTTGATGGGCATCTTATTTATTTCAGTGATGCATCCTAACTCATCACAGTCATTTTGCATTCTAGCCTTGCCCTTCAGAAGGGTATCGTTCCCAGCCTGCCAATATGTGCAGACTTACCAAGGTGTACTGAAAACTCCATCAGTCAAGTAATTAAAAATGTAGTGCCAAAACAGGAAAAAGTCCTGCAATAGATCCTCTAATTTGATAAAATCCCATTTTGAGAGAACAATTTGTTAAATACACCTTCAATATTGTGGTGCTTTGTGTTCACGTGCCTGATGGGAATGCATCTTCAGCCTCGCCAACAGTTGAACCTTGGGCACGGAGCTGCAGCAGCATATCTTTCCTTGGAATGTCTGATCCAGCCTAGAAATAGGTATCTATTGTGGTTTAACCTTGGCTGAATGCCAGGAGTCCACCCAAACTGCCCAGAGGGAAAGATAAAGAAACCAGCTAAGAATTCATGAGTACAGATAAGAACTGGGAGAGGTCATTACTAATTGTTTTCATGGGCAAAACAGACTCAAAGTGGGGATAATACTTAAATTTATTACTAACAGGATAAAAGTCAAAGAGTGAGAAATAAAACAGTCTTAAGAAACACCTTCCTCCCACCCTTCCTTCCTTCTGTGTTCTCCCTCCTCCCTCCCCAGCAGTGTAGGGGGACAGGGAATGGGGGTTGCAATTAATTGTTGTTTCTGCCACTGCTAACGTGAGTCCACCCCTTGGGCAGCAGTCCTTCCCAATCTCTGTTCCATGGGTCACTCCTCCATGGAGGTGCAGTCCTTCATGGATAAGCTGTACCAACTTAGGTCTCCCACAGGGCCACGAGTCCTACCTGGAAAAACCTGATCCAGTGTGGGTTTCCCTCTCCACAGGCCCCAGGTCTCCTGCAGGACCCTGCTCCCATGCTGGGCCTTCATAGGGTAACAGCCTCCTTCATGCATCCACCTGCTCCAGCATGGGCTTCTCCATGGGCTGCAGGGGGACAACCTGCTTCACCATGGTCATCACCACAAGCAACAGGAGCTCCCAGCTCTGAGTCCTAAGCCCTGCTCCCTTGGGGTCCCTTCTCCCCCTTCCTTCTGCACTGACCTTGGTGTCTGCGTTGTTACCCCATGTTCTCACTCCACTCTTTCCTGGCTGGAATTTTTTCTGCACAACACTCATCTATTCTTAAATATGTTATCACAAAGGTGTTACTATGATTCCCAATCGGCTCAGCCTTGGCCAGCAGCAGGAAGTCCCTCCTGGGGTCAGATATCATTGGCTCCATAGGACAGGGGAAGCCTCTAGCAGCTTTTAACAGAAGCCACCCCTCTAGCCGCCCCCCATCAAAACCCAGCTACATAAACCCACGGCATTATCTGCGGACTTTTACAACACATAAACATGTCCAGAAGTGGCTGAACACCTCTTGTATCTAAAGAAACTTTCTAATTTACCCATACTCTGACTGAACTCTGCTGTTAGAAATTACCAAAGATGAAACGAAATAAAAGTACAGTTCCCTGCAATTTAATAATGCAGCTGATACTGCTTATTTATATGACATCACATTAGATATATTAAATAGAACTGTGGCCTCTCTATAACCTTCTTTCTTCCTTGTGTAAAGCAAGTTAATATAACACAACATCTAATAATCAGGATTGTAAGGAAAGCCAGAGCTAAAGTACATTGCATTCAAGAACTGGTTAGTGTTTGTCTAACCCTTCATTCCCTGACTGTCAATTCACATAGGTATGTGAGAAAATGTACTGCTTCATTTGTTACAGCTAAATCCTGGCAATATTATTTAATTACTTATTTCAGTACTATTTTTTTCATGATATAGCTGCACCTTTTCCAACCATATCTTAGATGTTTTTGCACAGCTCTCATTGTCTGTACTGTCTGAAGAAATCTGACACTCATCTGCACTTCTACTGTTTTGTTCTTCATTTTAATTGGGATATTGTTACTGCTTTTTTCTTTCTTCTCTTCTTTCTCCTCACTATTGTTCTGGCTGACATATTACTTGATTATTTTTTTTTCTATCTGGCAGATGTCTTCATCATCACCATCCAATTAGAAGACAGTTGCTGAGAATGTATGGAGACTACACACTAAGCATGAATTATGTTTGAACTATGAAATGCTTTCTGCAGCACTCACAGAGTATCTGTGTGGGGCTATATGATTGAAATACTATAGCCTCATATACAGACAAAATAGAGCTCTAAAAACTGTAGATATTTCTTTGAGATTCTAAAGCCATGAAGTTCACACCTAGCACTTAAAAAAGAAGCTTTGAATATAGAGGACATTATACAGCAACATTTCTTTTAACTAAAATTACTGTATTTTCTATTATCTCTAACATTTAACATCCTCTGTTGCAATATTTCCAGTGATTTTTCAGGTGCTTTTCCCTCTAAGAACACTTGTCTAATATCTTTCTTATCCTGCACTGAATCAACAAGTTTCTTCACAGTTTCATTTCAATTTTGCACTTTATGATTCTAATCAATAAAAACAGCTTTATGAAAAAGTCTTTCAACGTGTTCCTTGTGGTAAATAAAAATTCCAAAAGTGTTCACTACTCTGCCAGAGCAAGAAGTGAAAGTAGCATCTTAAACCACACCAAGCTGGGGAAGATACATACTCTTTGTGGGGTTTCCTGATTCTTCTAATTTTATACTGTGTGTCACTGCTCGTTAGACAATGTGGCAAATGGCATAAAAATCTTTAAATTATATTATATAGGGAAAAATGACCTTTGAATCAACTATTCAGTCTAGTAACTGTGGTTTTTTAGACACAAGCATGCTATAGGCTATGGATGCCTAGTGTTACTTCTCACTGTAGAAACTATATTTGAAGACAATATAATTACTACATATATAAAGAACTGGAAAAGCACAAAAATGAAAGAAAAATGTGCTTATCTCATGCCATGACAAGCTTACTGAGGCTTTAAATGAATATATATATTTATGAAATTGCCTTTGACAATTCACAAGATCTGATTATGTGGCAGGATGCTCTGACAAAGGATTTGATTATATGGTGCACTGAGCTGTGGCTAGTAAATAATAACCTTCACTGTTCATGCTTTTACTTGTTATTGTTAGAAAAGTGGCACAATATTGAAAATTAGTAAGTGCCATAAGCAAATCAATTACTGACACAGGACAGCACGTACCATTTGGAAAAGGTAAATAGGATAAACCATTTTATTTCCACTGCATGAAGGAATTTTATAAGTGGCAGCAAGTGAAATGCAGATCTTTATGCATGAGCCATAAATGAGCCAAAGGAAATAACTCAGGAAAAGTTGTATATTTATTTTAAAGCAAATAAACAACAAACCCCTCCAAACAAAACAGATAAAAGCCCCACCCAAACCAAAGAACCTTCTTACCAGTGTCCTAAACAACAAACTACAAGAATGGCATAATCAATGTCTCAAATCTAAGTGTATTCTCCAGCCTTACTGTCCGTTTTCCCCCTTCTTCCAGGCCATGGCCCAGGACCACATTTTAACTCAGCCCAAGTTACTCAGTCCCTCACTATGGACTGATCTGGCAGTGGGAGAGGGGCTGCCAAGGGAGCTGTAAGATTTGAGCAGATGTTAATTGTATTCACATTATATTGCAATTTCCTTCTGTAGCAGATATGCAGGTATGGTCCTCCAGATTGCTTGGGGCTTGGAGTCTGCAAAACCTCTTGACTGCAGTGGACCAAAATCCTGCAACAATAAAGAAATTTCTACGTAAGTGGAAACCTTCTGCCATCATGTCTCAGCTTTGCTTCATGCTTACCAGCACATACCCATTAGAAACTCAAGGAGTGTTCTATTTATACTACAGAATATAGCAAAGACACCAGTCAGGAGTTACCAGGCATACTACTAGATACCATAAAGACATTGACTTTTTTTTATTCAAAAGAATTTTTCTTCTGTCCTCCAGAGAATTTCCCTTTTCTGTAAAAATATACAACATATGAAATGCTGAGATTGGCAAATTTTGTTGTGGAATCATACCAAAATTGACTAAAATTCTCAAGGAAAAAAATTATTTAAGATACATTTAAGGCTCTTTATTCTGGAAAATTGCATTTTGCAGAAGAAACTGATTTTTTTTTCTCAAACCCAGTTCACAATGACCTGTCATGTCTTATAAGTTATCTTGTTAAACTGAGAAAGTAAAAAAATATGTTACCCTTACAGAGTCATAGAAACATAGAATAGGCCAGAGTAGAAGGGATTTCAGAATATCATCTCATCCAGTCTCTTGTGGTAAAGGGAGCCTAGATGACATGACATAGCACCCTGCCCACTCATATCTTATATAACTGAAATATTTAGAAATACAGTTTTTAGTGCTTTTAAAGGCCCAGTTATTTCCTTATGCATCATCAATACAGACTGATGGTAGCCCCATACTTGTTCTACTTTTGTTATTACTGGTACTATGAAAAAATGTCAGAATATTCAGTTACCTATTTCAAAGTATCAAATTGTACCTTACTAGAAAAACAGAAAATACTTGAGCCTGCAACTGCATTAACACAGATTGAGCAGAAATTAACAGCCCATATAAAACCACATAAAATAAAAACTAAATATATTTTTTTCTTAGACTGGCATGTAACATATCAACACTTAGTAGTCCATAAGGCATCATTCTAAAGAATATGATTTAATGCAATTTGACACCAGAAAGTGTTGTGAAATTATTAATAAACACTCATACAGTAAGTAATAGCAATATTTCTCCAAATATTTCTGTCTCACTTAAGATCTATTAAACATTTAGTTTTGAGTGAGGCTGAAAATAAAAATGGTAAAGTTTATAATCTGAAAACAACAAGGGAATCTAAAATTGCTCTCTAATTGTAAATTATGTTCATTAATGAGTCAGTAAAGAAGAAAAATAGGGAAACTCCAACAACCTGACTGTTCATCAGAGAACTTCAAAGTACAGGAGTACTGCCTTTTAAAATTAGAAAGAATTTCAAAATGTATTGAAGAACAAGAGTTGTTGAAATTTCTCATTTAAAAATTTATTTCAAAACACAGAGGTTAGCCTCATCTTAAAAAGAATTACCTAAAATTATATAAGTTGTGGCTTTTTTTTTTAAACTGGGAATGAGGTGCAAAGTATGTTAGATAAAATTAGCCAAATAAGTATGGCTTCATTTGCATTTTTAAAGGACACATTTTAAAAACAGTGGAAGTATACATATTGACATAAAAATAAATATTTGAAATCAAAATTGTTTAAGAAGTATTTTAAAGACTTATATAATTTCTGTGTTATTGATTTTTTTTTCAGTATAAAACCATGGTATAATTCACTAAAGGATATTAAATATTTTGGCTGACACAATTATATTCTGAATAAAATAAAAACAATGTAACTGACTAGCCAGATCCACAAGTTATTGAAATGTATCTGCTGTCCCATTCCTGTCTAATTGACAAGCGTTAAGACCCCAGGCTCATGCTACAAGCTCATTGAAGGGGTTTTACATAGAAAACACACAAGCCTCCAAAAATCCATTCACTGGATTTATTAAAAAGGCCTACAGTTCTTTTTATATCTTGATAGATTGCACAGAGGAAGATGCTGCACATGTTTCTCAGGGGGCCAAATAACACACTTTTACTGGCCAACTGTAGAAAATAAGGGAACTTGGCAAAAGTTTACAGGGATTTCAAAATTCAATTCAAGATTCAACCAAAGCAAAGCATTTCACAAAGCATCAACTCTGCAATGTCCAACCTATCCAGCTTTAAATTACCCAATATCAAGAAAGATTAGGTGGAAAAAGAAGTAAAGAAAGAGAATTATAGCTACTGTCCTGAGTCCTGTGCAATTCCAGCTTCCACGTGTCCAGACAGTAGAGCCACGACAACATGGAGGCCTCAGGTGTTGGTTTTATTTGCTCTGGACTTTTGCGGCCACCACTGACAGGAGGGGCTTCCAATGTGCCAACCATTCTGAGGCTGGGCTGGGGGCTCCAGGGGATGTAGTGTGGGGCAGTGCTTCTTGTGTGCCAATGGCATAGAGCTGCTCCAGGGCTGGCCAGGGTGACTCCAGGGGCTGGAATATGGAGCAGGACACTATTCCATCTTTGTGAAATTTGACCCATCCCTTCTCCCTGACACACACTTGAATTGGTCCAAGACAATAATTAATATAATAACCCTGTGTCTCACAGCAAGTTTGATTGCTTCTTCATGTTTCAGAGAGGCTGCAGTAGCCTTTTGAAGCGTTGCTTAATTTTAAGTTTATATTTCCAAACACAACATGCAAAGGAAAAGAGTGCATACAGTAGTTGTAGTAAAACAAACAATACTTTGTGAAGTATTTCCATTTATGGACTGTGAGTACAAGTTCACATCTGTGTAAGACACTAATACTGTATGATTTATGACTATAAAAGATAAGATTATTTCAACTGATTTATTGGATTTAAAATTAAGAATGCATGACCTACAACTCACTCTTAACCAAGACAAGAAAAAGGATGGCACAGCTCAGTTTTACTCTGGTGTAGAAAGATATGTGGATCACTCCACAGAGAAAACAAGATTTCAAATGACCCAAGCAACACAAATATGAATAATCCTTAAGGACACTGCATAGATTTTACTGAAAGACATAGACCATTAGAAATGGTACATGCATCAACATGTTCAACAGAGTGGAGACTTTCAAGACCTTCCAATTTCACTACTGTTCATGGGATAGATACAGCATAAGAAGGAATACTTAAATCTGTCAGCTAAGTATTTATACAACTGAAGTACTTACTTTCTCTTAGAGTAAAACCAATCATTTATTAGACTTGAAGAAAAGCATATATTTTAAAGTAATTGTTTTAATAGTCTTGGCAATTTCACCGATTGCTCTAAATGATCTCTCTCTATATATATATTACTATATCATAAAAATTATTCAGAATATAGATGTGGAATATTGCAGGGAAGGCAGAGTAGAGGATTTTTCAATGGTTTCATGTTGAAGGGGATGACTACCAGCAATGGAGAAGCTCCCTTAGCAACACAGACCTATGACTGCCTGAGCTATAGATGCTGCATTTTGCAGTTACACAGACTGTTGATATGCCTAGGGACAGCCTGCAGTTTGGGAGTTCTGTCCTGTTTGAGGATTTTGTAGTGTTGTGTGTTTTTGTCTTTGTTCTCATGTATGCCCTGTTGGAAACTTCCACTCACATGGCTTGTAATTCACTGCCTATTGCCTCTTGCTGGTGGCAGGGTAACAACCCCCTGTATGGTATATCCCTGCCCCTGTCCCTCAGTTTTGGGGATTCTTGCCTTGTTTGGCCGGGACCTACCCAGACCCTTCCCCAAAACCTTCCCAGGGTGCATGCCGTCCCAGAAACTAGCCCCCTGATGCTTTTTAAACTGTGTACCAGTTCGAATAAACTCTCTTTGGCTTGCACCGTCTGCCTCACTCCCCGGAGTGCTGTCCCTTATTCCGTCCCCTGTGACCCCTCAGGACTGCAATTTCATGGTAGCATTGGGAACTAATTTACATTAAAAAATAGGTGAGAGAAAGAAATACACAGACTATGAGCTGCGTTGAGTAAGTGGATTTTATTCTCTTCAAAACAAAATCCCTCAAATAAAGAAAGCATTTTGATATTTCTACTTTGTCTGTAATTTCAAGTGGATTTCCACTACCGTAAACTGTATAGAAGGTTGGAGAATTTTAGAAATAGTGGTCAGAAGAATATGTCAGTGTGAGGATATAAAAACTGCAAAACACAGAAACCTCCAAGGTGATAAGGCTTAATCCTATCATGATAGGATGGCTCCTTTCCAGACAGGCCTTATTTGCCATTGACAAGGCTGTGGACTCCTGTCTCCACCAAGGAGATAGGAGGTATGCCCCAGCTGGAACCGAAACCAGTGTAGCAACATCTATTGTTTCCTTTGCTCTCATGGTCATAAATGTGGATTCCTCTGTCCCCTCTTAGTTAACAATGTGTTCTCCTAATTGTAATGTCCTATCCCAGTTCTTAGCATAACTCGGCCTCCTCATTGTAATATGTCTATATACATCGAGATGTGTAATTAATAAACAGATTCTTGTCCACTGCCCCCGGATAAGGGTCTCGTTTCTGACCGTTACATGTCAGCTAAAAAAGAAAAAAAAAAAGAACACTGAAAAGAAGAGGACAGGCTAAAAGTTTACAAAAGCAGAGTGTTATAGCTAAGAAAGAAAGACATTGGAGGAAGCAAAGAAGTTAAGTAAGGTGAGAGGAAACAAGAAAAATTAAAATAAGTCAAGCAAAAGAAACATTAAGTCAATTATAAGCTTGATTACCTAGCCAAGAAGTTAGAAGTCTAAAAAGAATAAATAATAAGTAATCAGTGAGAACATGAAAGTTGGAGGGATTAACTTAACATAAAAAGAAGGAGCAATGTCTAATTATTATTATGTATGTGTTCCCAGCTGTGTGTGGCCATGAGAGATATCTACATAATTTTGTATAGTGTCATCTTTAAAGAAGGTTGGCAGGAATTTCTTTGGAGGCTTTAAACCCAATGTGAGTAAAATACCTCAATCCTCACTTCATTATTGTCTACCTTTGAACATAGTTATAAAATCCACATTTTTTAAAAAAGCAGAACCACTCCTTTCTGTTTCATAATGCAATAGCAATAGCATCTGTCTGATAAAACAGAGACAAAACTGGTTTTCTGAGTTCTGCATGCCTCTTGCAGTCTCTATGTCATCTGACTGTTTCATTGCAAAAGTGATGCTTTGACTGCATCCATGATAAGACTGTATCCATAACTTGCAAAACAATAATGCTTCATTGCACAAAAATGGTTCCAGAAAGTTTTTGCCTCTCAGACTTTGAGAACCAGCTGCAAAATACATGCTTGCAACTACTTTATGAAACCTCCTTTTAGGTTTATTCATGTTTCAATAAAGGCTGGTTCTAATCTGAAACTGCTAGCCTACTTATCTTTTGCATGCTTACACATCCTGGTAGCAGATGTTGGGAAAGCACTTGAAAGGAAGAAAAAGCTTCCCATTTTTAACTGAGTTAATTTCAGAACAGAGCAAGCAACACATGGACTTTAATGATAATGTTTGCCTACAGTAAACAGTGCACTTGGTAAGTCCTGGTTTTATTTGGGCTGTATATATATAATTTCTAATGTATATTTTACAAAATGAAGAAAATTCCAGTGAAATACACTTGTGAATGAGTAAACAGTGTAAAGGATTAGGGAACAGATAAAATAAAAAGGTGGGTTGGTTTTTTTTTTCATTTTTTCTTTTTTTTTTCCTAACTTTGGAAACAGGATTTGAGCACTAAAGCCAAAGCATGAAGGGATTCCCAGGACAGTGATGTAGCCATCACTCTGT
>VXBX01009580.1:0-59343 GCA_013400415.1 Scytalopus superciliaris
GGGGTGTCCGTGGAGAAGAAGATACCAATACTGTAAGAGGAAATAGTCCTGGCATATCTCTCTTCTCCTGTCTCCTTGCTTACCAGACCTGCTCACTACTTATGATGGTTGTCCACTGCATTGGATTTTACGATTTGTCCAGGTTGTGTGAAATCTGGTTAAATCTGTCCTCTTTTGTAATTCTTATCATACTTTGGTTTGGAAGAAGCAGTTTGTAACAGGTGCTAGCATCTTGCAAGAGAGAGAATAGGATTTATAACAATTAAGATACCAGCTGAGAATTTCTTCAGATAGTTCCCTGCTCATTTTATTATCTAGATCTTGAGGTTGATGTTTTCACAGGAAAATAGCTGAAAAAGATATTTCTCCAACATTTCTTTCAGGAAGTTCTTTTTATTTGTTTTTAATATTTTTATTTTATTTCCTTCTCCAAGACCTGCTGCAAACATTTTGAATGGAGTTGGGACAAGATCTAGAAAAGACAAGTATTCAAGAGAATATAAACCCCCAGAATCTTTGTAAGTAAGGTTGGCCACCTCAGAGCGCTGAAACTCACTGGACATCTCTCTCTTTTGCTTCAAAGCCAAAGTCCCTGAAGTCTGAGTGTTTCAGGTTTGAATGTGCTCCCCTAGCTAGAGTGCATGTGTTCATCTCTGCTGCCTGAACCCCACTAGGGGCCAGGCACTCTGCAGAGTGAAAGTTCTCTGTGGAACCTTGCGTGGTGTCATGCATGCACACACAAAACCTGGTCCTCCACAGAAAGCCTCAGTAGCTACTTTGCTTTTAAAATGTGGGCAGAGTAAGATCGTTGCTTCCCTTGCATGTAAGACATTACCATTTCCCATTATTCCCCTAGCCCATTTCCAGCTTACAGGAGACAAATCCCTGACACATTGCCCCAGCCAGGCTGGCCATAAGATTTCATAACCATGACCATTTCTAGTTTCTAGATAGATCCTTACAGAGATGCTTATGCCTGCAGAGTATCTGTAGTTCTGATACATAAGGGACTTTCAGGTGGGTTTCTCTTAGAATTACAACAGAGCTCAGTGTTTAGCCCTCAGGAATAAGACCTTTGTACATAAATTCCTTAGGTAACTCAAAATAGCATGTGTTTGGGCATCCTGTGTGAGAGGGACCATATAAAATGAAAAGAAATACGTTTCTGATCCGTTTATCTTAATTTCCTTCACTCTCTACAAATGTTCTGGTCCATTTCCCTCCTAAATTAGTCATCAATACAAAAGTATTGTGTTAGGGGTCACACAGACACAGTTTCATATGGTGATGTGTATAACCATTTTATCATGGTACTTTACTGGGAAAATTAAAAAGTGAGGTAGCTGATGAAGTAAGCTGAATCTATGCTTAGACAGAAAAATCTCTTTGAATAAATGTATGTTGTTGCACTGTTGATGTGATATACCAGGATATCAGAATCCTTGACTTAAATAGTAATAACAGTAAGAAATGATAAGTGCTTGTTATTATGTAAGGATCAAGACTAGGCTGCATGTACTATGCAGGTTTGGGGAACTTCACTAGAAGGACCAAACAACAGTTTCTGGGGAAAGATGGGAATAAAGGAACCATTTAACAGCCAAGCATAAGGAATGAGGAAATTCAACATTTACATGGTTTAAACAACAGTAGGCAATTTGTGAGATTCTAGGATCAGTTAAAAAATAAGCTAAGGGATGTGACCTGATCCACACTCCTGCTCAAAGCAGGGTAAGCGATGGGATCAGATGAGGCTGCTCAGAGATTTATCCATTTGGATCTTGAAAACCTCCAAGGAGGGATACTGCACAACCACTCTGGATAGACTGTCCTCATGGGAAAAAAGCTTTTTCCTATATCAAGTCTGGAACTCATTTCACTTATGGACGTTTATTCCTCATTCTCCGATCCTACACCACTGGGAAGAGTCCAGATCTATCTCCACAATGACATCTCATAGGCAATGAGGAGCAGCTAGGTGCCTCTGAAGCAATCTCTTCTCCAGGCTGAATCAGCCCAGCTCCCCCTGGCTCTGCTCATATGCCAAGGACTCCAGCCCCCCCTGCCTTGGGGCCTTCCGAAAGCTCCCTCCGATTTGTCCATGTCTTTTCTGCATTGCAGGGCCCAAAACTCATTGCCTTGTCTCGGTTTGGCTCGGTGAGTGCCATAAAGAGAGGAACCATCCTTTTCCTTGGTCTCTGTGCCATGCACATGCACATACACACAGGAGCTGTTGGTTGCCTTTCCTCCTGGAGCACACCATGTGCTCACATTTGGCTTGCTGCTTCCTGCAGTCCCAGGGCCTTCCCAGAGAAATGCTCCCCATCACTTCCATCTTTTTCTGGACAAAACCCCTAGATGATCATATCGGCCCCTATCTTGCAGATGTTTATCTTTTTCTTTGTCTTGGATGGAATAGAAACTGTCATCCTAACATGCATTCCTCCTAAAAGGTTAATTTAGTACCCTTGACTTTACTGGGATGAGTCATGAGTCACGAGTTACTCATGTGCATAAATGTTTTCAAGATCAAGCCTGGAGCATGTACCTGGGTTTGGAGGACTTTTGATTGACAAATTTATTCTGTTCTCTTTTCTTTAAATATTCATTTGTTAACTTAAAAATCCACTTATTCATACATTACTCATTAAAATATGAATAAAGTTAGTAATAAAAGGTCTAACCTAAAAAAATACCACCCGCTTTTTTCTCAATTCTTTTGCACGCTCTTAGGAAAAGTGTTATTCCCGTTATATTTGAGGGATGCTAATGATTAACAAGGTTCATTATTAATGGTGTATGCTGATATTTTAGCACTTCGAAGATGAAAAATCCTGGCTTTTCATCAAAATGATTAAACTGTTTTCTCTGTCCACTTCAAAATCCTTTAAATAAAAGATCATTTTTTAGTAATAAAGGATTAAACTGCCTAGAAATGATGCAAGGACATCTTAATTTTCATTGCTTAATAAAGCAATATGTGAATTCTCAGATTTTTATTTTTCAAGGGTTTATTTCCCTTGAATTTCTCTCAAGGTCTCTGTATAATTCGTTTCAGCTGGTAGCTAATTCACCTCATTTATTGCACTTTCACAAGTGTATCCTCCCACCAAGCACTGCAAAAACTTAATATGCTGGGTCATCTGTGTGAAAACCTTTCCGAGTTTGATGATTTCTTGATTTATTGAAGCAAAATTTGCTGACAGAGAATGATTCCAGCTTTGAGATGAGTTTACGCAGGGAATCCTTTTCATTAGTGAAGAAAAGTGATGGGACGAGTTTTTTTGCCAGATAGCTGCCTTTGACAGGAGATATATTTTACCTCCAAGAATGAGGTCCAAGTACAGGATGAGCCTCATTCTTGTTTGATAGCAAAAAAAGGACGTTTTCCTTCCTCTTCTCCCCTCTTCCTCTTCTCAAGGAGTTTAACTGAAATCTGTCAGACTGAGGAAGGAAAGGGACTTTTACTAAGTCACTGAGCATGGAAAAAATGCACATTTTTAAATCAGAGAAGTTAGCCTGATATTGCTCCTTCCTTCCTTCATCCCCTCCTGTCCCTTCCCATCCTTCTATTCCTGCACTATGCTGTTTTCTGGTCAATGCAGGTTGCTCCTCAATCATGGACTGAAGTGAAACTACTTTCAGATCTGTAACAGATCATCATGGTGAATGATGCTGGATCCAGTTAATATCCAGTCACTAGTGGTGTCTCCCAGGGATCAGTGTTGGGCCCCAGTCCTGTTTAATATTTTTATTGAAGATCGTGGTGAGACGATTGAGCCCACCATTAGCACATTTGTGAACAACACCAAGTTGGGTCAGTGTCAGTCTGCTGGAGGGCAGGAGGGCTCTGCAGAGGGATCTCGACAGACTGGATAGATGGACTGAGACCAGTGGAATGAGGTTCACCTGAAGCAAGTGCTGGGTCCTGCACTGCAGTTACAACAACAGTGTGCAGCATTACAGCCTGGAGACAGAGTGGCTGGAATGTGGCCCAGTGGAAAAGAACCTGGGGCTGCTGATTGACAGCTGCCGAAAATGTGCCAGAGTGTGCCCAGGTGGCCAAGAAGACCAATGGCATCCTGGCCCGTGTCAGGAATAGTGTGGCCAGCAGGGCCAGGGAAGTGATTTTTCCCCTGTACTCAGCACTGGTGAGGTCACACCTCGAGTGCTGTGTCCAGTTCTGGGCCCCTCAATTCAGGAAGGACATGGAGGTGCTGGAGCATGTCCATCCAGAGAATGGCAGTGAGAATGGTGAAGGGTCTGGAGTACAAGTCCTATAGAAGTAGCTAAGGGACCTGGGGTTGTTTAGCCTGGAAAAGGCTCAGGTATGACATTATCACTCTCTACAGCCACCTGAAAGGAGGTTGTAGCCAGGTGGGGGTTGGCCTCTTCTCCCAGGCAACCAGCAACAGGATGAGAGGACATAGTCTTAAACCGCACCAGGGGAGGTTTAAGTTGGACATTAGGAAGACATTCTTCACAAAAAGGGAGATTAGACATTGGAATGAACTGCGCAGGGAGGTGGTGGAGTCACCATCCCTGGAGGTACTTAAAGAATGAATGGATGTGGCACTTAGTGCCATGGTCTAGTTGATAAGATGGTGTTCGGTCATAGGCTGGACTTGATGATCTCAGAGGTCTTTTCCAACCTAACTGATTCTGTGATTATTTTCTTTCAGCATTTTCTTTCAGGAAGGAAAATTTTGTGAGGAAAAAGAGGAAAATGAATGAAAGTTCAAGCCTGTGGAAAAATTTCTGAAAATAGAGAGAACTGAAATAAGTTGCAAGATTTTTCTGTGTGTTCTATGGAAGAGGTACAGCAACTGACTGGTACAATTCTATGTCAATTAAATATAGTCATATCTTACCCATGAATGGACAGCAAATGATAACTAATAATCCATATTAAAATTAAAATTTAAATCTTTAGGTCTTTTCCTATTGATAAAGTATAAAGAATGGTAGTGATATGACTGCAAAATCTATTTGCAGATCCAGTTGGGTCTATAAGCACGTGCCTGTCAGCAGCACTTTCACAGCGGGAAGATAGATTACTAAATACTATTTCCTGCACTGGGTGCAATGTAGTTCACCAACACACTTTGGAGAACAGTGTCTGACATTTCTGTATATAGCAAAAAAAAATTAAAAAATAAAAATCAATTGTCATTCTTCTCAATGCTCTTTTGTGTGGAGAGGAGGGTTAGCATGTTGTCCGGGCCAGAGAAGATCCTCCCAGTTGTAACCTTGGTAAGTCTGAGACTTCGATACCTCAGTGCCCAGGCATGTTTCTTCTCCAGCTGTGCTTGAGCTAAAGACAGTGAGATGGCTGTGGCAGCACCAGAAAACAGGCTTTGCCTCCCCGGATGGAAAGAAAGCCTCGGTATTTATGGCTTGAGGACAATAACAGTGCTATGTATTACTCTGGGGATCTTATCTTCTCCTGGGGTTCATGCCTTCTTGGTGCTGTGGAAAGAAAGCTAAAACCTATGTGGAGTTTCACATGGCCTTCACTGCTATTTGAAGTCTTTCTGTTAGAACTAGAAGTGTGGTCATTAAATTTTCATGATGCACTTCCAAGAAAAAGGTTCCCTGTTTAGTAAAATAATTAAAAGCCTGCATGTTCTCTGCAGTAAGTGGCTATGGAGGAATGAATGGGAGTGCTGTAGAGGAAGTGTGCTTGCTTTAATCAGCATTACATCAACCAAGTGGGATCCATGCAGCAGAACCGCTAACAATCTATCATTCACTAGGGCTGCACCATTTCCAGACCCCTGGGGAGTGCTCAGTGATAACTTTGCATTTCAGACACACTGTGGTTGGGACAGACCAGAGTAAATCTAAGCCACATTCCTCCCCAGGGTGCTTATACCATTCTAAATAAATAAAAACTTCCCACAACAGAGTATAATGTATCAGAAAAGCACTCCTCTGTCAGCCTTCAAGGTATTTCTGTCAGCCTCTGTGCTATTTTAAGCTCCTATATAGGTGGCAAATGCTCATCTTGGCACTGAATCTCAGTCACACAAATGTAGCATTTCAGCAGCAAATGGTGGTAGAAGGGAGGGCAAGGGAGCTGCAACATTCACTTCTCTCTGTAGAGAAAAGCTTTATTTTTAGATTTTTTTTTAAAAAATCCATCTACACCTACAGCCCTCTCAGTTCCTTCAAATGCATACAGGCTACTCTGAGGATAAAATTGTAGGTGGTGGGCACTAAAATTACACTGATGGCTTGTAGGAGACAAGTCAGCAACAGGTGCCACCATCAGCAGCAACTTAGAAGCATCTAAAAATGTGTGCAAGTGGAAGAGGTTTGTCATTCAACCCAAAAGCTTCCAGTAGCTCCTCGATATAGAGCTGAGGCTATCTAGATTATAACCTGCCAAACTCCAAAATTCATCTGACTGCTTTCTAACTTTCCATATTGCTATGTTCAAATTAATGACAGACAATATTTTCCAGAGCTTGTGCACCCAAGTTCAGTTGTTCACAAAAGCTGTTTCCCCACTAAAGCTGCTTCCAAACATTCCACTGTTACTGTGACAGCTTACAGAACAATGAATTTCTTGTGCAAAAGCATTATAACATGGGCCTCCAGAAGAAAAGTACAGAAGGAGCCAAATTCCCAACACATTTTGTTGGAAAAACAGTTGCTTCTAAAAGTTGATGTAAAATGCATTTAATTTACTTGCAGAAAAACTTCACCTTCTTTCTGCAGGATGAAAAACACTCTGCTCTTTTTACAAGTATGTCCTGCTTGGTCTACAAATTGGACATAAACCTTCAAAGATCTTTGCATCTGATCCAGCAATTGGTCTTAAGCAGTATAATGATTTAATTTTTGTTCCACATATGAGCAGTCCCATTAAAGTCTCCATAAAATAAAACAAATCCTTAAGTGTAGCAATGCACAACAGTGCCAGAAGGAAGCCCAGGAAGGTGATATTTCAGATGCCAGGTAGCCGGTTGGCTCAGGTTTTGGTGTGTATTGTGTGGTGGCATCTTCGTTTTTATTATTTTGGGTGCCAAGGCATGTTCGCTTCTCCACTTTCCTCAGTACACTTTGCAAGGCTTATGTTTCCTCAGGGTTTTTTCCTAGCCGTGTTCTCCTGTCACAGCCTGCAATTTTTGTTTTGAGCTTAGTAGCAAAATGCACAGTAATTGGACTGCAGCAGCATGTAGTGAAGATTTGAGGTCTGCTTCACCTCTCTGTTACCGAGACCTCTGCGTGATCCTGCTTCAACAATCTCTGTCTTCTATGCTGCTACCAGCTCATGTGGGTTGTTAATCACACATTGTTTCCCTGAGTCTAATTATGGGGGCTCTAAACAGAGTTATTTATTCCAGTCATTGCTGGAAACTGTTGGTATAATATGCCTTATACAATAACAGAAATATTACTCTTGAAAACTACATAGACAGACTTGGGGAGGGGATTTTCTCTACAGATTTTATAGCAAGGTCTATGATATTTATTGCAAGGATCTTTGTGTGCAGTTTGACTGAAAGGGGTGGACCTTTCCAAGAAGAACATTTGGGTAATATATGGAGGACTTATTTATTATTAGTATTGAGAACTTTAAATTAGGCAACTATTTTCTGTGCTGCCCCTGGCTATGTTCCCACTACTGGCATAAGTCACGATAACAAAATGCCACCTCTCTTAGCTATAGAGCAGAGTTAGTTGCTTGTGTGCTTAGGAAAAAAATTCAACAGCTTAGGATAAAATGTTCCTTATCCTTTCTTTCAGTAGTGCCACTTTTAATGGCTTTGCAGTTCTCAAAAAAAAAAGTTGTAAGGCTCATTTCTAAACTCAAGAATACACATGCATTTTTCAAAACTTAGGTCTTCAGCAGGAATTTTATGATTTCATGGAAAGTCCCTATTCATATTGATAGTCTGGTGTCTGTGACTCAGGGTAACTGCTTTTCTGCCTCCTCTGAGGCATCTCAAGATCAGGCTGTGTGTCTTTAATGTACTTGGGATATTCATATGACGTTACTCTGAGCTGCAGAGTTGTGTGTACATTAGCCATGCTCACCCAGAAGGTGAGGAACTAGAAACAGAAGGGTTTCAGATGGTAACTAGGTATATGCTTTTATGTTTATGATACTAGAGAACTGATAATTATCCAGAGATTTTTATGAATATCAGCTAAGTTTCTGAAGCATGAGCAGGTATCTTTCTTCACTCAGTTTGTCTGAACAAATTCCTTTACCTGACACCCTTTCCTGGCCATAGTAGAGCTCCTTCCCGTACATGAATTCACAAAACTTGCTCTTTCTGGAGAAGCTGTTATGGCAGCCTGTCCTTTTGAGGAAGCAAAAAGTTTAAAGTCAATGATTTAAAAGTCCACAAACCTTTGCTGGAGTTATGCCTCACTGCCATCCATTTTCCATATCTCACTTCCTGATTCTCCAGACAGGCCTCTTGTACTCTTGCAATGAACACTCTTTTATGGAGATCAAAATACAGTATTCATAGATTCCTCAAGAAAAGCTCCATTTCAGTATGTCTTTTTCTGCCTGGTGCAGGCAAAAGTTTTAAGATATACTCAAGACAGTGTCATTCATGGCAGGAGCCTGGCTTAGTATTCAACCAGCGTGCTCTCGCCACAAAGTATTTTTGCAGTCAGTGTTCCTAATCAACACAAAGTCTGAAATAGATTAACTGATCTAAAATCACTAAAGGCACCAGTACTGATCTTAAGAATATTCATGAATTCTTAAGATCATCTTCGTAAGTCCAGATTAAATATTTGTTATTTTCAAGTGCTTTCTAAAATTGTCTTCAGCATAGGTATTCCGTTTGCTTTTGGTATGAAACCCATTTCCTTTTGCCATTAAAGATAATCATGCAGAGAAAGAAATACATTCCCTAATCATAGTTTGTTATTCCTTTTTATTGTTAATCATACCTTTTTTAGCTTTTTAATAAGCATCCCAATGTGGAGTCAATGAGGCATTTGTATCACGTTGTCCCCATTTCAATGTGTGGGAAATGAATAAAGTGAACGGTATGCAAAGATACCACAGCCTGGTTGATTCTGAGTAAATAACTTAGTGAATATTTGTGGAAATGGAGTTGATTAGCAAAAATCAGCCTAATTTGATAGGTTTTATCACTGCAAAACACAGCTACATTTACTGGGAAAAATTGTGCACAAATTTCTTACTCCCTAAATTCTGTTTCTCACACTCTGATTTGAAATGGATTTACATTTGAAGATGACTGTGCTAGAATCAAATCGCCTCAGGTCCCTTATAGAAAATACAAAAGGCCATGTAATTTTTATGTCAAATTCATCACCTTTCAGGTCTCCTGCCCTATTAGTATGGCACATCAAAAACACTTATCACTGTGAAGTTTTAGCAGAAAACATTTTATAATTGCTAAAGATGCCAAAATAAAAAGTGCACGAAGGCTGACAATTCTTTATTACTGTGACCTTTCAGACTTTCATATTTCTCTTAATTTCTTATCAGGAAGTCAGTCAACATCCAGCGTGTTTTCAAAACAACTTGTGCTGAAATGTCTTTTTTTTTTTTTTTTTAAATCAAGTAAATCAGATTCATAGATTTAAAGCACTGTTTTCTTTTCTCTCTTTCTGTGATCATTTTGACCATTTTATCTTCCCACTGAACACTTTTCAAATTAAGATCTCTCTAGAAAAGTTTTAGTTTACCTGAAACAAGCGCTTTTAAAGAAATGTTGCAGGTATTTATTGAAACACCTGTGTAAAAGTGTAATACCCTACAGTTTGTAAGTGAGACAGACACAATGTTTTATCTGTGTTTAAGATATTAAAATGAAAATTCAGAACTCTGTCAATTTTCTTTCTGTAGCTTACCTTGGGATACACATTGTGGTACTTTTAAAATACAATAAATTTTTTACAGGACATGTTACAGGAAGCTAAGAAAATCTCTTTTCTTCCTTTGTGTTAGCCATCTCTGCTTCTTCTTTGTGTCCATTGTTAATATGCGTGACAGGTTACAACCTTCTCTTTTCCCTGAGGCCAAAGGATTTTAGTGTATTTTGTAGATTTTGTAGATTTTTAGAATTATATAGGTTGAATGGATTTTTCTAGGTTTCTTACATTTTCAGCTGGTGTTTAGAGATCACTGGACACTTTCTCATGCACTTCTGAGTTTTGCCAAGGACACGGTATTTTGAAGAAGCACCTGCAAGATAGCTTGAAGACAAAACAGAAGAGATAACTCAGAGCTGTTGGAGAGGCTCCAAGGGGCAGTTCTGAGTTTTCTGAGGGTGGGCACCAGGTGAAATTGGTACCATGGGCTGGTTTTTAGATATGACATATGCTGATTACTGGAAGTTATAAAAATTGTAACATCACTGAACCACGCGTGCAGACATTTCAGGTGTGCACTTGCAAAGCTTCCAAATAAAGGTTCTTTCTGTATCTATCTCCACTAGTGTTGTTTTGAGCCTTTTTCCAGGAATTTAGGCATCACCCCTGTCCCACAAAGCATCTCTCTGCTTCAGAAATCTGTTTATACATAAACAGGAAGAGTAATTAAAAGTATAGGAGAAAACCAGTTAGGTGATCTGAAACTTTCAGAGTAAAAAGATATTTCTGGAGTATATGTGTATTTTCAAAAAGTTTCTTTAGCCACCGTGGAGAAAAATAAAAGTTTTGCTTCATTTTCCCTCAGAATATAGATCATATTGAATGCTGACATTCTTTACAGACAAACAAAAGTTGATTATGTGCAAGTAAGGTAAGTGTATCCTTAGAGTCAAATAGTTCACTGATATAGGCATTAAAAACATCTATGTGCATATTAACTTGGCAACTGATGGGGGGAATAACACTGGCATACAACACCCTGTATTCCAAGTACTGTATAGCCATAGTTTCATCTCATTGACTCAAACTACATTATTACATGAATACATCACTACCACTCAAGTGAAAGAACATTATTGATCCCCATAATTTCTGTCCTTCATTACTCATCTTAAACTAGATCATTGAGGTACTGTGATTAGAAAACACTGTGGGGCTAGATTGACCTGTGGTGGCTCTTATAAATTACTGGTCTGATTTTCTTGAGTGAATGGTTTGCATTTCTTTTGGCGAATTCTATTTTCAACCTTATTTTTTTTTCAAATTATTAGTTTTATGTAATTTTGTCATCATGGCAACACTGTAGGTGATTAGAGAGACGTAGTGTACCTAAAAGACCAAGAAAAAAAACACTACTAAAAAAGAACCACTTTCCCTTTGATCAGCAACCCATAGAAACCTGCTGGCTTCTTTCAGACATTATAGCTCTTTTAATTAACTTAGTACTGGCTTTGCTATTATACAGAACTAAACCACTGCAAGAATGTTAAGGCGATAATAAACATCTCATTTAAATCCACTAAGGAGAGAAAAAAAAGTAATTTACAACAAGATCTCTGTCCTTAGTTTACCCTTTTGTGTCAAACATTTGGAGAACATTTGGGAACTGACACAGTTTTTCTTAGGACAGAAAGGAGTCCCTCTGGAGGAAGCAGGCTCACTTAGTGAGTGAGATGAGAAATAGCCATTCTTTGCTGCCTAAAATACATATAATAAGATGGGATCAGTATCAGCTCACAAAATTTCCTACTTTTTGTTTTCCTTTTTTTAGTGAATTCAAACCCCTGTTTTAGAATGATAACAACATTCTAATTTTTTTTAATTAATTTCCTATATTTTTCAGCACTTAAACCTCAATACACTGATGACTTTTAATCTATGCATTTTCAAAAGGAGAAAAAATTTATGCAACTAAATTCCTTTTGACTGAAAATGGTATTATATCTATCTATGGTGTGAAGGAAAAAAAAAGCTCATTATTTAAACAAATGTCATGATTACCTTTTGACAAAGAAGGGAGGAGTTTAGAGAGGAATTAGAGAGGAAAGAGCACAGGGAATAATACAGAAATCTAGAAGGCCTGCTTACCACAGCAAGGGATTTAAGAAGTTCAATTTATTTATTTTTTAAACAGTAGTTTGAGACATGATTTGATCTAGTGTGGCAAGTATGTCCATGAAGAAGCCATTGCTGGTGCTGTAGAGATTGTTCATCCACTGACTGCTGGCAAGAGGCTGAAACAAATCAAGTTCCAAATGGAAAAAAATGGGAATTTCTGGCCATAGTGATACCAAAACACAAATGGTGGTGATAGAAACCAGGTTGCTTAATACTTTTAAGTCCTGAATAAATACATTTCTCAAAATTATTTCCTAACTTTGTCAGATTTTGCAGCCATAATGCAAACAATTAGACAATTCCATGAGCCATTCATATTCTGACAATGCCTCCTACCATAGGACTCACCCAAATTAATTTTTTCATCTCAGGTCGTAATGTTTAAATTTAAACTGCACACTCAGAATGAACTTGGTAATCAAACATGATCTTTAAAATGCATTAGATGCTTTTTCCTTTCGTAACTTAGTTTTGATTTTTCAGTGGAATTTCTATGCCTTGGCAGGCTAAATTGAGCTTAATATTCTATCTTTAAACACTTATTTGTAATGAGTAAGCGCACCTATACTTAGCTGCAGGTGCATACAGCAGTGTCTATCCCAATCAAGAACCATTTCATTTCACACTACATCACTTTGTCTGGCTAGTCCAGACCTAGGAACCTGGAAACATCTCTGAATGTTCTAACTAGGGCATAGCCATTGAAATTGGAGAACGGAAAACTGCTCTGCAAGTGCACAAGTATACTTACATGGTGTCTGCTGCGTAGAGGAAGCTGAGAACTTCTTGATAAAGACGTGTTTCCTACTGAGGGACAGAGATTCTTTGGATACTGACACTGCTACTTGCTGGATACAGAAATGCCTCTTTGTCACACAGTAGGCAGTAGCCCTTTGAGGAAGAAGCACAAGGAATAAGAAGGCAGCTAAGGATGTGGGATTTATTACCCAGCTCTTTGAAAGTCTGAAGTCCTTCAAGATTTTCTGTAAGCCCTTCTCTTAATTATGAGTAATGCTAATCCTCTCAGGGACAAAGCAATCCTGTCTGATTTGTGACTATTATCAGCTAATCAAAGCAGTTTCAATATTGGATTGAATCAATCCAAAGAGGACTGAAAAGACTTTCAATAAGATGTGCTCTGTAAATTCTGACAATGGATAAATTAGAGGTAATTATGAGCTGTTTCTGGATATTCTGTGAACAGGAAATATAGTTAAATTAATCAAGGGCACTACTCCTTGCAAAACAACTTTTTCAGTCTTAGTCATGAAACATTGTACAGAGTCAAACTGTCTATTCTTAAACCTTCTGGACCCTACTGCAAACAGTTTTCCAGGAATGGGGCAGAGTGTTGCTTTACCCTCACCCCTCTGTCACTAGCCCAGGTAGTCTTATTGCAGACATGTTGTATTTTCCATGCTGTGTTAATAGCTGTCACTGTTGCTGGCCTAAAAGTACTGCTGTGCTTGGCACTTTCATCTCTTTCATCTCACTTGCCAATAGCTCCAAACTGCTCGCTGAGGTGGAGGAAGAACTGAATTAATTCAAGTCCCATGATGAGACACCTTCCTGGATTCTACTACTAAATTTATTTGGAGTTCTTTCTCTTGCTGCTTGCTGTTGTTCCAAGAAAGGTTGAAATTCTGATGCTGATGGTGATTATGAGCTCTTGTCTGAACAACATGTTTTGCTGCTCAGAACTTAAAAGGAAAATGGCTGTTTTCAAAATGTGATGAAGATGCCATGATTATTTCACTCCAACAGCTTCATTTCTTTGAAACAGTGATGAAATTATCAAAACATTGGCTCAGAGTTCCTCTTACTTGTATATGTTCTCTCACAAAATGTAAGAATGCAATGCACGAAAAAGGAATGTGATTAACTGTGTGTGTCTTTGTGTGTCTGTAGCCATTTACAACTATGAGAAAAACAGATAAAAAATAGATTAAATTCTATGTGCTTTGTAGTTGTTTGATATCACACTGAGTTTGTTAATGTCTTCAGTTCTCTTATTCTGGACTAATACACCAGCTTTCAAATCTAAGTGCCAACCTGTGCTTCCAAACTATTATTGAAAGAATTGGCTGTCTTCCTCCTTTGCATTTCAATGGATCATTTGGTCCACACAAACAAGTTACAAACCCAAAAGTTTTTAGCTTATAAATTTTTTAGGAGGAGAAAATTTTACATGTCCTATTTCTGCATAGGTAGCATGATCTGTACAATTCCCCAGAATGCTTCATTGACTCCAATCCAGCTCGTGGTCCATTGGGTATGAAATAAAACCAGAAGAAAATTGGCATTTACTGTCACCTTTTCACTTCAAGGGCCAATGGGGTATCCTAAATATCTCTGAAGACCCAGTAATGCATTTAAAAGGCCATTCATCACAGGCATGAAATCACTGAAGGTTTTACTCTGAAGACTTTAGTAGCATAGATATTGTCTCTAAGTATGAACATCCTGCGCTTGATGATAAGAAAGTACACTGGAATGACTGTGGATTTCACATGAGGAAAGCAAAAACAGGAAGGAGGAGCTGTAGGCTGCCTCTCTTGTAACACTCAATGTTTGGTCTTGGTGGCCCAGCCATGCAGGTTCATGGGAGAGGATTCCAGTGTTGGGACTGTTTTGACATCATGAGAATGACAGGAATATTCACTTACTGTTCACACAGATTAGAGGGGGAGAGGAAGGAAAACAGCTTTTACTAAGAAGATGCAGCCAACAACAGAGAGGTCATTTCTATTCTATACACCTTGTTATTTAGAGCTTTACATGCAAGTTGCTTCTGGCAACTACAAAACACATAATAAAATTAGTAATGGTTCATTGCCTCCAGCTGCTCACAAGAAACAGATGCAGTTGTGGAGACATTTACTCAGCATTTCTTCCTTCTCAGTTATACCTCATCTTGAGCAGGAAGTATTTGAATAATGAATTGTGTATTTGACTATGAAGTAGGACAGATATAAATAAAATTATTCTCCTCAACTGCTGTATTTTACTAAGAAGCAGTCTTACAGTTAAACACAGGAGATTTAGAAGAAGCACATTATGAGGAATGTGCAGGCTTGGCTTCATTCAGTTGAGGCATTTCCTCTCAGTTGCATCCAGCGTGAGATAAGTGTGCACGGGGAGAAGAGTTCCTTGCCCTGACATGAAATGGCTGCACTTGCCCTCCATTTTGGGCATGCTCTTGGATTTTGTTACCTGCCTGAATCTTTCCTTTTTCTTTACAGATGAGACACAATAACATAGCCATAGCTGTACCCCTCTGCCAAGGCATGTCTCTAGAAATTCTCATTTGAAATGTTGTGGATCCCCTTTTCTGAAACGTGATGTAACCCTGGCGTATATCCACTGCAGAAACATTTAGAGGAAAACCACGTGAGTTTCTAAGCTTATTAAAAACACAATTTACATGTGCTATATTCATTCAGGGGAAAATTTTCCCCTTGCTGAAAAACATCTAATTCTGTCTGAAAGTAGGAGGCATCAAAGAATTTTTCCATTGACCATTGACCTTCATATAAGAAGAGCCAAATCAACCTGGTAAATTAAGCCTTGGATAAACACTTTGTGAGACTTTAGAACTCCTCTATAACACAACTGACAGAAAATTGATAGGTTATTCATATAGTCAATTACATCTTAAATGAAAAACAGGCTGGAAGCATTCATAATTTAGAAGAAATTCGTAAGTCCCAAAAGAAAGAAAAGAGAAACTATTTTAAGTACATTTCCACTTCAAATTAAACAGCCATATAGTGGCTAGAGCTATGCCTGCAGCTCACATCACAAAAAAAGAAAAAAAAAAAAAAAGAAGAAAGAATTATAGCAAAAAATGACAGTAATACATTTGGACAGCCTTATTTAAAGAACCAGAGGACTGGAAACAAATGGTTACAGCTAGAGATATAAATAGTCCAGGTAAAAGATAATGGTAATAATGAAATATGAAACACCAGGATAGGAAAGAATTATAAGTGGCAGCACCAAAGGCTTTTATTCTGCAGCCCCCCCGCCCCTCCTCTGACTGGCCAAGGAGGGGCCTGAGAAGGTGTGAGGTACGGCAGATTGGCATCATGGTGCTCCCACAAAGGAATCCCCTGAAGCTGAGCACGGGCTGGCTCATCCCCTGTCCTGCCGCCTGTTGCTCTTCTTTAGGAAGTACTGCCGGGGGTCCTTCTTAGTGACCTTCTTCCATGGAGATTGTGGGAATTTTTAATTAAGATTTGATTTGTTTGAAATTGACCAAAAGGTTCAGACAATGTTTGGAAGGCAGGAGACGTGCAGGCACTCAGGCAGTGATCAAATACATCTAATTACCTTGGGAATAATGGTAAAAAGTTAGTGTCCCAATGAAGAATTTCATTAAAAAGCTGATTTGCTTTTATGTGCTCTGTGATTCTTTGAGCTTCTCAGTCTTGGTTAAGTTTCAAGGGAGAAGGAGAAGCCTTGTTAATTGAATGGATCCAGTCTCCTGTTTGCTGATGATGATGTTGAGTGTGGCTGTCTTACATTATATTTCAGTAATGGCTGCACATTTATACAAAACGAAGGCACTACTTACTACCTGGCCTTTTTTAGATGTGTGTTCATGCACATTTTCCTCATTTGAGGAGGGATCTGTCTCAGTGTTTCACTGAGTTTCAGTGAGTTGATTAAGGGACTTCAGCATCTCTCTTATGAGGAAAAGCTGATAGAATTGGTCCTGCTCTGCCTTGAGAAGAGATGATTGAGAGGGAACCTCATTAATGTATATAAATATCTAAAGTGGGAGTGTCAAGATGATGGACCCAGCCTCTTCTTGGTGGTGCCAAGCAATAGGACAAGAGGCAACAGGCATAAATTGATGCACAATAAATTCCACCTGAATATGAGGAAGAACTTCCTTCCTGTGCAAGTGACTGTGCACTGGAACAGGTTGCCCAGAGTGGGTGTGGAGTCTCCCTCACTGGAGATATTCCAGAACTGTCTGGATGCAATCCTCTGCCCTGTGCTCTAGGATGACCCTGCTTGAATGGAGAAGCTGGACCAGATGACCCACTATAGTGCCTTCCAACCTTACCCATTCTGTGATTCTATGAGTTTTATAAAAAATCCATAGCTAGAAAAGTAAGAGTTGTGAGGCTCCAGAACTTCCCAGATTCATCTTACAGTGACTCATATGTTTCATTCTTTCATTACCTTGCCTCATTCTTAAGAGACTCAAGCTGACTTCTGCTGAGAAAGACTTTTTCAAAATTTGTTACCATCTGTATTTTTGGGGTTGGTAACACCAGCCATTTTTGAGAATCTTACAGTTTAGTGTGCCAGAGACAATGTTTTCCCGTCTTGAATAACTGTTCCAGCAATGGAGAGAGAGTGTCATGTCAAGCCAGTGTTATACTGGTCACAGTTAGATGTAGTATTAGGCAAGGGTTAGAGATAAAATTTTGTGTTAATTTGAAAATAGAAATTTGCCACTATGAAATAAAGTTTAAAAAATATATCAAAGTTACTGAGTTTGTGCCTAATATAAGAACCTTCCTGTGCTACTTCAACATTGTCATGGATTTCCAGGTCAGCCCAAACTGGCCTCTACAACCTGCCCTGAGCTTGGCAGGTGCTGGGGAGCTCCCAGAGCTGGGTCTTTTCTGCTCCTGGCTGAGGCTGAGCAGCAGGCCAGAACCCTTTGAATTTTTTTGTCTTTTCTCATGACCAGGCATAATCCTGAATTCATGTTATCCCCCCTTCAGAGGGCTGCAGTTCTGATTCTTATTTCCATTTCAAACTTTACGTTGCAGAGACCTGGCTTTAGTTATCAGTCTGTTTTGTGCTGTTCTGTTGCTGTTTTAAAACATAACAGATAGATACAGCAATCCATAGATAGATCAATCCATTTTGTCATGAGATATGAAGTGTACAAGATTTATAACACTTTTCTTGCTATAGTCATGACTCCACATATGACAGTAAAGCTAAAGGATGACAGATATGAGCGTGGGTTGTTTGGATGGCACAGCATTCCCATATGCTTTGTGTAATAGTATAACAGAGAATTACCACCTTGCAGTTGAAGTTGTTTTAAGTCTTTCCTTAGAATGTAAATACTCTAACTTCTACAGGCTACAGACACTTTTATACTGTGAGTTTTAACAGGTACAGACCTCTGATCCTCTACATTATAGCATGATATCTGCCTGAGCATTAAGTCTGCTCTTCACTGTGATTTGGACAAGACAGTATGGCCAGACTGTTATTTAATTGGATTTAAATCATACCATGTAGCCACAGTAGGGGACATTTTCTCTGAAAACTGACTAGAGTGGTTTAATCTGTAAAACCTTTGAAAAGCATAGATTTTGCAAATTATATCCCCTATACAACCGTATAAGGGATATCTATAAATGCAGCTCATTACTAAATCCCTGCAGGAAATAAAAACAATGGTCACTGAGTATGTTTGGACAGGATTGGGTACTTTGGACGAAATGGCTTTCTGGGACAGGATATGCTCTGGCATGTGTTATTAGCTGTTGACTTCCTTGGTTGATTACGACAGCTTTCATGTCATTGCTGAGCTCCTCTGAAGGAGAAGATTTTAGTAACATGCATAAATATTAGGATGTCACAGTATAATTCATTTAAATAATCAGTCAGCTAGCTGATAGCTGACTGATTATGTATTTGAACTAGAGTAGAGAGAAACAGATTCAGAGTAACTCTTGGCTCCTGTTAGCAGGAATGCTCACCAGTTAATGTAAGCAACTGAATGTCACATTATCAAAATGGTTGGACATTACGTGTCTGCTGGAGTGGGCCTGTCAGCACATATGAGGTGGTAAGAGGTAAAGCATGTATCCCATTTGGGCTTCAGTTTCAATCAGGTCTTGAGGCTGATGCTCAGCACTACCACAACAACATCTCAAGCCATGTCAAACTTTGAAGTCCCTCATCCTTCAAGTACCGAAACACTTAAACAGGTTTTTTTGTAAATGACACTCTTAAATACAGGGGCCTGTATTTAGGTTACTGTTGATGCTAAAACCCTTGTTGCTGACCTTTAGTGCCTAAACAAAAAATACAAGAATATAAAGGCATTAAGTATGAATTCAAGCATTTCTTTAAAATTAAAGAAGGTAGGCTTGAATGAGTGGACTCACACGAATTTCAAGTAACAGAATTTCAAGGAGTGTACAATTAATTACCAAGATAATTGAATGATTAATAATTATTTCATTATAAATATCCACTGGCCAACACATGGGCTTGTAGAAGTGTCACTGCATGATGGAGCAGGCAAGCAGAACAAACCTCTGCTGCTCACAGGGACACCATGCATAGATACATGGGGACACATGTAGTGGTGGAGCAGTTTCAAACCCTCCAGCAGCCTATCATTAGGCTGGTGGAAACAAAAACCTGAGATATACCTGGTCCTCACCTACACTGTGCTGTAAAAGGCACAGCACTAACTGGGTCCCCAGCTCCTTCGCTCTCTCCTCACAGCACCTATCCTGTGTTGCCTGACCTCAAGCATCTCTGAAGCATCACTGTGGGCCAGCACAGCCATGTTAGTGCTCAGGTGGGGCTAAAGACCCAAATCAGCAGTCACTTGCTAAAAATGACAATTTCAACCTTCTTTTGAAGGAAGTAAGCCAGGTAAACTGTTACCGTGAAATGTGCTATATCTGTGCTTAGCACGGTGCGCTACAGTGACTATTTTGATTTAGCTTTCACAGCTCTGAAAACACAGGCAGCGTCTGGCGGTGCAACAGCCATGCAAATTTCATGAGTAGGGAAACAGCAGATCCCTGCACTTCACACTGACACTGGCTTAGTGTATGAGCTCGCTTGAAAAAATGACTGAGAGAGAGGGGTCAGAAATCCAGATGCAGCACAACAAAGAAGCAGAAAGACTAAGGAGACTGGAACCTGTCATTTCCTGAAAGACATGAAATAAAAAGATCCTACTATGCCTTTTCCAGTGACATATGACAAGTTACATACAGTCCATAGGGTACTCCTCTGTGGTGTATCCCCCTAGTAGTTTAACTGTGAGTGCTCAAGGGGATGCCTGTGCCTGTGGGTCCCTGAGGTTGGCTTTTCGGTCCACATACAGGAGCCCCCATCTTCTGTGTGGATCTGACTCTACACAGTAGCAGATCTGGCTTTCTCCAGCTGATTCTGGAATTAATGATGGTGTGGCAGAGCCATTTACTTAGTCAGACTCATTAAAAACTAAAACAGCCTGTGAGAACATGGTAGTACATAGAATAGCATACTTGTGAATATGCACCACAACCAACAAGTATATTAATGCAAATATCTTGTTATGGTAATATTTTTTTTCCTTGCTTACTGGTTGGTATTTCAATTTGTGGGAAGCTTGCTAGGACCTTTGTCAAAGTGTTCATAATACCCTTCCTAAAAGCTTCAAACGGTGTAAGAGAAGAGAAACTGACTATTGCCAGGGCAGAGTTATTCCATCTATTTTACAGCTGAGCAAGTGAGGGGAGGATTGGTTGGGCAGCTCGCTCAAGGCCATCTATGCTATGGCTGTGCATTTTTGTAACAGAGGTCTTATGAATGCCTATCCAGTGCAGCCACATCCTAGACAGTCAGCAATCATGTGCAAATATATATATGGTAATTCCATATATCATCTGGGGCAGCATGTGTGCACAGGAGAAGAAACATTATGGAACCTGTGGAGGTATCGATGAGAAAGCCAAATTTTTTTAAAAAAGAGAACCTTTTGCCTTTTATTTGCTCAGGTTTTATTTGTTTTCTTATTTTTCTTAGTTTTCCCTGGAGTACTGTCTTTTATCTTTTATCTCTGCAACAGAACATTTAGTTTTCAATAGTCGCCAGTATGCAGTTCCATCAATAAATGTTTTTATACTCTATGACTGAAAAGTGTTCAATATGAAGCCGTCAATCCTGTTTGCGCATGAGAAACTTTAGAATCCCGATCTTTCAGGGCACAAGTAGTTATTATGGAAAGTAAATACTGCTCGTAATTTGGTCTTAACTTTTTGCAGCACCTGTGCCCAGTTGCAACTTCTGGAAAAATATTGGTTTCTATAGATTAAAACATAATGATCTTGGGGAAATTTAGATAGAAGGCTGTTGTAACTCTTAAAGGCTGAACTGCTTTTAGCTCTGCCTTTCCATTGCTGCCTCTGTCATAGAAATATCATTTAGCATTACTCTTCTCTTGCATGTCTCATTTATTTCCCAGCATTTTTAGTGATGCAAGTATTGTTGATACCTGTGAGAGAAGAATGATTTGCAGACTGGTGCAGAAAGTATGGTTTTAAATGATCATGCTTTCCATTAGGCTGCCTTTAGTTCTGTCAATAAGCATGTTATGAAGAAAGACAGCATGCTTTCCAAAATGTACTAAAAGACTTGCATCAAGATTACACCCTTCTATGCGGTTCAAAAGAGTATTGTCAGTAGGGGCTGCTACCTTTGGAAATAGATTGAGCTCCTCAGAAGCATCAGAAATTATGTTCTGGAAAACCATAGGAATATGTGCTTCCTTCTATTTTTTGCTGTCTCTGGGGCCTTTGTGTAAAGTACAAACCAGTTATAATAATAAGTATCTTTGGTCCCAGTATGCCTCGTAGAGAAGTATAGTATAGCTGGCTGTTTAAAAGCCCATCTGGCCTTTAATTATCTCTTCCACAGAGCCAAGCACACCCTGACCTGTACAGGAAGGAATAGCCCTTTGCACGTTTGGAGAACACAGTTTCCCAATCCACTGCCTGCTGGTCTGGGGGCCACTTGTTTACACAACCTCTTGTACACCCTCTGCGACATGACTGAGGTCCTCAGGGAAACACAGTGGCAATCCCAGGAGGGCTGCACCATAGGTGGTGCCAAGGAGGACAGCACAGGTCCCCTGGTGAATATGGCGAGGGTCTTCTTGCATCTCCTCTGACCTCGCAGCTGAACACGGCACATCTTTTGCTAAGGTAACAATTTCCAAAGGTCTTTGGACTGAAAAAAACAGACACCTGTAGAGGTCTCTCTTCACTTGGCCAGAGAAGTTTTATCTCCACTCTGACAAGGCTCTTGCATACAGCCTGTGCTCCTTGGTCCTCTCCAGCAAAAACAAGTACAGCAATAAAGCTTTCAGAAATTATTGCTTCACACGTTGAGTTAATTCATACAGAATCCTTACTATTCAATTTATTCTGCCATTTTTGAAGGGACGAATTCACAACATACAGCAATAATCATCAGGCAGCTACATCTGAACCATGTAATAGCTGGATGTTCTAAAAGGAATTGACAGCTGACATGTATCAAAAGTGTTACTTACCATGGCCTGAAATTGAGGGAATTATGTGACAAAATTAAATACTTGCATGCTTCCAGAAAGCAGCTCTGATTTTAGTAAGGAACAAAGGAAAACAATTACTGCACAAAGATTTCCTGTAGGTAAGTTTGATCGGGGTTTTATACCCACAGTATACCACTTCAAACTATGTCACCAGGTGTGCGCATAAACACATTCGTCTTGATGGCTGTCACAACTTGCTTAACACAACCAGTAACACAATTCCCTGCAGCAGCAGTATCTTTGGCAGGGAGCAGGGGACTGGGGAGAAACAAAAACAACTAGCCAGTTTTCTTATTCTTCTAACAGGCAGCCATTTAAAGGTACTTATTTGTAAAATTTAGTTTAAGTAAGCATATGGGAGTCACTTGACAGGATGTTTCTTTCATCATAAAGATTTTGAAGTCAATTTTATCACCCTGATTTGGTAGCTCTGATTTTTAATTTTTTTACCCTATAAAGACATTAATTTTTCAGATAACAATAAACGAAATCTGCAGCAATCCTGTGTTTGGTTGTTTGACAAGTATATTTTGTAAGCAAACATGGCATGTTTCTTCAAAAGGGATTCCTGTAGGTGGATTTCACAGTAACCGGACTGAGAAAGTGGAGAAATTCAATAGGTATCCTTCTGCTTTTCTTTCCAAACTGCCAGGTTAACAAGGATCAGGTGGTGGTGTAATGTCTTATGCATACTCTAAATATCTTTCCAGCAGGGGGATGTAGAATTCCAGGTTTTTATGTGTTGCAAGACCAGTGGGATGATTACTTTCCTGTGTCACAAATACTAGAATGGATCTATTTCAAAGGAGAACAAAGTAAGAGTGAGAAAACTGAGCAAGATGGTCTGAAGAATTCCCAAATGAGAGAAAATGTTAAATTGCTTCTTTGTAATCTGAATAAATGATGACCATGAACACATTTTAATCACTTGACAGATCACTGCCTGGGAAATGACTGGGACAAGTATCCCTGAATCTGGTCAGAGGAAATTACTGAGGAGAAGTGAGGTAGCATACGGATGATTTAGAAGCTATTTGGCCAGTATGTGGCTTGCTGAAGACTATGCAAATTGGATCTCACATTGCTCTGAAGCATGTTTTTCCCTGATAGTAATTAAGTTAAAAATAAAGGTACATTTAATTAGATAAAAGTAGACTAGGCACCCTAGAATCTTTAGACCAATAAATATAATTTCCTTTGTTAATGTAGTTCAATGTTAGAGGGAAACTTTAGCCGGGAGCCCAGTGCAAAGAAAAGAAGTTTCTCTGGAGTTTGAAAGGCTGATTAGACATTAGCACCTGCTACTGAATCTCACTGGGACACTGACAATTTGCTCCTGTGGAGCCAGCCTGGATTTCCTCTTTCCAAGAGGGTCACTTCCTCTCTATGTAGTTGCAGCTATGTCATAGCAAGGGCAGTCTCCTGCCAGCCCCTCTGTTCTCATGAGAGACATGAAGGCTGGCTTCTCTTTTAGGGAAATGGACCTACATCTGATTAATTTAATGAGGAGACCAGCCAGAGAAGCTCAAGGCGGGTAAGAGATGATCCACGGGCTATCCAAGAACCTGTCAGTGGGAGCTTCTCACCTGCTGCCTGTGTAGGACCTGAACTTCAGCTCAGGTAGCAAATGCCTTAAAATCATAGAATCATAGAATATGCTTAATTGGAAGGGACTCATGAGGATCATCAAGTCCAACTGCTGGCCCTGCACAGGACACTCCAAGAATCACACTGTGTGCCCGAGAGCATTGTCCAAATGCTTCTTGAACTCTGTCAGGCTTGGTGGTACGACCACTTCCCTGGGGAGCCTGTTCAGTGCCCAATCACTGTCTGGGTGACAAACATTTTCCTGACATCTAACCTAAACCTCTCCCGTGTCAGCTTCATGCTGTCTTCCTTTGTCCATCCCTGGCTGGTGTAAACCAACAACATTACATTGAATCACACAGGATTTAAGACTACACACCTGTGAGGCTGGCATCTGCCCAGAGCAGGGATCTCGGGGTGCAGCCTTTGGAATACTTTTTGTTTCTGTCTGAGACACAAACTTGAAAGAGAAATAGACTAGATTAATTCTTTGTCCACTCCTAGTTCCAAAACCAAATTCCTTCTTTCTCACACTTTTCTCCATCCAGTCCCTTGCCCATCCTGTTCCCTCTTTCACCTGAAGATTCCTGGTGCATGAAGAGATGCAAGCTGGAATTTGTACTTTTGACTGAAAGCTGCTTACTGTTCTTCTTGTATGTTGATTGAAGATGGAAACATATCCTATTTAATCATAGAAAATTGCATTCAGAGATATAAAATCATCACACAAAACAAAGTGACTGGTTAATCCAATTAAGAGATTCTAAATTAAAAAAAACCAAGCTGTTATCAATATACCAATGTCAGTTTTCACCAGAGCTTTGAGTTGTCTGATAATATGGCTCTTTCAGGATGTCTAGTCCTGCTTTCAATGAAGTCAATGGCAGAACTCCCAATGACACCAGGAGGAGCAGAATCCACTTAATAATCTGCAAGCTGCTGGTTCAGTAAGAGTCATAGTAATTACGCAGATGGCCGTATAAAGAAGTTCAGCTGAAAGTCATTTTGTGTTAAAAAAAAAAAGAAAAAAAGGAAGAGAAATTCTGTTATAATAGAAAATTACTGAAGACTTAGATGGAAGAGATAGAAGGTGATAAGATATTTGACATTATAGAATGTGGACAAATTGTAAGAGAATTACATAACAGATATCAAGATGGGCATAAAGAACAGGTCTATATGAGTGAAACCTTTGAAAACTTTATTTCAGCATTAAGATAAAATCTTACAGGTTTAATTACATGCTGAGTTTTGCACTGTTGGAAGCAACTAATTTCAGCAGGGCTGTGAAGAGTATAAATTAGTATATTACTGACTTACTCAAATTTGTGTTCCTTGAAATAGGGAGCTGGGTTCAAAAGAAGCAGAATAAAAAGAGGGAAATATGTGTAGATATTAGGGCTAGAAGGAACCATTTTAAGTTGCTGCAGGGGAATTTCAAATTAAATTGGCAAGCAGTGTGTCTCCAGAAGTTGTGAAATCTTTATTAGGAGCAGTCTTTAAGAGTAGGCTTTAGATAAACAATTTTCAGGAATTTCAAAAGAATAAGCAGGTCTTGGCTTGGGAAGGGAAGGTAGACTAGAGAATCTCTTGAAATCCCTCCCAGACACCTTTTCTTTCATTTTTATTTTTATTTCTTCAAAGTGATGATTTCTTCTAATTTATAGGTCTCATGATTTTACTCACTGCTGGTTTACAGAATGTAAAGGCTCCTATTTGGCATCTGCTTTGGTTTTATGGACATTATAAAATAAAGATTCCATTCATCACATTTATTACAGCAGTGTCTAATGACCAACAAAGAATGGTGCCACTGCACTAAGTGTTGTACTCAGCAAGCATTAGTGAACCAGCACCTCTGAGGCTTTTTGGCTTAAACCCCTTAGGTAGTTTGTGCAAGCAGTGAATCACCCTCACTCCACACAGCCTGTGCCTCGTCGTTCCGCTCCATTTTGATTACTGTGTTGCACTTCCTATTTTCTTCCTCTGAAAAGTACTTACCCTGTAGTAAAACCAGGTCAGTGATGCAGGTTTGACTCTGTTATCTGAGCATACCCCACTGGAAATGAGATGCCTCTGTTGAGAGGTTTCTTACCTCTTCCCTAGATAAGAGGAAAGCGGGAAGCATGTTCAGGTCACGGTCTAAGGCTTGTGATCTCTGTGTTGCTTTGCAGAGATGAATCCCTTCCTCCTGGCTCATTGAGTTTGTAGGGAAATTCAGATGTTGAACCCCCTAATCTGGGAATTTCAACCTGGTTTAAGGGTTTTAGATGGGTTTAGTTTTAAAATTTCCTCAGCAGGACATTTTCTTTGCTTATTTTCCAACAGATTTGGTGGCTTTCTTCTTCTTGGATGAGGTTTCTATTCTCCATCTTTTGCCAACAATGTCAAGGGCAGACCATTTTTTTACCATGTCTGTCATGAAGGCTCTACCAACAGATGCTTCTGCAGCGACTCTTTTCAATCATTATCTTTCCACTCACTGCCATTTACCTTCACTCTTTGTACATTCCTTTTGGACCTGGTAAAATTACCCTGCAGAGAGGAGCACGAACACTCTACCACCATGCAGCTATAAAATGCCAGTAGAAGATTTTGCTGCCACTGGGGCCATATTCCCTTGTTAATGCCAGCAACGTGCCATCAATTAGGCATTTTCTTAGGCTATAAAAAGTTGTGTTGGTCTTTCACTATTGTTCAGATATTCAGTTTGGTTTGAAGGACTGATGTCCCTGTGGGAGGCGTTTCACTTCTAGCCAAATACCTCTATCAGATTTGATTCTGTGCTTGAATATTTCCTTTTAATATCCCTCTTCTAATGTTTTGAAGGAGGATTCCCAATCTAGGTTCACTTTTTTTCTGAAATTATTCATTTTTTTTTCTCTTATGGTGCAATGTAGTGATGCTCATTGCACAAACTCACAAGAATTAATCTACCATGAAACATGAGAGAGTCTATTTTATTTATTTATTACTTTGCCTGCTTCTTACTAGTACACACACTAGGCAGTAGAGCACTGATCAGTTACCTGCAAGTTGATTCTGAATCAACCTGAAAAATTCTGGATAAGTGCTTGGAAATCATGGTGTTCACCATTTGAAATATTTTTTACTTTATAATCTTACATTTTCATTGGGTAGTAAACCTTGCTAATCTGTTTCTCTGAGGCTCTTGTACTGTCTCAGTGCAATGTTGATGCATAAATCTCCAGAGACACCCATGCACTAGTAATTCCTGCTATTAGGTTTGCTTGCAAAATTATGTTCTAAAATGATGTCATTTTAAGATTGCTCTGAAGGTAACAAGTGACCTCCCTTCTTGCTGCCAGCTTTTTCAGATCTTTGGCTATCCTTGCATCCAGAGAAAGCCTTAAAATGTGAAGAACAATTGTCAAGGATGGCAGCTCCATACTTTTTGAATTTAATAGGGGAAATGTATCTCTACTGTATGGAATTTTGCAGGTTGGTTAGTTCTGTGGACTGCATATAAAGAATTCCTTGCCTTTGAAATTGTGCATATCCATCTCTCCAGCCTATCCACAGAATTCGCCCCGTAGCTTAATTTGGTTTTGTAACAGGAATGGATGTTAGAACTATTATTAGGGTATGACTTTATCAGATTTAGCTCTACCAAGTTCCAAAGCACTTGTTCGACTGGGTTTCTGGTTGCTATTATAATTAATTAAAATGTTATTTGGTTGGCAGCCTGGAAAATGCTTCTATAGATAATCCAGACAGAATAGACCCACACTTTCTTCCTGGACTCTGCTTTTTTTGGGTGTACTGATCCATACATAGACTGTGGATTTCCTTGAAGAGAGTGTCAAGTCTGAGAATATTTTGTGATGATTTCTTTGAAATAATTTCCATGCAAATAAAACAGTATTTGTCTGCATGGGGCTCTGCTATAAGCAATAAGACACAGGACTCTCCAATGCATCTCCTCCTGCAAGAGTATCTTCTGTTTAGCCAAATAAGTCTGAATTTACACTTTGATACAACTTCTTATTATGCAAGTTATTAATTGTATTATATGATTTAGATGTAGCCTCTGAACAAATAAAATATATTCCTATCTTAGACCTTTTCTTTTCTTAGCCTTTAAAAAAACCCTGTCAATATACAAATTTAAAAATTAGTTAATATGGTATTTAAGATGTAACACTCCTTTGTGGGTTAACCTGTCATTATGTCTGATTATTCCACTACATTAGGAGCTTATTCAGAGTAGAAGAGAAAAACATCTTGTCTTCCTGACAAGGCAAAGCAGAAGAAGAAAATGATTACATAAAGAGATAGTGGGTCCCACTGTTTTTCCAGGCATTTTAGCAAAGTTATTCTGAATTTGCATCTGTGTCACCAAGGACAGGATTTGGCCCACACTGTGTAAAGGCTGCATCCAGTTGTTATAGCAACGAGAATTCTAAAAATTGTGGAAGAGAATACAGGGTTGTTGCGATAAGTGATGCATTAAAAGTGACTGCTTTCTTGTGGTTTTATAGTTTTAATTGATGCTTTCTTTTTGTGGAATGCATTTTTATTGATGGTTGCAATTAGCTAAGATGCTCAATAGCAGCTTTAACATTTCATTGGCCAGATATTACACAGGAGATGACCAGGTGAAGTTTTACAGCAAGATGAGTGACTGGTTAGCTTAAACTTATATGACAAACTTATGTTCTGTGCATTCCAATTGACGTCTTCAACAGCTGTCACACAGCAGCAGGAATCAACCTAAAGCTAATGTTACCACAGTGACGACAAGGAAACCACATTTTTAACATCTGAAGCATTCTATATTCTGAAACAGACTTGTGAGAGAAAAAGTTTCTCTTGGTTCCTTTACTTGATTCTTTCAAGATCATTGCCTGGAGATGTAACATGTATAATGCTTCCCAACTATCTTCTCTCTGGTATGTGCTGTGTTGAAGTTTGAAGTCTATATATCTATCCCAACCATCCCTCTAAATTTACAAATTATTTGGCTGCATTTGCTCAAGTGGGTCCACCAGTACTCCATTACAAATTAGCCTGCCAGCAGTCATGTCCTTGGGAGGAGAGACCTGACTCACATCCTCCTGGAGAGTTATGGGTGGCACTGATTAAGTAACAAGCATAGAAATGAAACACTGGGAGGCTAATGGTACCTGTGAAATAAAGATGAATTCAAGTTTTAATGATACAGCATATTATTATACATATAAAACTGTTGCAGTTTGCAGACATCGAAGTTCAAATGTTTGCATATGGGTGTCCATATGTGCCTAAACTTCCATCACACACAATGGTGCCCAAGTCAATGGTGTGTGACTTCTTTACCTAAATGTGTCACCTGCTGCCATATGAGATATTTTGGGGTGTCAAAACCAACTAGGATTTCTGGGACGTCCAACCATTTTTTAAGCAGAAGCTGGATATGCCTAATACGGCATCAATATTTTGGCAATTGAATCTTCCCATTATTTAGGCTGAACAATTACATAGCTTGATATTCAGCTGACACCAGTGCTAGTCTTGTTTTGCTTAATCTGTATTAATTTGTTGTCTAACTGTAACAAAGCTTGAACACCAACTCACACATAGATACATATACTATGGACACCTTGCTGTCTAAAAATGGGTGATGAATTTTGTACTTGATTGCTGTTTTCTAGCCATAACCCTAACACCAAATGAAGTAAGCAAAGACAATTTTTTGTTCTTTGTTTTTTTTTTTTTGCTTTTAATTAGACTAATTTCCCATTTGCTCAATTGAAATCAGAATAAAATTTCTACTATTTTGGAAGGGGAGAGACAGAATGCATGATTTGGAATATCTAGAAATCTAGTGATTTAGAAATATAGCTCACTAACAATAACATCCAGGGGACTGTGGTTACCAGTCTTCATAGTCTTGTTTTGTTTAAGCTGTTTAAACATAAAGTATCTAAAGTGGTAATTTAGATGCTTTCCATTTTCGTTGGGGTGAGAGACACTTCCACAGGGTTTCCTTTCTGCTATTGACTGGTAAGCCTGACTCATGAGGCTGTGTTTATGTCTAAAACAGCTTCTAGTTGACCAGAGTTTGATAAGATTAGCTGCCATGAATGATTGCAAATAACTGGTACAGCACCTGTTTGGGTGCCCCAGTAACAGCAGTCCGTAGGTAAGTGGGAGTGGATGAGATCAACTCCATATTTACACTTCGGCAAATGGCTTTAAAATATTGACAAGAATTTCTATTGACAGCTTGTAGTACAGCTACATAAATATGGATACTCGATAAACTAAGTTTTCAGATAAAATTGCTGTTGTGGCCCTGATACACATTGATGATTATAAAAGAGACACAAACCTTTTTGTGAGTTGAATTAGATTCTGTGTTGGTGTCCTGCAGTGAGTGTGATCAGCAAATTTCAGGACACATATCAATCAATAGGGAGAAAATAGTCACCAAGACTCAAGTTCTGCAAGATACTCCAGCATACAGATTGTTTTTTACTGGAGTTTCTCCTGTGCTAGAGATTAGGCACTTGCTAATCAGAGCCTAGGTTTCTACAAACTGTAATTTGTAGCATTACCCGAAATGTTCTGTCTTTCAATTGCTCTACTTACCTCATTCCCTGGAGGTCATAGCAAAATATTGCTGAGGTGAAAGTTAACTCAAGTTAACTTTCAGTGCACCTGAAGTACTGTCTTAGAGAAAGTTTCTTTTCAGAAGCCAATATTTGAGCATCCCTCAAAAGGACATCATGTCTGCAGCCAAGCTCTGGGGGACCAGGGGTGAAGCTGCCACCCTGCCTGTGGCTTTGTCCTTTGCCATGAGTTACTGCACCACTGGAGGAACTGCAGAAACCAGCATGTCCTGGCTCCTCAGCTCCTGCTATGGTCATGAGAAATTAGCCTGCACACTGCCTCCTCCCATCATACCATGGTCTGTGCTCTGAGCCCAGCAAAATGGCTGGGAAAAACCACAGCAGCTCAGGGGGCAACGTGAGCTGGACCACCACATGGGACTGGAGCGACAGAAAGTGGTCATTAATAAATCAGCCAACACCTTTGAGTTAAGCTGTTGGATCTGAGCAGTTGGTTGGTTTTATTTTTGTTGGGTTTTTTTCCCTAAGACAGTGTGTGCATGCATGTATATTCAGAGAAATAGCTCATATCTGAGAAGGCAGCCAAAGGAAAAACACATACCGCTGAAAGTAATAATGGCTGGAGGCTGCTATAGCATTGTCATTTTTAGCTCTTAAACAATGACAGTACTCTCTGTGCAGTAGAAAAGAGAAGGTAAAATGTAAGTCCTGTTCAGATACTGTTGCTGGGAAGAAAATACATAAATCTGCAGCTTTAATGAAAAGAAAAAGCAGTAGTGGTTACAGTCAGAAAAACACAACATATTTTTTATTTATTTTAGTCAAGCTATAGCATGTAGATTGAAAAAGAAGTTAAATATGGCAGGATATTTGTAAATAATAGTTCTGACCTCGACTAAACTAAAGCTACTTTCAGATTTGCACAGCAGGTGATGTCTTAAGCTTATTTTTAACCCATGAAACTCCAAAAGGGTGAAATTAAACAAAGCACAGAGAATATACATAAAGCAATAGAAGCAGCTTCTGCACGTTCCTCTTGTCCTCAGACTCAATTATGAACCTTCTGATAAAATCTGAAGCAGTGTGTTTGCTGTCTGATGTATTAGTGGGAAGCTGAAGGTGCAGCTCAAGAGAGGAGTGAGACAAAAATGGGCAAGATGGGACTTCACTAAAACAGCAGCTTGTGAGCCCCTCAGCAGCAGCTGCAGTTCAGCCAAAGTTTTGTTTTTCAATGATCTTTGCTCTCAAGGCAACAAGGAATCCAGGTGGTCTGGAATAGTTAGAAAAGTCGTAATGTTCCTCTGTCCTCTGGCAAACAGTCAGGAAAAATTGACCTGGAACATCAACCTTTCTCCTGTTCTCTGGGAGGCATTGACCAGGGCAGGAGCATGAAATACTGCCTTGGCACACAGAGCATGCATCTCAGCTGATGAAGATTCCTCTGTTGGGAGCACAGGGACAGCTTCCTTTGTCAAATTGCATAGAGAAGAACAAAAGGAATATACATTGTTTCCTTTATGTATGCAGAGTTGTTAAAAATTCATGGCCCCATTCTCCAAGAGATTCATCAGACATGAACTGAATGAACTAAAAGGCGTGCTTTATGTTGCACAAGTATATTTGGAAAGGAATTGAAAAGTGGACAAAACTCATGAACCAAAACTATATTTGGTGTGACCATCATACAGAGTGATGCATCCATTTCCTCAGAAGTATGTGAAGATTAAACAAGCAGAAAAGTCTTTTAAAAAGCCCTTGTTGTCCTCTGAGGGATGTCAACAAAGATCAGGTTTAGCTGACCTGTTGCTTCACAGGGTGGGTTGGAGCCACAGACCAGTCTCAGGGTTTGAGGATGAAGGATGAGATTCTTTGTCTGAGCTCTGCAAAGACACGCAAATAGAAGTTTGAGCTGGGTGATTACCCAGACCCTCAAAGGATGTCCAGTTATGCCTGCTGATGGATTTTGTGTCTGAAATGAAAATGGTTGAGTAAGAACAAAGCAGCATAACTTCTTCTTTCCCAAGAACATGTATTATGATACAGAAATCAGGGAATTAACAGCACATGAAAAGGTACTTTCCATATGGCCATTTAGCAAAGTTAATAATTGAAATCATTAAAATATGTAAGAGTGAAGCTTGAACTATATTAAATTGGTGCTCTTTCAAATTAGATTTAAATTTCAAGAAGACATAATGGGACCAGATATTTTGCTGACAGAAAATACAAAGCATACCAAGTGTTATTAAAGCAACGGTAAATTTGCCTATCTTACTAAGTTATGTGTTCTCCAGTAAATTTTTGTCAATTAAAATATTATGAACATTAAATATTAAAAATGTTAAACTACATAAAAGCCTGAAACTGATACTTTTGAAGTTAAATATAGAAACACAAACTGTTTTGAAAATTAATGAGTAGTAAGATGCTACTTTCAGTTATTTAAGTTAAAACATTTAATCTAACAACGTAATTAATTTTGCTGTTTGTTAGTTACCAATGCCATAATAATAAAAAACTTGTTTGGAATTTAATCACTCCTTTGTTGACGTTTGACTATACTTCTTTTTATTTTATGTATGGTCTCTTTACAATTATTCTCATTGTGTTCTTTTCATTTATAGTGGAGGATTAAGTATTTTTTATAAATTTCCATTAACTATCTTTTTGTTCCACACTAATAGCCTCCTCTTACTAATTCTCTTAATCCACTTAATGGTTGATTTAATAATCTGAAAAAATATGCTATTTCAAGCTTCTCCAGTCTTCCAGAAAATAATCTTAAAACCTGACTCATGTAGAGGAAAGTGGAGTTTTGAAGCAATCATGACTGACTCTGCTCAGAACTCATGTTCACCTGAAAGATTTTAATCAATGAGCTGTTTGGGCCCAGGTATCAGGATGAGAAACCTGATAGTTGATATATATCCTCTTTTCTTGAAGGAAAGAACACAGCATTTCTGTGAACAGTTGTGTGGACACTGGCAGTCCAGAAGGGGAGTACTCTGAATGAAAATGATCTGGGGTCATAGGAAAAGTTAAAAAAAATCTCTGAATAAGATGTTGATTACCAGGCAATAGCAGAGGCTTCTTCCTTGGGGTATTAATTTTTTTTGGTTTGTTTATTTTTAAGATTTACTTGTATGTTTAAAGAGGACAGTGTTGTAGATTGCAGTCCAGCATTTGCACCAGAAAGGTCCATCTCCCTGTAGCATAGCAGTGGTCTGAAACCTGCATCAGCTTATTTCTTCCTGTACTTAAAATAATCTCTGCTTTTTCTCCCACATAACTGATTCCATCATTCACAAATGCCAGATACACTGACCATTGTATCCATCATCTCCTGAATGATGAAATCCTGAAACAGGGTTTTAATAATCCAGTTTATTTAATTTAATTTATTCTGAGATATTTTTAGAGAGTACCATCCAAGTTTTACAGTTTTGTGCTATTTCCTCCAGATGTGATGGAAAACATTATCCCTTCCAGACCACAGATTGGACAAAATTATCCAGGGAGAAAATGTTGTTAGGTGGACTGGCAGAAGAGTCTGCAGACAGGTATCCACTTCACAGAAGAAATAATAGCTGCTTTCTGTCCTGTAGTGGGACTTATGGAAGGTGGAAGGAAAGCAATGAAAAGAGTGACAATAAGTAAGAGGGGAGAAAAGAGGGGAGAAAAGGTGTGAAGGAGCTTTGAGACACACACCCTTAGCACCAGTTCAGCTGTGTGTTGCTACAAGAAGCTCCCTCACAGCAACCCCAGCTGTCTCGGCATGTATTTCACCCCCACACCTGCTGGGAACCCAGCTCCCTCTGCCCTACCCTCTCTGTCTGCCATGGCTGTCTCAGGAGGAGGGATTGGCTCCCCTTCAAATATGAGCTCAAAATTATTTTTATTACTTTTAATCATTTTCAAGGAATAATAATTAAAAAAAAAAAAAAAGAAAAGAAAAAAAGCAGGGTTCTGGGAAGGAAAACTGTGCTTGAAGGAGTTGGTCCATGTGTCCCAGGACAGGTCAGGTCCCAAAGGGACTCCTGGTGTCACTGCTTGTGTTGTGAGAGGCCAAAAGCTCTGGGCAGCTTTATTGAGAGGGTCTTCTGTGGAGAGGCAAATTGTGTTCCTCCTCCTGTTTCCATGGGGATGGGAAATGTGCCTCTGCATAGACGGCAACAAAAAGGGAACTGGAGGAAGAAAGATCTGAGGCTGTTCTCTTTCCCAGACATAGTAGATGCTCCTCTAAAAGGAAATTAGAAGTTTGTTTTCTGCATATTCCTCAAACACTAGGTGAAAACATCCTGAGAGTTTTATATTTCTTCTCCCAGATATCCATCTTGCTAATCAATAAATTCTACAGCTGAGAATGGGAGGATGATTTATGGAACAGTGAAGTATCACACTTACACTCCTTTGTTGATGTATTGATGCAATATATTATGGAGGCAATATCCTGCAGTGAAACATTGATTCAAAACATGGTTTTAAGCAGCAGCAGCATTATGGAATAACCCTGTCTACCTTTATACTTTCATTTTTATGTCTGTGAGATTAAAACATTTAGGGTGATGCCATCATGGCATTGCTGGCCTCCTCAAAAAGAAAAGATCCCCATTTCTATGAGAGTTGTCCTTGGACGAGTGCCCCCTTCAGCTGGTGCACGGAAGGGATTGGATATTACCTATGCTGAGGGCAACCAAATGTTGTAGACACAGCTGGATGGGTCAGGTAGCATTTGCAGCCTTGTTAATAGGGGGGCTGCCAATGCCTTTGAAGGAGGAGAGACTGCCTGATCCATCCTGACGCATTGCCAGCATGGTCTGTGTTTATTTGCTGCTTCCTCTCCCTGTCAATGATGAGCAGTGTTTGTTTTCAAGTAGCTGTGCTTCACCATATCCCCAGTGAGCAAAGTGCATTGCAGCCACCCGAGTATATCGAGCAATAAGACTACATTAAGGAAGCCTCCTAGGGAAGCCAGTGTACCACAGTGTTAAAATTAGACAACATATTGTACAACACGGCCTCAGATATTCAGATGCACATTTTTCTTCAAGGTCCCGTAGGCACATTCAGGTTTGAGCAGTGAAGAGCACAAACAGCTGCAATCCTCAGGAGCCAGTGGGCACATTGCTGTCACCAGCTACCAAAGTGTAAGTCAGTGACTTTGGCGCACCTGGAGGAAAAAAGTCTGCTACCCAAACAAAATGTGATTTCTCATCAGGGAGTAGAGCAGGAGCTTGGAGGAGGAGCAGAATCTGACTGCAGAGCTCCACAAAGAGATTTGCAGAAGGGAATCAAGTGTTCAGGTAATTCTCCTTGAATTTTATTTTTTTTTGTCTGACTGGTGTTGTGTATCAACACAGATGTGCTGGCATGCTCTGATGTAGAGTACTGCCTGCTAAAAAAACTCTAACAACTTCTCTTTGGGAAGAAAATAGCAATGGGTTATATGCAAAAGCAGCGCATATCTTGCTATAAATCCAAAGAGCCAACAAATAACTAGACTACTCATGCATCTAATTCCTCAGTGTTTCTCTCTGGTACAGTGATTGCTTTGGAGCAGATGGATAACTGAGAAGACACCCAAAACTATATGCAGTGCTTGGCATCCTTTCTGGGGACTGCATAACTGTGCATCTTTGGACTATGTACTTAATAACTTGTCAGGGAGCCTTACAGGATGTACCTAATGGCATTAATGAACTCCCTTTCTCATAAGGATTGTGATACAAAAGAAGAAGCCAAGAAGAAGGATCTGTTGAAAACTTTTTTTTTTGAGTAAAGTACAAAGACTAAAAACAAATCTGTGGTCTAGAACAGGGCATGTTCAAGTTTCTTACTATGTGTGCTTTGTAAGTGCTCCCAGTTTTGAGGGAGTGATAAGAAACTCATATTTCCATAAACTAGAAGTACATCAAGGAAATAAATGCTTCTGGGGAGAGTGATAAAAAGATCCTTAGTAGCCTGGATTGCTAAGGAAACAGAAAACAGAGCTAAGGAGATGAATTAGTTGTTATTAAGCACCTGAAATTTTCTTCAGGCAAAAGCAGTCTAGCATTCAGCTACCAAGCAGGGAACCACTTACAGTACTAAGCACTTGTTGGAAATTTTCAGACTAGCTGAGAAATTCTGGTGCAGATGTCACTGTCTGTGTCTATTTCTGGCTGTGTTGCTGTGCAATTAAACTAGAGCTCTTTCCTGCTCATCTGAAGGATAGGGTGAAGATAACTGTACAGCACATACTTCCATGAGGATATTTGTATTTGCAAAACATTTCCTTGCAGGAGTCTCAAAATATAATTTGATGATAGTTATCATCTCAAATGAGACAAAGCTTAACAGCAAGAAATTGATTTGTGGCTGAAATTTCATTTTATCACCTTAAAAACTAGTGATAGAATCTGGCATAACAGTGTATGTCCTTTGGAGTATGTCTTGATAAAAGTTTCATGTTGATTAGTTACTTGGGCAGCTGGCCAGCTCTCTCTACTAATTGTAGAAGACAGAACATTTATTTTGTAATAGACTTTGAAAAAAATCCTCTCCAACTTAAATTAGAAGATGCTAAATGAGAGTAGGTCTGACTTGTGTTTTGAAAGAAGAGGAAGCAATATTGACACTTCAACTTCAGCAGACATGTATCATCCAATGCAGTTCACTTTGCTTTCTTCAGATTTCCAAGCCAGAAATCAGGGAAAAAAATTATCACTTTTCTGAATGATGCCATTTTGTGGAATAGCCCTTAGTATTAGAGCACAGAAAAGAAACAATATGCTGAAAATATATGCTGAAAATGATATATAACTAGACAAGAAATCATTGAAAAGTTTCTATGTATGCAGAAAAACCACCAAACTTACTGCTTCTCTTGCTGCATCTGTGCAAAGTAAGTTTTTGATTGTACATTTTTGCTTGTTTTGAATTATAGCTCTCTGGAGCCCTGTGTACGGTTCCTTTTAGACAGTAAATCCTGCCTAAAGTGGAGAAAGCCTAGATCTTCAGCTGTTAGAATTAAGGGCTGGTCTTGTTCTTTGTTTACTTCCTTCAAGCAAAAACTTGAAGATCAGACTCTAAATAGTGGTGCTACCTCGTTAAACGTTGATATAGAGAAAACTGCCCACATTCTTCACTAAGAGGTGTGCTGGAATATGGTGGTGAAGAGCAGCATCTTCTTCTGGGAAAGCAGAAGGCTGCTCACCAAGGATTTTTACCTTTGCTATGGCTGCTTCCACCAAGACAATCAGCTTGAAGAGGCCATAAGACAATCCTGATTATGCCTCAGCCATTTGCAGCCATAACAGAGTATATATACTATTAATCAGTTTGTCACACATCACAGTATGCACTGAAAATATTGTGATAGATGCAGCTACTACTGTATATGGAGCTGTCAGCAAATGGGAGATACAGGGATTTTGCCTTCAAAAATACAGAAGTTCCCTCATCAATTCATTTAGCATGTTATTTTTCCATTGAGAGGAAGTTCTGTTCTTATGAAATTGTTCAGTATCCTTCACTTCATGGATATTTTGACCTTGCTTTTCCTCTGTTTTAAAAATGATAGGATAATCTGGACCAATAAATTCATGTCAGGTGCAACTGAAAGAGAAAAAGATCACTTGTACACAAGTGGTCTTCAGAAGGTGAGGATTTCAATAAGGAAAAAACTGGTAAGGACCAGAAGCATGTTAAAGAAAGTTTGGGATGTTGCAGAAGAGGAGCACTGAGCTGTGGAGTACAAGATATCACTTGGATTCAGGAAAGCAGTCCTCAGTGATAGTTGGTGACTATCAACTGAAAGTCCCTAAACCAAATAAATTTGTCTTGTCATTCTTTGTGTCTTTAAGTTGACAAAGACACTGAAAAATTAGTAGAGCATTCAGGGGTAAGTTACAAGGATGAATCAAAATACGGGCAAATGATGTGCAGTTAGACAGTAAAAGGGACAGCATAAGGCAACTTAATCACCTGCTGTAAATACCTGCCCTGAAACATAATCCACTAATGGAAAAACAATACTGAGAAAAAAAGACTTGCTGTGGCTCATGGAATTCTAGTGGATGTAATTAGGAAGGTGGCTTACAATACCATAAAATTATTTGCCAAGGGATGTAGATATTTTCTTAGTCCTTTGGAGGTAGTTTCTAATTCCAATATGGATTCTCAGACTCTGCATGCAACCTGTGAGTTTTTGTTTGCAGAACAATGTAGGACATCAGGTTTGGTGTCCATAACCATCCTCTTCCATAGTCCCATTTTAATGTGTTGGTCTTCATTGTTTTCCTGGCTTAGTCTGTTGGTACAACTCTAAGCAGTGAAAATAACTAAATTTTCAGGTCTAGAGTAGTAACACTTCTGAACAGTCATTCTTGCAGAAATTACCATTCCATCAGTGTTCATTTCACTCTAAGATTTATGAGATTTATTGGGGAAGATGAGTTATAAGGAGAAGTAGTCCCACAGGAAAATCAATTTGTCCTAAATGCTCTCCAGGGTCAAGAATAATTATGGAAAACAGCAGAAGACAATATATTTCAGAATTCTTCTAAGTCATAAGCAGAAGATAGACAGGTGGTGTATGACATGGATGGTCATGTAAACCATTGCACTGTAGTTAACAAGAATGTAGGATAGGAATATAACCGCCCTGCAGACACCAAGGTGAGAGAAGGAGAGGATGAGGTTCCCCAGGCATTGATGCAGAGATTCCCTTGCAGCCCATGGAGAGTCGTGCTGGAGCAGGGACAGATAGTGCAGCCTATGGAGGACCCCATACTGCAGCACGTGTGCATGCCCTTTGTCTCAACCCTGTTCTGTTGAAGAGGGGGATTGAAAGAGTGATGGAGTGGGCACCCAGCAATCAAGCAAGGTTAACCCAACACACTTTCATGTGCTACCTATGGATTCTTTTTTCTGTAGAACATTACAACACATATAATTTTCACAAGTGCAGCCAAGATAATTGCAATTATTAATTCTTTCCATACCTTTATATGCTCTTGTTAGTTCAGTGCATTAAGCTAAATTACAACAAATATACCTTTAGGAAAAAGCTCAGTAGGATAAAATTGTCCTTGAGGTCTATCTCTAAATTTTAGCCAACTTCCCAATTCCCTCACATTGTACTACAGAGTTGCAGTGTTTAATTACAACATTAATACATTTCTCAGTATGAAACACACTTGTGGCTTTTACCTTAGACACTAATAAGTTGAGTTTGATAGCAGGAAAAAGAAAAATCCGAACACTGACATTGTTAAGGTCAATAACACAGTAGTTTACCAAAGAAGCTCCATACCCTAATTTGAATTGATTCTCTGAATAGTTTCATTACAGGATTCTAACTAAATCAAGCCCATTGTTTCACAGTGACTCTGAGAAATGACTTTGCTCTGCTAATTATTAAGGTAAAACATCTGTACGCATTGCAACTTGTTTGTGACTTCTATCACTTTGTTGGATAAATTATCAGTGTAAAAAATATTTAAAATAAAGGTGGATACAGACAGAAAGAGCACATGGATATCAATGGATCTTTGCAATTACTAGGAACAGAGTTCCTAGTTAGCTAATTCTGCTAATTCCTTCAAATGAATGCAAGGTGGACTGAAGTATAGCCCCCCTCTTACTGCAAAATTCTTGTAACCCTGCATTCAATATAGAATTGATTTTGCAGTGGCATGGGAAAGCAGGCGAATGTAAGGATTTTGAGGAAATTGACATCTTTATACTGAAAAGTTAAAATAAATATTTCAAATGTCTCTCTTTTTTTTTTTTTTTCTCCAGTTCACTTTTATAATTGAAATACATGCAGACCTCTGCCACACACTCCTGTCAGGACAGAGCAACTACTTGGCATTCAGTGTGCAGCCCAGAGCCCAGGTTAAGGCAGAAGGGAAGGGTAGTACCCACAAGCATGGAAGGAGAGGCTCATGGGCTGGATGGTGAGAAGGTCTGTATTCAGCTTTTTATAACCTTCTGGGCTAGCACGTGGAGGGACATTGCTTGCCTGTAGGGGTCAGACAAAAAGTAAATTTACATGGGGAGAAGTCAGGTGGTAAGACAGCTTGGGGAAGATAGGGCAAAAGAAGATGGACATTCTACAGGCTGAGCAGCAGGAGCACCACAACCTCTTTGTAAAAGTCAGGCAAGTCCTGTGCAAGGAGTAAAGCTGGTGGGAGGGAGGTGAGCAGAGAAGAGAAGGAAGTGACATCCCCAGCAAGACAGAATCATCCCCAGCGAGCTGCTCAGGTGCTGCTCAAGAGGATGCAAGGAAATGTTCATCTGTTTTCTTGTTATCATGTCTTGACCTTTCCTCAGAAGCCAGTTCTCAGGTAGCTCGAACATAAATAAACACTGGCTGGAGGCTCAATATCTCTGAAAGTGCAAAGCCAGATATGTTGAAATTCAGTGACTGGAGCTACTATCAGAAAAACACCAATGTTTAAGTCCACCAGCTCTGAAATATGCAGTATCATAGCTTCCTTAAAACCATCCTTGTACACAATAGGTCTTAATTATGCTCTGTTTGCTGGATTTTAGGACAGACTCCTCCAGTAGTCCTTTTACCTGACTGCAACAGATTCAGTGTATTTATGAAAACACTTCCTGCTGCTACTGCATGTGAAAACAAAGGCATTTAATGAAGGGTCTTCAACAACCTCAGAACAGCAATGTTTTTGTCTGCTTTAGATAACATTACACAATCTTCTTTATTTCATTTCCATTTGCATCAGGGATATACAGCCTGAAGAGTGACCTACTTTTCCTGCAATATTTGCCTTGCTTTTAATTATAGCAATTATCATGCCCTGATCGCTGGCATAGTCCCCAGAATGTTGACTTTTTTTCTTAATGTTATTGTTATATAGATTACACAGACTCTTTGCCAGCATGTTGCCCTCTAATTATCCAGCTGAAAATGCTGCCTGTGCCACAGACAAGCAGGAGGGTTTTGTGTGAAGGATCTTTGAGCATTTCTCAGGAGGCTGCTGTGCAGCAATTGTTATGCATGGACCCCACTGAGGACAGGTACGGCTCTATGTTGCTCCTGAATACCCTCTTGTTTCTTATGTTGTTCTTCCCTTACTTTCAGTGTAACCTTTTGTCCTGGTTATAGTGACCAGGACTAGTTTGTCACTGTGTGGGTGTGGCTAAGACTGTGTATTCTACTCCCTCTATGTATTTTCTCATGAACTGTTAACAATGGATCATTTGCAGCAGCTTCCTGGGGCACACCTGACCCCTCAGGCTACAGGGTGGGTGCTTGGGAACTTCTGTGAGATAAGAAAGGTTTCCTGTCTTCACACCAATGACTCGGGTGTGGTAAAGCCCCTCTGGAGAGCTGTTAGCACCTCCACACCCAGCCTGAGGGGTCATGTCTGCTAAGGGGCCATCAGGGTTTACAAAAATATGCCATGACTCACCCATTGTGAAACTCCCCACCCTGGGGGAGGTACTGGGCACTCCCACCTGAACCTAAGCATATATATACTGGGGGTTTTGGGACTGAACTCACTCCCTCGCTGGATCCGGAGGAGGACCAGAGCCTCAGCAGGTCTGCGACTACCACTCTTGACCAGACTGGGACCATCATCCTCAAGAACAGGTTTTCCTTTTTCCTTTTACTGTGTACTCAAGGGGGCTGGGTGGTGCTCAGCACAGGGGCTGGCAAGTTCCATTCTGTTTGTGCCCCAGGGTGCTGGGTTACACACCTGTTTCTGTGGGTCAAACGGGCTTTTCCCTCTGTACCCTTGTACTCATTGTGATCTTTTTAATAAATTGTAGTTCTGACTTGCAGTCTTTTGTGAGTTGGGTTCATTTCTCCTGCTGGTTTACATTTAAACCAGCAAACCTTTTTAACAAAGTGTACAACACAGACAGAGCAGCCTGGGAGCCATCAAATGGCTGTCACAACTCTCAGACTATGTATCACAGAACCGTTTTTTACTGGTTCTAGGTAGATACATCAGGAAGTTTTTTCTTTGTAAAATTATTTCATATATTTTTATTAACTAGATTATTAACCTTTTTGTTTTTATTAATTAATTTAACCTGAGAGTTAATCTAGGTTAATTATATTATCATTCAACAACAGAACAATTTGTATGCGGTTCAAATGATAAGCAGGGTAAACCAAACTGGACATGGTATGTAACACCAGAGAAAAAATGAATAATACTCTTCTGCTGCATTATTTGACCCACTATTTCCTGATTTCAAAGTAACAAATATTTGACTTTTGAAAAACAGATAATAGTAAAGATCACTTTTGCTAAAAGCATAGTAAAGAGGAAAGATATTCTTACATCACAAATATCATAGGAGTGATTGCATGACCTGGTGAATGGGAAACTGTTTCAAGAACTTCCGTTTGGTAGAAAACACCATTGTTACTGCCTCAGAGTCCTCCTTCTTCCCCAGTCTAATCCTTGCACCTTCTCTGTCCTGATTCCTTATTAAAGGATGTCATTTAAAGAGTGAAGATTTTTTGCTGAAAGCTGGATGTCCTGGTCTGGACAATCAGAAAGTCACTGGCTAACCAGACAGAGAGAGCACAGCTGGTTTTACAGGTGTCTTTTCTTATCAGCCTTCTTTGAAGGAGACTCTATATCTGTGTGTGCAAATCCTTGGTCTCCCACTTCAACAATATTACTGGGCAAGAAACAGTTAACTGAGAATGTTTTAATAATTACAAAAGTAACTGAAAGATGTAGTAAATATATTATTGAAGCCAGATCAGAATTTCTGGTCTTCTACACTGTCTAATAATTTAGTTCCCTGTTTCACCCCTGGGTGAACTGATCCCATAATTGCTCATGCTGTAGAAATGCTAATTTGCTTATAGTGACTCATTTTTGGAACAAGCTGATGTGCTCCCATTAATAAAAACGATGAAAACAAAAACCTGAGTTTGCTTCTGAGGGAGGTCCAGCTCAAGAACTACTTCCAGTGGGAAGCAAGAAGGATTCAGTCCCAGGCTTGACTCCCTCTGCACAACCTTCTTCAATGCTATCATAACAATTTTTGCACCTCCCAATATGCAGCTGCCCCCATACCATGCCCCAGGACAAACATTGCATGCTCAGGGTTTCATGCCAAAGCACAGCCCACATTGTTTGAGAAATTTGCATCTGCAATAAGCAGCACATAAACCCCACCAGTTCCTGATGGCTAAAATGGTGCCCCATGCACCTGGGCTGTGTGCTTTATGATGTGGATGCAACGGCTCTGCCCTGGAGGGGTCTCCAAGGCACTCTGCTCGGAGTCGCTCCACACCACTTGGTGAGAAGCTGAAGATCATGTCCAAGAGCAAAGAAATTCTGTAGTGTAGGTGCAGCCAACAAGGAGTCCGAGATGTAGCCCTGCCCCTGTGTCAGCTCCAATTCTTATGCGAGATGAGCAGGCCCTGTTCCTGCAATGCTATTCTTGTTCTGGCAGCCTCTGGGACAGATCTCAGGTGTACCAAAATATCTTGCCTGGGGAAGGTAAGTGGCCTAAAACTGCCAGTTCAGGTGGGGTTCATTACCCCCTGACAAAGCCCTTCAGGTCCTTCCTTAAGGGATGTCTATAGCCCCTCTCATCCCTTGCCCACCAGTGCTCAGGCACCTGTAGTCACTAAGAGTGGTGCCACCAAACAATTTGGTACTACGACTTCACACACTTCTGCCCCCTCTTCTTTCTTTTCATCTTAATTTGTTTTTATTGCTATAAATGCATTCACATTTCTTTATGTCTACATGCTATGCAACATGTTTCCACTCATCTCTGCACTGGCACAGCCAGTCCCTTGGTTTTTAAGTAGCAATGTTCTGTAATAAACATCAAATCCCATGAACACAGCAGGAGGCTCCTGACAGTTTAATTATATTCCACAAGGCATGAAGTTCTCATTGTGCTCCATTTGTGATTTTTTTTCTTTTTTTTAAACCTGTAAAGGCAATATTTTTGGTTGATTTCATCCTTTTACAAGCCAAGAAGGTGTATTCCTTTGGGGTGCTGTGAAAGGTTTACCGCTTATGCAGACATAAACAAGGTGTGGGGATTAACAGGGGATTGAGAGGACATGGCTCTCCGTAAACATAGCAGGGCAAACATCAATTTTAAATAATGCTTTTCTTTCTTAAGGTGCTTAGGTAGTGTCCCAACACACACGTACAAAATGGGGATAAACTCTGTTTGTATCACAGCTTTCTTGCCAGAAGGGAAAACAGAGCCTTTACAGATACAGACCCTGCTGTTAGCTCTGCACATTAACTAACTGTAAAAATGCAATGAAGGTAATCAGCATAGCAGAGGTTTTTCCCAGTGTTAAAATGTGTCAGAAATCTAAATTATTAAATCTTCATCTATACACATATGTTTGGTCTGTTTTAAGTAATGTAAATGTGTCCAATTTAATGATGATTTCCCTTTCCTTACTTAACCTGTTTAAGAGATATTTAAGCACCACTGAAGTAAATAACTCTCAAAACTTCAGTTCTATTAATCCATTCAAAATTTAGCCCATATTTGAATACCACAGTGCCCATTTTGGACAAACTATGTTTTTGAATGGCATACCAATCTTTCCTTTATTTATGGGTGTGATTTAATTGACTACTAAAATAACATCTCTTTAGACAAACATTGGCATCACAGACAACCAGAGATAATTGACAATGTTATTTAAGATGGGGACATTTCAAAGATATGGGAAAAGTTTGAACTATGACTCTGACCCTTTTATTCCAGGAACACTCTTTTGTGGAAGGTTTTATTATTTCTGCCCCTTAATGGGAAACTTCACTGCCAGAGTCTTCACCGCTGTTCCTCATCTGCCTTACTCCCAAGGGCTCACCTGGGCTTGACAGGTCTAAGTTCTCATCATGGGAAGATAAACAACTTATGTTAAAGCAGTGCACTATTTATTCAAAGACAGAGGGAGGGAGTTCAACAGTGTCACTTTTGTATTGTTTTGCAATTCAAAGAGGTCTGCTGGGTTCAAATCCAAGTTCCCTAACCCCACACAGGAAGAGGTACAAAACTCCTGAAGTATCTCTCCTTTGATGGCTCTGACTGCTGCTACTTGCACACTGGTTTTGATTACTAGACCAGAAAATCTGATAGATAAGTGGTGCTCTGACTCCAGGCACTCGTGTAGACAACACTTTGTGAGCCTTGGCTGGGTTAGTTGATCAGCTCCCATTTAATTATTGTACACTATTGTAATTATTGTAAACAATAATTGGTAACCTTCTCCCTGATTATACTTCACCTCAATTATTTTTTAATTTTTTCCCCCTCTCTCAAACTCTAAAAGTGTGCTTTTATTTCACTTTATGCCTTATACTGTTATAAAAGTAATAAATTGCTCTCAGACACCACAAGAGTACTGGAAGACTTGGGAGAAAAAAGAGAAAGGGACTAGAACAGGGAAAGTCCCAAGCACAGCCTGCAGGTTCTGGGAAGCTCCAGCTAATCATGAAATCAGAAAACACAGAACTAAATTGACATGGCACCCAAAAAACAAAACAGTGTAGGTTCCAAAGTGTCTTTTAAAGGAAAAACAGTATCTACTGAAAAACTTTAGAGACCCAGCCCTAAGAGTTGCTTTCTACACATTTCTACACATTTGTCTAACTTAATTTTGACAAGAGAGCAGCTCAAGATATTTCAAAGAAGCTTGTAACATCTTGTTCCTTCCTCACTTCCTTTGAAGTTTTAAGCGATTCTGCAAAAGAGAATGGAAAGGAGATGCAGAAGTTTCGTTTCCAAATAACATCGATAGCATGTTCTCATGCACATATTTCTTAGCTCTGTTCTGACTTGTGGCTGTGCTATGGGAAACGGTCTGAGGGCTATTTGACACTCCTGGGCTTTGTAAGTTGTGTGTTGAAAACTATCCTCAAGCATGCTTTCCAATCTGAATCAAATATAGCTTTCTCAGCAGCAGGTTTCCATTTCAATGGAGCAGTAACTTACATCTGGCATCTAAAGATCCTGATACTCTTGCTGCATGGCAGAGCTGGAGAAGAGAGAGGTTAAGAGTTCTGCCAGGGATGGCAGTGATTTGAGTCAAACCTCTCAAATTCCAGTGTTTTTTAAGAGCAAAGCATATATAAAAGCAGGAGTTTGCAAAGCCACCTCCCCACTGTGTGACATTTTTTATCCAGTCAGTAGCTGCTGGCATAAGATTGCTAAATGGTACCCAATTCCTATAAGCCAACTTTCCTAAAGGCTCAATGTTGGCAGATGGTTTGAAGAACTACAGGTAATATGTAGTCAAAAAAACCCTATAATTGAATGGGTTACTATAAAAAAAATATTGCAAGTTTGAGATGAGTGCATTACTCATTGGTGGCATTTCTTCAGCTAGGAGCAGGAAAACTTTTACGGCCCTTCACATTGTCATATAATACCTGTCCCCACAGGTTTTTAAATCAAGCATAAAAATACAGTAAAGCCAGAAGTTTTGCCATTCTTGTCTCTTATTCATTTCTTAAATATTTAGTACCCCTTACTAATATGAGGCAAAGGATGGTCATCACTGCAATATGAAGTTACTTCTGAAAATGAGGAATGCAGTGGCCATTTTCTGGGAAATAAAGACATTCCTCATGCTTTTGATAGGAATATAGAATCTAACATAAGTAAATCTTGACTCTTCCTGGGCAAAGTTTGAAATAAGTCTTGGAAAGTACCTGTTTATGTGTGGCTTTCTTCTCCCCATTCAAATGAAAGGGAAGATGTCAACATTGGTCAACTTTCACCTTCTTCATACCTCCTCATCTTCGTTCATAGTAAATAAGGGGACAGTAGGACTGTTCAGGGGAAATATTAACAATTTAAAAGCGTTGCAATGCAGATAACGTGAAGGGAGGAGACTTCTCTCTAGAGGAGTGATAAATATGAAGATTAGATTAGTAAGGCAGAGTGATAGCATTTCAGTTCACACCTCCTGCAGCCCACAACATTTTATTCAATTTGCTCTCATCACCAACCCCGTTTATAAATGAAGAAGCCACATACCTCAGTATTTATAGGTCAGAGCTGCAGATCTATTTAGTGACATTATGAATACCGTAAATCAAGTTATATCATAAACTATGAAGGAGTTCAATTGCATAACAGTAAAAGGAGAGAGAATTTATTACCAGGTAGCAAAAAAAAAAGTCTAGATTAGTTTTTTCCCTCACCTAAAATGGATGTATTGAGAGGGCAGGAGAAGTACGATTAACATCCTTAGGTGAAGCAGAACCTTCTGTGGGCAGCCAGGAGTGATGAGAGGAACCATTGGTATGATTCATTTTGATAATTTTTTATGCCCTGCCTATCTAGTAAACCTGCTGTGGAAATAAACAGTGCAATTCCATCCAGTTCTGCTAGAGGCCACAGAAGGGAAAACAGAGGCAAAAGAACAGAGTGTCAAGCATTCGTGTGCAGCAATATAGCCCTTTTGGAACAGCTTCTTGTAAGTCCCTTAACAGTTGATGATGAGCTCCTGTTTTAGGAGATTCAGTTTTGCTCCACGACTTCTTAGATTCATCCATCATCTGCAGCAAAATGGATAGTGCAATACAGTTTCCCTGGCTCTGAACTGGGTGTATCCACATGCCCTGAACTACAGTCACTGACAGGAACATGAACTACTTGATTTGAAGGAAAATCTAAGGAGCTGAAATAGTCTGTTTGATATCCCTCTTTCCAGACAGAAGTTTCTGGAGAAAAAGGGACCAGCTGACTTTAGGCATCTCCTGAAAATGCCTTTTCAAAGCTCTTTAGGAGGAAATTACTCCCTACAACAACATGGTCAGTGCTTGAAAGAGCATTTGCTGTTGCTATTTCACTTGCAGTATCTGTGAGGTTGACACAAACATGTGTAAGGCATGCACCTGGCCCAGGTGTTTTTGTCTGAGTTAAAATCTGCTGTAATGATCTTGTTTATAATTTGTGCTGTCTGGATTTCTGGGCCACTTTCATTGCTAGAGGTCCTTTGAAATCGGTATTGCTCTTGACCCTGATTCCATGTTTGGTTTCCTGTGTCAGCATTCCTGGTTGGTAACAGGTATATGTTAGTTCATCCCAGCCATAGCATCATCTCTGACTTTTCTGTCACTTTACGAAACTTCATGGACAGCCATGTAGAAGCAAACCTGTGTCTTGCTGACAAAAATGAGTGCCTTACTGTTTTTTGGTTGTTTTTAGTAGTGTTGTATGCTTTTAGAACTGAGATTGATTCTATTTTTTTAATTTTGTTTTTGTTTGTTTGGTTTTGTTTTGTTTTGTTTTCATTCCCTTCATAGAATGGGATTTGATTCCCAAGGGGAAGGTCGTCCTTATATGACCCCAGAGAGTAAAGATTTTAGTCAAAAACCTACAATGTCTGAAAAGTATAAAGCCTGAAACTTTGCTGCTGTATTATTCATCCAAAAGTAATTAATTTTGGGAGGTTTGGACTCTACATTTTTTAATACTAAAGACTCCTGGTCATGGTTAGTTTCAGAGAATGATGATGTCTGGAAAGATTTAAACATCAGATTTGTTTACTGACTGTCAAAGCCAAGCTGGAGGTTGGCTAATCACAGTGGTATCATGAGACATGGTGGTTTTCAAAAGGAAACTCTTAGCTGGTGAAGTTTAGCTAAATGTGTGCAAGTAGGGTGTGTTCTGTCTTTGTTTAAATAAGCATTAAATATGAGGTACTGAGTAACCTTTAAGGAGAGGAGCTTTCTGTTTCCAAAGTGGAGCATAAATTTCATTTCCAATTATGTGTTATTTATAGAAGATTCTTTACACTTAAATTCATGTGTGGCTAAAAGTGGAAATTGTTTGGGAAATACAGCTTTGCAGTAAGAACTGCTGTGTTTATATCAGAACTTTGAGTTCTCAGCTAGCACATTTGCAAGATCCTTGAACTTTGTTGAAGACTTTATCAGTACTGAGAAAAAAAATATCTCAGAAGCTGTTGAAAGTGTCATTCTTTTTCTTAGTTCATTCTTGCATTCCTTGGGCACAGAGCTGTATTTTGAATTCACTGGGCTTTGAATATCTATGTAGCTGAATGTAAACTTGTAAGTGCAAAAAAAAGGGAAAATTAAGTGTTATGGGTGACACAAGTTGACACTAATAAGTATTAAGCAAAAGAAGAGCCAAGAAAAATCAAAATTTTCGACAGTGACTTCTCCTAAATCAGAATTTTCTCCCAAGTGAACTTGTGAGGAAAACACGTTGCTGGAGGCATCCAAAGCTAGTCTGAACCTGCATATATCAATGCCATAGTGTTTCAAATGTACTTGAATATGCAGTCAAGATAATTGTTTTATGTGCACACTGCTAATTTACAGAGAAGGAATTATCTGAATATTAGATCTCTGATATCAAACCTGCAATATATTTCTGGCAGGAACTGGAAGCTATTACGCACCAGTTAATGACCATTGATATTGAGACTGAGTGCTGATGGTCTCCATAAAAAATCTGGACCCTGGAATGGAGTGGAAACTCAGTGAGTTAGCAGATGACACCACACTGGAGGGAAATCTTGATATGCTGGTGGGTAGAGTTGCCATTCACAAGAACCATGTCAGGGTGGAAGAATCAGCTGAAAGAAGCAATGAAATTCAACAAATTCAAGTACAAAATCCTGCTCCTGGGACAGGAAAACTCCATGCAATTGTGCAGGCAGTGATCAAGGTATTAAAGGATCAGCTTTGTCGAAAAAGAACAGGAGAACCTAGTATACATCAGGCTGAACATGAGTCAGTGTCATGATGAAGACTACCACAGGCTGGGCTATATTAGCAAGAACATAGCCAGGAAGTGTTTATTTTCCTTTACTTGGCATTTGCAAGGGTGTGTGGGGCATACTGTGTCCAGCTTTTGGTTTCTTCATTCAGGAAGGACATCAATAAGCAAAGAGACTGTGTGGAGAACACTGTGATGTCTGGGGAACATGTGGTGTGTTGGGACACTGAGGGGCCTTGACTTGGTCAGCCTGTGAAAGAGAAGACAAAACCAGGAGTTTAACTGCTTTCCTTTATTTTGCACAGGGACCTTGTAAGGAAAGAGAGATGGATGCTTTCCAAAGACACAAGGATAAGAGCTGATGGTCTCAAGTTGCAGTAAGGGAAACCTCACTTGGATATAGGGGGAAAAAATTCTCATAAGTGTGATTCAGTACTTCACAAGGTTGTCTCAGGATATCATGGAACAGTTTGAAGACATTTGCCACCTGGTAGGACAAGGCACTGAGCCACTACACCTAATTTTGATGCCAGTCAAGGAAAAAAATTATAAATATGTTCAAGATAATGGTAGTCTAAGGAAGATGGATAAGGAGCTTTTCTCCTTTTGGTCTCATAAGTAGAACAAGGACTGCCAATGAAATAAAGGGTAGTAAACTTAAAAGTGATAAAAGCCGAGGGTTTTTTTCTTGCATTCTGAAATAATAAATAAAACACTGAAGTTACAATATTAAAAGATTGATATAGATGTCTGGAGACTTACAGGGAAAAGAAGAATAAGAAGAGCTTTATTAGTTACAGTGCCAGAAAAGGGAGATCAGAAGAGAGACAGAACTCCACATTTTGGTTTTAAAGAAGTTCAGACATCTAAAACTCCTATGAAGTCTGTGTCAGGGCAACTTAGGCCTCAGCTGTCTGCTGCAGAATTTTTTCAGCAGTCCCAGACAAGAATTTATGCTTTAGGAAATCCAAAAGAATTCCTTCCAAAGCAATAGAAAAGTGCACACAAATTTTTATAAGACAGGATCAAGCTTTTCCTGCAGAAAGATATGATACTTAATTCTATATGATATATAAAACCCAAAAAATATTAACAAAGACATCAAGTAACAAAGAAATTTTCTTTCCTTACAGCTAACAGCCAAGGTTGGAAATTTTCCTTTATTCATTAAATAATAGATCAATCCAAAAGGACTGAAACCTCTGTGTTTCCCTTAAAGCCATGCTAAGATCATAAAACTTTGCTTGGAAATATGAGCACAAGTGTTGCCAAAGTACATCAAAATGTCATGTACTACTTGCAAACATGCCCAGCAGTGATGTTTGAGTCAATGTCAGCATGAGCTTTGCCTTTCCTGATATGAATTAAGTATCTTTTCCTCTGAGAAATGCTTCTGTTGACCCCACTGGAAATCTGGAACTCGGGAGTGCTTCCTCATCCTGGATGGGGGTTTCCTGGCCTCTGGACATGTGGATGAGATCCGTGTCCTCAAAGCTCCCCATGTTTCTTCTGGTTGAGTTTTCATCAGATGGAGCCCAGGTGTGGGAATTGTGGGAACGAGGAAGGACAAGGGCATGGTCCTGCAGGTTTCCCAGCCTCCAGGGCTTCCCAAGACCACCACCAAGGGAGTGCCCCTGGAGCACATTTGCCTAGAAGGTAAGAGAAGACATTGATTTATTCCTTGCTCCAATATAAAAATTGTGCAATTACTGAGTTTAGTAGAGAATGTAAGCACACCAAATAAACATATGCATCTACATCTGAAGTCATCATGAGAGGCATTTAAATATAGACTAGGGACATTGGACTATTAAAGTATCGCTGTATACATGGACATTTCTTCATTTTTTGTTTGCAAAAAACCATATGAAAGATGGAGCAAACTAGAAATCATTAAAAAGCAATTTGACTAAAGATTACAGGCTATTAAAGGCTAACAGGTCAAAGATATATCTTAACAGTAAGACAGAGATTTGCTCTACTGATTTTCCACTACTACAAAAGGCAAACTGAAAAAATGAAGTCGGGTTGGTTCATCGCTGGCATCATGAGGAAAGACCACAAAACCTTGTTGAATTTCATGACACTTTCAAAAATTCTATTATCATCTCTTTACTAGACTCATTTAAAGGCCTCAGCAGAACTCAGTACATTTGTACTGCAGATTATATACAAAATGAAATTATAAGGAGTCGTAAATATTCAATTGATATAAAACCGATAAGATTTAAAATTCACTATAATACTGCAATGAAGTTCTGGCAGAGTTTCTCAACAGTATAATTTCATCAGCTCTCTGAACTGTAGTCTGAAAAAACCTAGTTAAATTAAAAGTGATAGAATTTAGAAGTCACATTGGTATTCAGATGCTTTCCTCTAGTGTTTGGGCATACTTACTGCCCTGGTTTAATTAGCTATCTGACAGAAAACTCCACACTTTAGGAAAGAGAATGCTTCACAAGAAACCATCAAGAAGTTTCCTTGTGTACTTATGAAATATTGCAAATGTATCTGGAAGTTAATCTATGCACTCTCCCATCTCCCCTACAAATGATGTCTGTTCATACTACAGCCTTGAAAACCCTTCCTTTAAATTTGCCATTCTCCTGAATGAATACATCTTTTCGTAACTGGTGACTCATTCATTTCCCATATGTATTGATTTTAAAGTAAGTTTCAAGGAAACATATAGCATTATTTGAAGCAGAACAACATTTCTCTGATTTTTCTGTTAATGACTCTCATGTAGCAATATTAGCTCTACTGAAAGATAAGACAATATATGAGTTAACTATATATACATATATATATGTCCTCATTTGACCTTTATAAATATAATTTTATCATTCAGTTTTGATTCTCCCTGACTTATGAAGCTTTCAATAAACTTAAAGATGACAAAGGTTCACAGTTTTTACTGAAGATACTCTTATTTTTACAGTCCTCCTTGTGGTGAGCATTCCCTGGAGACAGATGTTTCAGGCAATTGGAAGCCTCACCATTAGGACATGTAAATGTTTAAATTATGGCTTGCAGATCAATGACAAGAAATAGGACGTTTATTTCTGGTAACATTTTGGATTTATAGTTATGAGTCAAGGCTAATGCAAGGTGAACTCCTCCCTTTATGATCACTGCCACAAATGCATTAGCTCATCCGTGAATTTAAAAATCGACCTCCAGACAGTTAGTTGGTAGTTTGGCACCTTGCTTTGATTGTATACAATTTAACAAAAGAACATCCAGCACTAATTCAACAGTAATATTGCTTCTGCCTTTCAGGAATGATTTATTCATTTGGGTATGATGTCCAAATTGCATTTTCTAAAGGAAGGGTGTTTATTTTGTTTGCAGTTTATTGCATTACTTCTCAAGGACATGACAAAGTAAAATTGGTGCTACTGATTATTAGATTGAATGCAAGTATGCCCTCAATGATGGTCCTCTGTACAGAAATCCCAGGGGGTGGACAAGTGGGTGGGAGGGTGGTTGTTGCACCATGTTTTCTGACACTTTACAACATACCTCTTCTGGAAATTACTGTCCCAGCTATCATCCACATAAAAGACAGTGGTCTTGCACATCAGCATTGCAGACCCTGAAGAATTCACCAGATCTTTGTGCTGTCTCATACTTGCAGCTGTAGTATGGGCATCTCAGCATTTCTCAGGGCTCACCACAGAAGAGGCTCTGCCTCGCTTAAATTGAGCTCTCTGGTAGTACAATCTTATGCTGTTGTGGTGTTAGAGCTGTTTTTCACCAGTAAAACAGGCTTGGGTTTGCCTGACTCCTTTGGTAAGCAGCTGCCTCATCTACACTGATGTACAGTAATGTATTGTACTGTATTTCTGTACAGCAGATCCCATTCTTATTCTGGTCTGAGTGGCAAAGACTTTCCATTCCTTACCATTGCCTACAATGGTGATGTGAGTCATGGCTTACTATTATGTACAATATTTTTATTGTCAGGCATAACCAAGAATTCAGACAGTGGATCACTTCATTTATATTTAGCCATTAACATTATAATGATTGTTGTTTTTTTAATCACACAGCTTAAGTGTTCAAGTGCCAGAGAATCCCTACATTATTGACATTTCAGACATTTCCTTAGTCATTGATTATCTTCTCAACTTACTCTTTCTGTCTAGGGTTTTCCCTAGCCTTAGCCACTTGCTGCTGAAATCCTGTGGAAATTCATCACATTATTGTCACTAAGACTGTCTTGGATGTGGGTACCTGTGATGGGTTGTTTTTTGTAGGCCTTCCTTGGTAACCAGGGTCAAGATCTAGGAAGTATTCCATCCCATCTCTTTATGTAATCAGGTGTATATAAACTGAAGGAGGAGGTGTTCTTTCTCTTTTTTGCTTTCTTTTCCTTCTCGGGCTCGCACGCTGACGAGCTCTCGGTGTTTGGGCCTGGCTTATCTGTGTTCAGCGAGGCCTGCTCTGGGGGTTGTTCTGCCTGGGCCGGCGGCGAAGGTTAAGAATCTGCTTTTCTAAAGAAAGTAGTGAATTTACTATTGTATTTGCTATTTACTGAGTTAATTTCTGAATTTCGATTGTATATATATTTGTTTTGTCTTATTTTTCCCTATTTTGTCTCTCTCTCCCCTTTCCCTTCCCCTTGTCCCTTATTGGGGTGGTTTGGGGGTCCCTGTCTTGTTGTGCCTAGTATATAAATTTAATATATGTAAATATATATATATTCCTTCAATTTTCTCTTGCTGCTTTTTGCCGTTTCGGGAGAGGGGAATCTTTCTTGTGAGGTTTGGCTGTTGGCAGAGAGCCAACCCAAACTTTCACAGTACCCAAGTAGGAACTAACATTCATTCTTGTCATACTTTTTAGCCATAGCCTTCTTGGATATATGGTGAAGAGCATTTCAAAGAATGTTCTCTAAAAATGGTTATCTGCCCTACTAAGGAAGTCATGCAGATATAGGTCTAGGATGTAAACCTCTCTGGAGCTGTGAGTCTCACACTGACTCAGTGAGTACTCAGCTCTCCCAGCATTGTGTGTTGGGTCTGCATATCCATCTGGGCCTGAAACAAACAGCTGTGACTGCAAGTATACCTGATGAGAAAGGGCATCTTATTGAACTCAGTTCTCTCCCTTTGTTTTCAGTTCAGGCAGATAAGTACCTTTATCAGTGAAAAAAACCTCTCAAAACAGGTGAGCATTGCTATCTGATTCCAGCAAACCATCTGCCAGTGCTGGGTGATATAAGGTGGTCAAGCAGGCCTTTTGTCTTTTAACCACAGGCAGCGTTGGGATTTCCAGAATAATAGCAAACAGTGCTCTAGATGTCTGCTGGGACTATCACTGTGACACATCACTTGAGAGCCTAAGATATAAATATGTCAGCTAGACATATTGATGCTCATTAAGTAAGCCTTGATCAATCAAAGAAGGGAGTTAACAGACATCAGTGTAATGTGGCTGATGTCTCATGATTTAGTGTCTTGCAGTGCTAAGGTGATCCAGCAATCTGCTACTTACAGAGTGAGCGATCTAAGGCTTTCCTTCCACTGACTTCCACAGACAATCTTCATTCAGGATCAGCAAGCGTTTGGTGGGAGACCAGCTGGCAAGACAATTTAGCTACCAACTCAGCTGGGTAACTAAAGTAAGTCGCAGAGTTGTGGTAGATGGTGTTTAGCTGGAAGAGTAATCATCTATTACTGCTCACACACCTCTTTAAATGTCAGTCTCTTCAATGGTACTCTAATTAAATGGAAAGCTAAACACTGCAAGAATGTTAGCCTGGAGCAGGCTGGTATTTCTGCTGGTTTCATAGTGCTGGTGCAGGTAACTAGTGAGAGCACATCTGAAAGGATGCTGCATATTGGACAGCAAGGCAATTCCTGTCCTGGAATTGAACTGTTGCTGTACATATTCTCTTTCTCCAGTCACTGCATGTGAACTGATAAAAACAACAATTATGGTGTGAAAGTTCGGGTTGGCTCTCTGCCAACAGCCAAACCTCACAAGAAAGATTCCCCCCTCCCTCTCCCGAAACGGCAAAAAGCAGCAAGAGAAAATTGAAGGAATATATATATNGATTACATAAAGAGATGGGATGGAATACTTCCTAGATCTTGACCCTGGTTACCAAGGAAGGCCTACAAAAAAAACAACCCATCACATATGGTAATTTTGTTGGTTGTGATTTTTTTTTGTTTGTTTGTTTTGGGTTGCTTTCATTGGGAGGATTAGTGTGGGGCTCTCTCTTTTTTCTGTCTTTCTCTCACTAATTTTCATTAATTTACTTTGACTGAAAATCTGTAAGCTATTTCCATCTTTAAGGAAAGTAGCACTGAGGATGCTACTCTTTCCCCTTTCTGCTCTTTGCCATTTCTCAGGATATCCTCTTTTACACTGTAGCCTTCTAGTACCTGTAGTCTTCCAGTATGCAAAGCCTCTCCCTCCCTATAATGTGCATAATAAACCTTCACTGCTGAAAAGCTAACTGGGAGATACATGCAACATCTGTCAGGCAGGGGATCGAAGAAAGGCTGTGGCTTACCTTGAACCCACTTTATTACATTAGCTAGAAATTTGAGAAATTGCTTACATTTCTTCCTCCATAAAAATTCTAGGTGTTTACATAACAGAAGATGGTGAGCTCAGATGCCAGAGCTTTGAAACAGAAGTCCGTTTGTAACACTCTGCCTTAGCCTTACAGTTCCACCAGCAAAAAGTAGAAAACGGGCCAACCATATCAGACTCCTCAGGTCTTAGGGAATTAATATTTTTCGTTGCCTCTTCCACAGTTTTAAAGGTAAGAACATGGGAAATCAAAACCCCACTACAATACTTCCATCTTTACTTTTGAAACAGAGGTGATGTATTTTTATTCCCACACATTATTCAGCTTTATGTTAACAATGTCACTTCTGTGGCCACAGCCATTGTGCCAGGCACAAAGAGTATGTAGTGACAGGACAAGCGGGAGTGGCTTTGAACTGGAAGAGTGAAAGTTTAGATTAGATATTAAGAAAAAAGTCCTTATTGTGAGGGTGGTGAGGCACTGTAAGAGGTTGCCCAGAGAAGTTGTGGATACCCATCCCTGGAAGTGTTCAAGACCAGGTTGGATGGGACTCTGAGCAACCTGGTCTCATGGAAGGTGTCCCTGCCCCTGGACAGGGCATTCTATAATTCTATTATCTCTATAATTCTATAATTCTATTATCTCTGTTCTGTTTGTGTCCCGAGACAGAACTTTCTCCTGGGTCCCTTTGGTCGTTCTCTCGAGCAAGTGTTGAGACTGACATACAAAATTGCACTGTTCTTATTCTTTGCCTTTGGCAACTATGGTAGCTCCTCTGAAGGCCTTTTGGTCCCAAAACCTCCTCTGAAACATGTAAGAGGAGTGAAGGCAGTGCAGAGGACTCTCAGAGAAAGGAAAGATTTGAGAGTGAAATCCCAGGCTTGACTTTGGACTTTGGAATTGCAAGTATGTGTTCCTCGGGTTTGTTATTGTTTTTGTCCCCTGATGGCCAAATGAATGAAAAATTCACTTCTCTTAAACCTGTTGGAGGGGACCTTGAGCTACTTTCAGGACTAATACTCCAAATTATGCTCTGAATAGCCTCATGGTAGGGGTATATTAGGAATAATTCCAGTTCTCAGGTTCTTATTATGTGCCAACAATAACCTAGATTTTCTAGAATACAGCTTCTATGTTAAAAGGAAACTGTAATGTTGAAAGCATTTATTCTCTGCAAATTTAGTTCATGTCTACTTGGCATGGATGTTAAATTTCCAGCCCCCGTAATCAAGCATTTATTGGAATTGTAATCTAGTTATTTTAACCTAGAAATGTATATAGTAATCTATAAAAATTGCTTATCTCCTAAAGCAGAGCCAAAGATGACACTGCCTTTCATACTCAGGTAAAGCTGCTGCTGTGAAATGAAAGGGAGTTTTTGACTTGTGCAAGGACTACAGTGTACTCTCAGGCTCTGGCAAAATGGCACCATTGCTAGGCTACTGGTTCCAAAAGGTTGGAAAAGAAAAAAAGAGGTTTAAAAAAAGAATTAAAGATTAAGTTGTCAAGCCCCACCTTTCATTTCACATGTGGGATGCAGGAAGGCTGTGCTGGATAGCATTCCTCTCACAATGTTTTAGCTTTTTTTTTTGTTTTTTTGTAAGGTAACTTGTCAAATAGTAGTTTGTTATTAAATCATTTGACTTTTATTTCACTGGAGACTGCACTAATTTATAAATTGTAGCAGCTGCATTTTTGGATTTTCCCAGCTGCTACCATGTATTAAATTTGAAAAGCCTTTGGCACAAATGAAAACAGGGTGTTTTTCTTTCTAAGAGCATTAGGTAGGTAAAACTAAAGTTTGTGTTTTAAGGAAAATGTGCTAAACAGTGATTTCACCCTCTTATTTACTCAAAGTTAAATCTGCTTTCATATTCTGCCATTGGGTAACTCTAAACATCACAGCTGTGTCTGAAGGTCTTGGTGGTCTTTTCAAGTGTAATATATTTGTTAGTGTTATCACTATTTTTGAGTAGTGTTTATTGCAAAAAGTTGCATTGGAGTAATGGTAGAAGTGGAATCTATTTCATGGACCACAAGGCTGTAATACAGAGGGTATTAGAGTTATCCTTTTAATGGCTCAACTGAGTGCACTGCTTGGACCATGACCTCTTGTTTTAGAGGTCTTGCTGGACAAAGGGGACAGGAACACAAAGCAGTCAAGCCACTTCTTAGATAAGGTGGAGGAATGCTGTGTCATATGTCATTTTAACATCATTTTAACATCACTGACCTCCCACAGATTAATTTTCTTGCTGCCATCTGCAGCTGTTTTTATAACACAGATGTGGACAAAACTGTTACCAGAGGTTATATCTAGATATTACTGCCCTTTAATCCTAGCAGGCTGCACTGCTATCAAATCAAATGTCTGTTTAATCAACTGAAACTAATTAAATAGCAGCTTTCAAAATCATATTGATTCAGCTTTACAATTCCCCCAGTTTTGTAAAAGGATAATGCTAAGCTTACATTTTTATATAACTACACACAAAAAAAAGTGTTTCCAAAAGCTAGAAAGGTAGAATAAGAAAATCCAGCTAAGCCTTTTTTTTTTTTTTTTTTTTTTT